>JAZKJV010002756.1:0-405000 GCA_037367405.1 Ottelia alismoides
TGTTCTGGGGGGTCTGGTGCAAAATACCCAAGAAATCACGCGCGAAGCGCATGTCTGGGGCACTCAGGGACCCAAATGTAATAAAAACCAAGTTCTTGGACCTTTTGGTAACTCGTACCAAAAAGTCCAGGGGGCTTGGGCGCAAATAACCCACTATAATCCGCACATGTTCAAATAAAATGCTCACAGGGGCATAAGTGCAAATATCAAAAACTGTTCATTCATTAAGGAACATCCAGAACTACAGGGCTAAAGTCACAAATACACCAAAATATCACGTGGTGATGCACGTGTTTCACACAAACAGGGGCGTAAATGCAAATATTGAAAAGTACGAGGTCCAATGTGCAAATTACCCTACGTGAATAAAAGTACTAAAATATTTACAGGACTCGGAAATAAAACGACAAACTAATAGGGGGCCCTAAGATATTTACCCCTTTATTGGTCGACGGCCAGATGCGCGCCACGTGGTGGATGGACGGTCAGGATGGGCGGCGCTACTCCTCTCTTTTTCTCTTCGGCTCGATCGACGGCTGAGGTGAGGCCACGTAGGTGATCCAACGACGCTGGGCTCCGGGCCTCTCTCCTCGGCTGTAACGGTCCTGATGCACTCCTCAGATGAATCAACGGTCGCTGCTCCTCAACTGACGGACGGCTAGGATTAGAACTGGAGCGAAGGTGTCATCGGACGGCTCTGGAAGATGGAGGAAGAACTCGACGCCGGCGAAGTTCGCCGGCCTCCTGCGTGCGCTCCGGTCCTCCTCAGCTGCTGCAAATGATCGGAACACGTTCCTGGTGCAGCCCCGCAGCTGATGGTCTTGGCCGATGGCCCAGCCGAGCCCTGGAGGGGCTCCGGCGAGGCTGGCGGCGCGAAGCTCCGGTCTGAACTGTAAGGGGGGATCAGATGCCTCCCTTTGGACCTGCAAAGTAGACAGAAGGCTTCGCGGGTCGAGGGCAAAGTGCCTCGACCCAAGGAAGCGGGGTGAAGGTGGTCTGTGCGGTGGGGCGAACGAGCTCCGGCGAGGCGGAGACGGCGGAGCTCAATTCCCAGATCCTGTGCGATCTGGGTTGAGTGAAAGGGCGTAGAAGGTGCGTGAGGGAATGGCGAAGGTGAGCGTAGGTTCCGATGATCGAGAAGATACGCAAGATGACCGGAATCAGAGGTACTCGTCGGAGATGTGATTTGGGGGAAACCTAAAATTAAACGAAATAAAAGAGCTAATCGACTACCTGGGTGGAGCGGAAGACTATGCTGGAGTGTGGCTAACTCTCGGTCGTAGCCTCGAAGGGCGTCAAGGCCTGAGGCTCGATGCTCACGCAGGTGGCGGAGCAACGGCGGCGAAACACGCCGGATCAATGGTCGGGGCACCCTCTCCTCACTGCAACAAGGGCCAACGCGAGCTGTCACCTCGGTGGTTACGATGGAGGTCACGGGACTGAGAATGGCGATCCAAAGATGAGGCGCGGAGGCGGCGGAGGTCGGGATATATATGGAGACAGGGCCGATTAGGGTTAGGCGATGACGGCTAAGGAAGGCGGGGATTTCATGGCGAAAGATCCGGCGAGGGAGATGGAGGATCGGCGAAGAATCCGGGCATGGGGTTTGCATGGGTGACAGCCTGGAGACGCGTGGAAAAATCGGCGAAGGTGGGGTGGCGCGCATCTTCCAGAAAAGGAAGGAGTCCGCGGGGGAGTTGACCGGGGTCAACAATCCCCCGTGGACCAATCAGGGGCTGCCACGTGGTTAATTTTTTGTTTATTTATTTTAAGGTAGAAAATGGCCGAATTAAGAAAAACTCAAAACATGAAATATTTTTCTTTTATTTTTTTCTATTTTTTGGTGATTTTTAATTAATTTTTGGAAATAAAAATAGGGTAGCTATATATATAGGGATATGTACACTATATAGATTTAATTTTTGATTTTTTATTTGTTATTTTTATGTAATTTTTTATCCCCATTTTATATTTTATTTATTTACATCATAAAATAAAGAACAAAATGGTATTTTTATTTTATTTTAATTATTTATATTCATAGTTTAAATACATGGTATATACACTGTATTTTTGTATTTTTAATTTTTGTTGTTTTTATTTGATTTTTGTTGTGTTTCTTTTTATTTGATTTATTTACAAAATATACCTTAGAGTATTCACAAAAAGTTTTGAAAATAAATTCATTTATTTATAGGATTAAATAAATAAAGGATGATGGTCTATACACATGGTGAAAGGGTATTTTTGAATTTTTGATTTTTAAATTTTTATTTTGTTTTTAATAGTTTCTAAATATACACAAGATATGTACAAGCATATTTTTGGGTGAGGAAAATATAATTTTATTTATTTACAGAAGTATATACACATGAGCTCCTATCTCTCCCTACTTTGTCTTTTATGCAGTCAGGCCCATGCTGAGCCCTCCCTTGGGTCAAGTTGCTCAATATTTATTCTAAATATTTCCCTCTTTTTCTTTTTACTCTTTATTCTTTTATTTTTGCACAAAAACATGCTAATTACAGGTTTTTACACAATGCATGCTTTTGGTAATTATTTGTATTTACACATATCTACATGTATTTGCAAAGGTTTTTGTAGCTAAAATATAAGAATAAAGAGTGATGAATGGGTATTCATCACCCCCCTATGCTTAACTTTGCTAGTCCCTTAGCAAACACTTATTTGAAAAAGAAGTGAAAAAGAAAGAAAAAGAAAAAGAAAAAGAGAATGTACATGGATCAAGGTTGATTTATTAAGCTTTCCTTCATTAAATTGAAATATGGAGCTCGATCAGATCTTTGGATTATTAATGTGTCGGAACCTTACTTAGACTTAAGCTTAAAACTCAACAGTCTCCAAGTTCCACCAATCTATGGGCAAGACTCCTCAATAAACCAGATCAGAACAAGTCTCCATACACAAACTCTAATGACCATGAATCTTTCCATGCGGTGTAAGTGATATGTGGCTCCCCACCTCAGAAGTAACAAAGAAACAACCTCCCTTAACCTGGTAACTCTAATGCCTCGGTCTAGCGACTCTTTCCTCGAGAAGCGGGGTATTCCCTTCTAAGTTCAAGTGCAACCGGCTCAAGAAGAGGGGGTAGAAGTATAGAGTTTTGGAAGCTTAGCCAGTGTAGCTAAGTCTCCCGCTGCAAGCTTCATGAGATGTAACATTGATACCATAAGCTTTTGCTTTATTTGACTATGTACACTCCGGTGGGGTTATTAAAATTTCAATCCGACCCACCACTTTTTTGGAGTTCTTTTTTGCATTTTTGCATATATTTTTTTTTTTTAAGAACTTCTGTACAACATATCTACATGGTGCAGCATATAAGAAATTTCCTCTTGAGCCAGTAGACTATCCCTCTTTTGAAGCTTTATTGCAACCCACAGCTTCTGTCTTTAGCTTTCAACACCACTAGACCAAGTTGAGGTGCACTTCCTTCACTATAAGAAGAAGAGAGGTTCCGCCTAGAAGTACTACCCTCATATGCTACCCCAAGCCAAAGGAAACTGCCTCCTCACCACCTCATCCATGGAGAGCCATGTGTAAGTGCAGGTGCAAGTCAAGCCATTGTCTCTGAGAGTCATGCGTGTGTTGTTAAGTGCTCTACTTAGGCTCATCAAGATGACATATGCTCATAGCCTAGTGGACTCAAAGAATTAAGTCCTTATGGACCTGAAAAGCCTTAACCCTAAGTCCTATAAGGTTCCTTTTAAAGTTAAGTGGATTAAGATCTTATTCAAGCTCCATTTCTCAATTTAATTCCAGGCTTAGTTTAAATGTCAACTCTTATCCGGGAAAAATTATATACATATATGTACACAAGATGTTATTTACAAATATTTTACAATCATGCAAAATTTTTGAAAAATGTTTTGGAATCATGAATAAATGATGCATGAGGTGCAAGTTTTGCAAAAAAATATTTACAAGCATTTACACAAGATTTTTGCAAACTTTTGATTTTCAAAACATTTTGGAAAAATTTTGTACTATATACATAATTTTGATACGAAATATTTACACAAGCTTTACACAAAAGATTTTTGAAATCATTTTTACAAAAATACTTTATACCCTAGCTATGTATGTGCAAGGATAGAAGAGGTTTATGTACATGAAAAAGTTTTAAATTTTTGTGATTTTTAGCCATTTTATTTATTAACATACTCACACAAAGTACGAGTTATGGCTAAAGTATATATGAAATATATACACACCCCCCCTATACTTAGCTCGAACGATGTCCTCAGAGTGATCTAGAGCGATGAAGAAGACATAACTCGTGCTTAGTAAAAGGGAAGTGAAAAGGAATGGCTAAGTACAGAAATGAATAAATGAATAGAATAAGAGGAACTCGGTGGTCTCCCCCTATACTTAGGATTAACTAATCCTAAGTATAGTAGGCTGTACATAAAGGGAGATCCGAGTGAAGAAAATACAGAGTCTGCCCCCCCTATACTTAGGGTAAAATATCCCTAAGTATAGGCAGCAAAAACAGGAGCAGAAAGAATGAAAAGAATACCCGCAGGTCCAACATCCCCCCTATACTTAGGGTAAAGTACACCCTAAGTATAGCATAATCATAAGATGAAAGACGAGATGTGGGACTAAAGAATAGAATGATATGGACAACTGGATCTATACAGGCGGAAGAACAGTGAAAATCAGGCGTGAGATGCAAAAGATGTGAGTCAAAAGACCACATCTCACGCAAAATGAATAGCGGCAATAATAACGTCCCGCGGCTCATGATCTAGAAATGGCTTGAGCCGCTGGCCGTTCACTCGAAAGGTACTCTCAGAGGATAATTCAGATATATCAATGCTACCGTTATCGTGTACCTTTCTGACCAAGTAAGGTCCCTTCCATTTGCTTTGTAGCTTCCCTGGAAATAATCTAAGCCTTGCATCAAACAGCCATACTTTCTGTCCAATCTCAAAATGCTTGTGGCTGATATGAGAATCATGCCACTCCTTCACTTTCTCCTTATAATGTAAGCTGTTTGAGAAAGCTGTATCTCTAAGCTCTTCCAAGGCGGCTAACTCTGCCCTCCTCTGGTCTTCTATACCATTTGGATCCATAAGAATATCTGTGACTGCCCAAAGTGACTTGTGCCTCAGCTCAACAGGTAGATGGCATGGCTTGCCATAAACGAGGCGAAAGGGAGATGTGCCCAATGGTGTTTTGAAAGATGTCCGATATGCCCACAAGACCGAGTCCAAAAGCTGTGACCAATTCTTTCGGTCAGGGCGGACGACTTTCTGCAAAATATTCTTGATCTCCCTATTCGACACCTCAGCTAGACCATTCGTCTGTGGATGGTAAGGTGTGGCAACACGATGGTCTATACTGAACTCGCTAGCAAGGGCCTTCACCTGGTCGTTGACGAAATGAGACCCCCCATCAGAAATCAGAACTCGTGGAACCCCGAACCGCATGATGATGTGCTTCTTCAAAAATCTGCAAACTGTCTTTGCATCAGCGGCTCGGGCGGGGATAGCCTCAACCCAACGACTAACGTAATCTACGACCAACAGAATGTACTCGAATCCCTGACTCTTAGGGAATGGACCCATGAAATCGATGCCCCATGCGTCAAAAAACCTCACAGAAGTGAATGGGCTGCATCGGCATCATATCACGTTGTCCACAAGTGCCCATCCTCTGACAGTCAGTACACCTCTTCACGAACTCATCAGAGTCCTTGAAGAGTGTAGGCCACCACAAGCCTGATTGGAGCACTTTCTGTGCCGTTCTCCTCCCAGAATGATGTCCTCCTGCCTCAAGCTTGTGGCAGTAAGTGAGGACACTATGATGCTCCTCCTGAGGAATACACCGACGCCAGATGCTATCCCCTCCTTCGTGGTAAAGGATGGGGTCCTCCCAGTGGTAGGACTTGGCCTTCGCAAGGAAGGTCTCAAGCCTCTGCCTGGGCCAATCTTGTGGGACTTTCCCAGCAACGAGAAAGTTCACAATATCGGCATACCACGGGAGTGAGGTGATAGCAAGGATCGCCTCATCTGGGAAGGTATCATGAATGGGATCAATCTACTCAGAATCCTCAGGCTGCTCTAATCGGGAGAGATGATCCGCCACCACATTCTTAACTCCAGGCTTATCCTTGATCTCAATGTCGAACTCCTGGAGTAGAAGGATCCATCTAGTAAGTCTGGCCTTGGCATCCTTCTTTGACATGAGGTACCTGATGGCGGTGTGGTCTGTATACAAAGTCACTCTAGATCCAATGATATACGATCTGAACTTATCTAGGGCAAACACTACTGCTAGCATCTCCTTCTCTGTGACCGTATAATTCCGCTGGGCGGAATCCAATGTGCGGCTAGCATAGTGTATGGCAAATGGAACTCCATCCCTCCTCTGTCCTAGTACGGCCCCTACGGCAAAATCAGAGGCGTCCGTCATGATCTCGAATGGGAGAGACCAATCGGGTGGCTGAAGGACAGGAGCCTCAATAACACGCTGCTGGAGAGTCTCAAAGGATGAAAGACACTTGTCATCGACAAGGAACTCGGTGTCTTTCGTCAAGAGGTCAGTCAACGGTCGGGCAATCTTGCTGAAATCATGAATGAATCTCCTATAAAAACCAACGTGCCCAAGAAATGACCGTAGCTGCTTTAAATTAGACGGTGGTGTGAGTTTTCTAATGACATCAACCTTGGCCGGATCAACCTCCATGCCTCTGTTGGAGATGATGTGGCCAAGCACCGTCCCTTGAGTCACCATGAAGTGACTCTTCTCCCAAGACAGAACCAAGCGGGTATCAATACATCGCTGGAGCACTCGGTCTAGGCAGTCAAGACAGGAATCGAATCCGTCGCCGTAAACCGAGAAGTCGTCCATGAAGACCTCCAAACATTCCCCTACCATGTCCGAAAAGATCGACAACATGCATCTCTGAAAAGTCGCAGGGGCATTGCATAGCCCAAATGGCATGCGTCGAAAGGCGTATGTACCGAAGGGACAGGTAAAGGTGGTCTTCTCCTGATCCTCAGGAGCGATGGCCACTTGATTGTAGCCCGAGTACCCATCCAGGAAGCAGTAATGGCTCTTCCCTGCCAGTCTCTCTATGATCTGATCAATAAAAGGCAGGGGAAATGGTCCTTCTTGGTGGCCTGATTGAGTCTCCGGTAGTCAACGCAGACCCTCCAAGAGGTGGGTACTCGTGTAGCAATCTCCTCTCCCGACTCACTGATCACAGTCGTGATGCCTGTCTTCTTGGGCACCACATGCAAGGGGCTAACCCACTTGGAGTCGGAAATGGGATAAATAAAATCTGCACTCCACCATTTTGATATTTCCTTCATGACAACTTCTCTTAGGTTGGGGTTCAGTCGCCGCTGGAACTCACGCGACGGCTTTGCCCCTTCCTCGAGATAGATATGGTGGGAGCACAACGAGGGACTAATCCCATGGAGATCTGCTACGCTCCATCCAATTGCCTTGCGGTTCTTTTCAAGAACCTCCATCAGACGGGATTCTTGTTCTCCAGTCAGATCGGCAGAGATGATGACTGGGTACATCTCAGACTCTCCCGCAAGGAATCGATACTTCAGCGAAGTAGGGAGCGGCTTTAGTTCTGGACAGCTGGGTGCTGGCAAATCTGGTTTCTGAAGAAGATGAGTGTATGCTGACAATTCTGCCAAATTTGCCTGGGAAAATGATAAAGAACTCTCACAAATTGGATCTGGAGAAGGCGGGTCCTCTGCATTGTCTCTAATCTGCTCTGCCTCTACCTCCTCCTCATCTGTAGGCTCAAGTGGATCCAGGTCTGGCATCTGATCATCACAATCTGCCCAATCAGACTCTGAATCCGAGGGATCTGTATCAACTGCGGTGGCATCAGTACCACCGTATAGCAAGGTGGCCTCAGTACCACCGTCACTGAAAATCGTGTCGCGATCAAGGTCCGACTCTGCTGACTCAATAGTATCCTGAACCAAGGCTGTGCTCTCCAGACCATCCTCTGCTATCATCTCTGCATAAGCTGTATCTGAATATGAGAGGATGGTCTGCGCTGCAGGATCTGCCCAAGCTGCCTCATCATCTGTGATCACAAAATCACAGTCCTGGTGGATGTCTGGCTCTGTGTCTGTCAGCTGCTCTGAATCTGTACTGCCCTCTGAGCGGGGTCTATCTCTGGCTCTGTGGTCCTTAACCGTCTCTATTTGTATACTCTCGCCCTGGACGCGAAAGAATACCTTCCCACTGTCATGGTCAGTTACCGCCTTGGCTGTGGCCAAGAATGGGCGACCGAGAATGATGGGGGAATCGGTCAACGAGTCAGGGGTCTCCATGTCCAGCACTACGAAGTCCACGGGGAATTGCAAACCCTGAATCGTGACGACAACGTCTCGCAACAACCCCTTTGGCCTCTTGACAGACCGATCAGCAAATTGAAGGTATGTCCTGCTCTGTCTAAGAGTGCCCAACTCTAAGTGGTCGAGAAGGGCTGCCGGAAGAAGGTTGATCGACGATCCGCTATCTAGTAGAGTACGGTCGAACCTCTGCTCACTAATCTGACATCTGACATACAGGGCTCCTAAATCTGGCCTCTTGGTCGGCAAATGGTTCTGGATCGCGTAACACGTGGCTTTGGTCAACACATGAATCTCTGTGGTTTTATTCCTCTTCTTCCTCCTGACTGTGGTCCTGTCTCTCAAGGATCGCTGAAGAAGAGGGATGTGCTGCAAAGCCTCATTGAGGGTCAGCTGGATGTGAAATCGGTCTATCATGCCCTGACTGAACTCCTCCTGCTCTCTCTTTTTTGGATCTTTTTCTTTTTTCTTCCCCTTCCCCAACTCAAGGGATCTAGGAAAGGGGATCACAGGGTCCTTCTCAGATGAAGGACTAGGAATAGGCCTAGACGGTTCGATGACCGGATCCTCACAAACATCATTCACCACAGTGGGATCAGAAGAAACTAAACCTTTTCCTTTATTCAAATTAGAGTTCTGAGAAACATTCATACGAGGAAAGACAACATTTCTATCAGAATAAATGTTGGTGGCCTCAGTACCACCTCTAGCTGGCTCTACAACTAGACGTCTTGCGGCTTCAGTACCGCGGTCTGGCTCGGCTCTGCTGGTGGCGTCAGTACCACCTCCTCGATATGGTGAAGCGGCGGCCTCAGTACCGCCGGTGGAAATAGCATCTCGGGTGGCATCAGTACCACCGTCATCATCATGTGCGGCTTCAGTACCGCTCTCCTCTTCCTCATCTGGCGCTCTAGATGGATCCTCGCGTTGTCGCTCAGATGAGGCGCCGCCTGCTGGTCTTCTACCGCTCCTAAGAGTAACAAAATCAGCATCAAATAGATCCGATGACATATCATCAAATGGGTTACTAGGAGTGGTAGGCTCAATGGGATCTACCTGCTCAGATTTCCTCTTCAAGCTATTCGGATTAGGCTCGATCTGTGCAGGGATGGCGGCCTTCCCTCTCATCAGGTCCCGCATCTCCTGGCGGAACTCGTCCATCTCCCGTCTAAATGTAGCCTGCTGCTCTGTGAAGAGGCGGGCTAGATCATCCATGGCGGGGCTCTCATGGGAGCCCGACGGGTTGCCTCTCTGGTACTGAGGCTGCTGGACCTGGTGCTGCTGCTGCTGAGAGGGGTAAGAGGAAGGATGCTGCTGCTGGTGAGCTTGCTGCTCACGTCTCCAATTCTGTCCCTGCTGCTGGTAGGGACGAGATACGAAGGACGATGGCTGGTGTGGCTGGTATACTGGGGGCTGCTGGTGATCTCTCTGCTGGGAGTACTGCCCTCCCTGACCGGCTGGCTGCTGTTGGGACTGGTTACCCCCATTCCCCCACCTGAATCCGGGATGGTCTCGTCGGATTCCAGGTTGAGGACGGTCATACCAAATCCCGTTGACATCCATCAACGGCTCAGCATCGAAGGGGTCTGGTGGCAGTGCTGCCATAGGCTGATCCGGCTGATATACCACCATCTGTAAGTCTGGAGATGGTGGTGACTGGTAAGAGGGCGGCTGCTGCTGGTATGGCTCCGCCTGTACAAGGTGAACTTGTCTAGGCTGCTGCAAAGAGCTGGAGCGCTGGGACGAGCTGCGGCTGCTGCCGGATTCGCCTCGCGACAGAAGACGGGGCTGAGGAGCCGTCTGTGCCTCCTGAAGACACAAGAGCTGGGTCTTCATGTCGCTCAGAGTTTGTGCCATTTGCTCCATCTGAGTTATGCCCTGGCACTGCTTCTTCTCTATTAGTTCCATGCGGTCCAACTTCTCGCTGATAATCCCCATGTCCGCAGCGGCCGACTCTGTCTGTGTGGCTGCAACTGTGGACGAACTGGAAGGACCTGCATCAACCCGTGCTATCCGCTGGTACTGCACGGGTCCTGGCGGCGGCTGAGCTCTCTGTGTGTACAACCGAGTCTGGGACATCACCATGTAATTTTCAGACATCTCCTCATAGATGGCCCAGACTTGGTTGTGGTCCTTGGCAAAGTAGGACCCGCCGCAAGAAGCATTCACCAGACCCTGAAGCTCTGGCGTCAGCCCACTAAAGAAGCTCTGAACTAGGTTCGGCTTCGAAATGTCGTGGTGTGGGCATCTATCCAGAAGCTCTCTGAACCTCTCCCATGCCTCGTGAAATTGCTCGTTAGGGAGCATGGAGAAGTTGTTGATCAGGGCCCTTGCTGCATTCGTCCGCCCGAGTGGATAGTACTTGTTTAAGAACTCGGTGCGGAGCTGCTCCCAGGTGTAAACAAACTTCCCTAGATGCTTCAGCCAGGCGGCTGCTCTATCTGCCAGTGAAAAAGGGAAGGCCATCATCCGAATCGTATCTTGGTCCACACGACGGTCGTGGACAGTGCTGCAGATCATCAAGAACTCCTGGAGATGGAGGTGGGGCTCCTCGGTGGCGAGTCCGTGAAAATGAGGAAGCATCTGCAGGGTATTCGGAGGGAACTTGAAATCCCCCACGATAGCAGGTACCACCACCCACTGGTGCATCAGTGTAGATCCGGGGTTGTGTAACTCCCGCATCGGTCTTGCTGCGGCGGCGGCTGCCGCTGCTGCGGCAGCTGCAGCTACGGCTGCTGCTGCGGCTGCTGCCTCTGCATCAGCGTCAGGAATGTCCTCAGGCTCGCTCGGCTCGTCTCGCTCCGCTCGGAGTCGCTCCAACTCCCTCCTCATCTCAATCATGAATGCCCCCTGATCGCGTAACTGCTGCTGAACTGTCTCTAATGATGCGATCAGGGTGGAGTTAATCGCCCCCTGGTCAAATACGACATGCTGCTCTCCCTGCTGACCTCCGGGGTAATCGTCTGATCTGGCGGCCATACCGACGTCTGCAAAATCAGATGAGCCCAACTCAGGTTCCGTCAAATCAATTCGTCTTTCCTCGGGATCATGTCTCTCAGTAGCAGAAGAAATGGGATCGAGGGGGAACAGGGTGGAATCGTACTCGGGCCCGGAGAGCTGGTGTTGACTCTCACGGGCCAACCTAGATGATGAAGTAGACTCGCCTGAAAGCGGTGCAGCTAGAGGCTGCCTAAGAGATCGTCTACCCATCATCTTGATCTGGCGAGTTGGCGGATGAGATCTGGAGAAAATATGATCGCAGAGCAAACCCCCGGTTCACCAACACAACACAATATGAAGACCGTGAAAGATCGGTCAAATTATCTTGTCAATTTTATTTGGTGAACACACAAGATATCAGAGCGCTTACGTGACCTGCTAGGATACCCGAGGCTACTCCAACCGACTGGCCCGCACGGAAGAGTCGGTAGTCAGCTAGAAATAGCACCGGAGGGCTCTATCTAGGGTACGGGTCACTCTCTCGCGCATCCAAACCATACAAGGAGGGGGTTGCTCTCCCCAAGACAAAATTTTTTATGTGAGTGTCTTTTAGGGTCAATAATGTTATCCAGTCCCAAATTTTTTTTGTTTTTCTTTTTAATTTTTTTAAAATAAATACAAGCGGCCTAACGATTTTTCCGATTCTCCTGATGATTAAGCCAAAAACAGAGGGAGAAGACGAAAAAGCCGATGCGCGAAGAAATCAATGATGCATGCAGAGATAGAAATGCGTACCTTGTCTCCAGCACTCTACATGCAAGTGATCCGCGCAGTATTTAAAGACAGAAATAAAACTACCTAAATGATGCAACGGGAAAAACCGAGTCCTAGCTGAGCAACTTCTATCGCAGAACCGTCTAACTTAGTTACTTGCCTTCGATCCAAAGAGTCCGGTCTTGGCTTACCCCTCCTCTTCTCGACAGGTCGAGTTCAGGAGTAGCGCTTGTGGGGCAGGCTCGCGGCACGTAGGCTCTTAGGAAAGCAACTAAGTTATTTTTATTATTTATTCTTAGTAGGTCCAATTAACGATCTATAGGAACAGATCAGCAATTAGGTGTGGGGATCCTACTAATTACGGCACAAGCAAGAGAAATTCCTAAATCTAGGGGCTCGAGAAAAACCACGTAAACACCGGAAAAGGCAGCTAGCTATTAAAACCGCAGAAAAAGCCGCGAAAATCCAAATGGGTCCCCCGAGTACACCGGTACTCGGCGAAACAGACCCGCTAGTTACAAGTGTCCACAAGTTCAAAGTCTAAGTTATTACAACAAATATTGTTCTCTCTCTCTCTCAGAAATAAAAATTCCTTCTTCTCTCTCTCTTCCTCTTGCACGGGTCCTCTAAAAAGAAGCTCCAAGTCGTCCAAGCAGTACCTCGCACAAAAATCAAAGAGAGAGTGTCAGAAAACAATTATAATATAGAGAGAGACAAAAATAGAAAAAAAATGACTACAAAGCCGTGCTCCCCGGCAACGGCGCCATTCTGATAGTCCGGAAATACGATCGAGGTAAAGGTCGGAAAATGGTCGTTGCGACCTCAATCACAAAAACGGAGAATATCAAGAAAAATCAACCACTCAACTCAGATAAAAACAATCAAGCACAAAATAGAGCGGTCTAGCTATGGATTAACCTGGTATAGCTCCCAGGGTCGAACACAAGGAGCACGGGTTGGCTCGAAAGCCTACGAAGTAGTCACAATAGAATAAAATACAAAAAAGTTATTTTTAGTGGTTTTTATGAATTTTTAAATTTTTTTCTTGGATTTTTAAAAGATAAAGAAAATAGAATAGAGTGAACTCAAGCCAACTTCAACAATTTATTAAACACACCAAAAATAATGCAAAAATTAAGGAAAAATTGTTTTTATGCTTTTTGGGTTTTTAAATGTATTTGGTGAATTTTTGGGGTTTTTCTGATATTTATTCTAATTGCTAAAAATCAAACAATGAGAAAAATGCAAGGTACTGTCCAGCAAGGCTTAAGACCCAAAAATAAAATATTTATGGATCTAAACAAGCCTTGGAGGTAATTTTCCTGTAATCTAGAAGGAATAAGGAAAATTTAGGCACCCTAATTATTGTTTTTGGATTTTTAATTTATTTATTATGATTTTTATGAGTTTTTAGGGGTTTTTCAATTTTTAGGGTTTTTAAGTGATAAAAAATAGCCAAAATTGGCTAGAAAATCAAACAACACACAAAGAACAGTAACTAATTTTTGTAGGATTTTTAAAAGTGTTTTTATATTTTTTTGTGATTTTTAAATCCAAACAGTAGCAAAAATATGGGTTTTTGAATTATTAAAAATAGCAAATGAAATAAAAAATGTCCTCTAAAATTCACAAAAATTCTACACCATGGCAGGAGCCATGTGGCAAATTTTCATCGAATTTGGAGGTGATTTGATATTTTATTCAAAAACAAAGGAGGGGCACTGTGCACAGGGACCAAAGTGCAAATACCCAAAAGTTCTGGGGGGTCTGGTGCAAAATACCCAAGAAATCACGCGCGAAGCGCGTGTCTGGGGCACTCAGGGACCCAAATGTAATAAAAACCAAGTTCTTGGACCTTTTGGTAACTCGTACCAAAAAGTCCAGGGGCTTAGGCGCAAATAACCCACTATAATCCGCACATGTTCAAATAAAATGCTCACAGGGGCATAAGTGCAAATATCAAAAACTGTTCATTCATTAAGGAACATCCAGAACTACAGGGCTAAAGTCGCAAATACACCAAAATATCACGTGGTGATGCACGTGTTTCACACAAACAGGGGCGTAAATGCAAATATTGAAAAGTACGAGGTCCAATGTGCAAATTACCCTACGTGAATAAAAGTACTAAAATATTTACAGGACTCGGAAATAAAACGACAAACTAATAGGGGGCCCTAAGATATTTACCCCTTTATTGGTCGACGGCCAGATGCGCGCCACGTGGTGGATGGACGGTCAGGATGGGCGGCGCTACTCCTCTCTTTTTCTCTTCGGCTCGATCGACGGCTGAGGTGAGGCCACGTAGGTGATCCAACGACGCTGGGCTCCGGGCCTCTCTCCTCGGCTGTAACGGTCCTGATGCACTCCTCAGATGAATCAACGGTCGCTGCTCCTCAACTGACGGACGGCTAGGATTAGAACTGGAGCGAAGGTGTCATCGGACGGCTCTGGAAGATGGAGGAAGAACTCGACGCCGGCGAAGTTCGCCGGCCTCCTGCGTGCGCTCCGGTCCTCCTCAGCTGCTGCAAATGATCGGAACACGTTCCTGGTGCAGCCCCGCAGCTGATGGTCTTGGCCGATGGCCCAGCCGAGCCCTGGAGGGGCTCCGACGAGGCTGGCGGCGCGAAGCTCCGGTCTGAACTGTAAGGGGGGCTCAGATGCCTCCCTTTGGACCTGCAAAGTAGACAGAAGGCTTCGCGGGTCGAGGGCAAAGTGCCTCGACCCAAGGAAGCGGGGTGAAGGTGGTCTGTGCGGTGGGGCGAACGAGCTCCGGCGAGGCGGAGACGGTGGAGCTCAATTCCCAGATCCTGTGCGATCTGGGTTGAGTGAAAGGGCGTAGAAGGTGCGTGAGGGAATGGCGAAGGTGAGCGTAGGTTCCGATGATCGAGAAGATACGCAAGATGACCGGAATCAGAGGAACTCGTCGGAGATGTGATTTGGGGGAAACCTAAAATTAAACGAAATAAAAGAGCTAATCGACTACCTGGGTGGAGCGGAAGACTATGCTGGAGTGTGGCTAACTCCCGGTCGTAGCCTCGAAGGGCGTCAAGGCCTGAGGCTCGATGCTCACGCAGGTGGCGGAGCAACGGCGGCGAAACACGCCGGATCAATGGTCGGGGCACCCTCTCCTCACTGCAACAAGGGCCAACGCGAGCTGTCACCTCGGTGGTTACGATGGAGGTCACGGGACTGAGAATGGCGATCCAAAGATGAGGCGCGGAGGCGGCGGAGGTCGGGATATATATGGAGACAGGGCCGATTAGGGTTAGGCGATGACGGCTAAGGAAGGCGGGGATTTCATGGCGAAAGATCCGGCGAGGGAGATGGAGGATCGGCGAAGAATCCGGGCATGGGGTTTGCGTGGGTGACAGCCTGGAGACGCGTGGAAAAATCGGCGAAGGTGGGGTGGCGCGCATCTTCCAGAAAAGGAAGGAGTCCGCGGGGGAGTTGACCGGGGTCAACAATCCCCCGTGGACCAATCAGGGGCTGCCACGTGGTTAATTTTTTGTTTATTTATTTTAAGGTAGAAAATGGCCGAATTAAGAAAAACTCAAAACATGAAATATTTTTCTTTTATTTTTTTCTATTTTTTGGTGATTTTTAATTAATTTTTGGAAATAAAAATAGGGTAGCTATATATATAGGGATATGTACACTATATAGATTTAATTTTTGATTTTTTATTTGTTATTTTTATGTAATTTTTTTATGCCCATTTTATATTTTATTTATTTACATCATAAAATAAAGAACAAAATGGTATTTTTATTTTATTTTAATTATTTATATTCATAGTTTAAATACATGGTATATACACTGTATTTTTGTATTTTTAATTTTTGTTGTTTTTATTTGATTTTTGTTGTGTTTCTTTTTATTTGATTTATTTACAAAATATACCTTAGAGTATTCACAAAAAGTTTTGAAAATAAATTCATTTATTTATAGGATTAAATAAATAAAGGATGATGGTCTATACACATGGTGAAAGGGTATTTTTGAATTTTTGATTTTTAAATTTTTATTTTGTTTTTAATAGTTTCTAAATATACACAAGATATGTACAAGCATATTTTTGGGTGAGGAAAATATAATTTTATTTATTTACAGAAGTATATACACATGAGCTCCTATCTCTCCCTACTTTGTCTTTTATGCGGTCAGGCCCATGCTGAGCCCTCCCTTGGGTCAAGTTGCTCAATATTTATTCTAAATATTTCCCTCTTTTTCTTTTTACTCTTTATTCTTTTATTTTTGCACAAAAACATGCTAATTACAGGTTTTTACACAATGCATGCTTTTGGTAATTATTTGTATTTACACATATCTACATGTATTTGCAAAGGTTTTTGTAGCTAAAATATAAGAATAAAGAGTGATGAATGGGTATTCATCAACCCTCACTGATTCACTATTTGCACTTTAGTCCGCGCCACGTCACCTCACGTGACTGGGGCGCGTGACCTCTGGGTATTTTGCATGCTAGCCCAGAACTTTTGGTTATTTGCAATTTCATCCCTGTGCGTAGGAAATATAATATGTTTTTGGAAATATTGCATGCATGCCCAGCCGATTTTCATTAATTGCAATTATGCCCCTGTGAATGTTGTTTCACGTGACCTGTGCGTGGCTTTTTGGTGAAATTTTCAACTGAGCCCTTGGATGTTTTTATAATTACATTTATACCCCTGCCAGGCTTAGGAATTTTGTGTGTTTCACTTATTTATTTCATACCTCTTTTAATTGCGAAAAATTCTAAAAAAATTAGGTTTGAGCTCCTGTGTGCTTCTATTTTCACGCTATATTTTTAGTTTTTAATTTTATTATATTTTTTTATTTATTAAAAATCAAAAACATGTTGTTTGAGCACTGTCTAGCTTAGAAAACACCAAAAAAATATTAAAAAGTCTCGAAAAATTCCAAAAAAATTCCATAGTGTCTATCTTACTATATTTTAGTTCCAAACCAAAATTCACTAAAAATTTCAAAAGAAAAACCTTAAAAATTTAAAAAGACTCTAAAACTTCAAAAAAATATATGAAATCAAAGAAAACTCTAAAAAATACAAACTTAGTTCCTGTTTGCCCTTTATTTTGCTCTCTTTATTTGAAAAATAGTGTGAAAATTTTTGATTACTGTTTGTTATTTTTAAACTTCATTTTGTTTACACCAACCCTTTTTCCACCGTTTTCTATTATTTCAGTATTTAAAAATACCAAAAACACCTAAAAAATCCCCAAAAATCACAAAAATAGTAAAAAGTCCGAAAAATATTAAAAACATTTAATTTATGAATTTTTGGATTTTTATGCATTTTTATAAATAGTTGACCTTGCCTTTTATTCCTTTGTCTTTACTTTCCAATATTGAAAAAGAAATAAAAAAATATATAAAATATAAAATTATAAAAATCAGAAAATTAAAAATCAAAATACAAAATTAAAAATAAAAAATTAAATAAAAAAATTTAAAAATAAAAAACCCACCAAAATTCTAGATCGGCTAAGTTGCTTATTAGACATAGGTTTGGATTTTTATCTATGCTCTACACCTTTGCTTCTTGAGTTCGACCCCTACTTGCTTGCCATTGTACATCTTTAGTAGGGTATAATAAATTTTAATCCTTGCTGTTCATTCTCTGATTGATTGTGTGGGTTAATTGTTGGAGATCGAGGAGGCTTGAGTAGTCGCATCAGCGACAGTGAGTCTGATTTGTCAGACCACTATTTAGCGGCTCTCGTTTTCCCGCTTTTCAGAAGGTATACTTTCACGTCGAGGGCGGAAGTATACAAGTAGAGACGATCGACGAAAATAGAGCGCGAGATTCAGTTTGCTTATATACGTTTAGTGATACAGAGCAGATGATAGAGGTAGAGCGAGACATCCATCAAGAGTGCGACTTGTGATTACAGATAATAAACCCTCTTGGTCAGACCCAGTTTCATGATCTCTTCTTTCACCTTCAGATACCACAAATTCACAGCTTTCAAAGAGGAGAGTTCAGAGAGCACACTCTTGTCCTAGGACACTTTTGAGGCTGACGACCACATGCAGTATATTGAGGCAGAATTTGTTTCTTATTTTTTTGATTCATATCCATTGTATTCAGACATAGACTTGGATTATTTTGATGATTATTTGCCTTTTCTAATTCGCACAGAGTTAGCAACTAGTCTGGAGACTGCGTCTGTGCAGATTATAGATACACCAGTAGAGCCAGCTTCATCGGATACTCATGATCAGTGAGAGTTCTCACATTCAAATCTGGTTGCCTTCATATAGACATTCCAGAAGTCATATTTTCCATCTCCCAGTTTCCCAGAACTGAAGCCTTTGCCGTAGTCGATGAAGTATAGATTCCTTGCGGGTGAGCCAAATATGTAGCCAGTCATTATCTCAGTGGATTTGCCCGGAGATCAAGAATCTTGTCTGATGGAGGTTCTTGAAAGAAACTACAAGGCAATAAGATGGAGCGTAGGTGATCTCCAGGGGGTAAGTCCGGCCCTATGATCCCACCATATCTATCTTGAAGAGGACGATAAGCCATAGAGTGAGTTCCAGCGCGAATGAATCCGAATATTCAAGAAGTGATCATGAAAGAGATATCTAAATGGTGGAGCATTGTTTATCTACCCCATCTCCGACTCCAAGTGGGTTAGTCTATTACAAGTGGTGCCCAAGAAGATTGGCATTACTACAGTGGTGAGTAAGTCTAGAGAGCAAATCGCTACTTGAGTACCCACTTCTTAGTGGGTCTGTGTGGACTACATAGGATTGAATCATTTCACCAAAAAAGGATCATTCCCGCTGCCTTTTATTGATCAGATTATAGAGAGGCTAGCTGAGAAAGTCACTATTGCATCTTGTTGGACATGCAAGCCCACGGCGAGCCATTATGCAATAATTGTTATTGCACATATCATTCCCTGATCTGAAATGAAGAATAACTAATTTGCATAATAGGTTCCTTAGTACAATTAAGGTTATGTACCATGGCTATCTTGATGATCATATAGCAGTTGATTCAATTATTGAATTCATAGAGGATGGTGTTTGGATGAATATTTAAAGAGTTAGATTGAGGACTCATTAAGCACTGTCAAATGATTGTTAAGATGTGATCTCGAGTCTAAGTAGGAGATGGCAATCCTTTCTCACATAGGCTGATATCTGACCGACCTCTTGATGCAGGTCCTCTGCATAGGAATAGAGATTCAGAGGTGTAAGATTAGTTAGGATAGCGAGGCAAGGTACACCGAGATCGATCTCCCTCCTCTTGCGCTCCTTAAAGCTCCAAAATAGGTCCGAACGCTCCTTCAGGTCTCCTCTGTATGCGAGAAGCTTTACAACGGCCGAGGACATCGAGGCTCACTCACGAGGGTGGTGTAGCATAGATGCCTCAGGAACCTCCAACGGGGTGATAAAAATGCTCCAACTAGTTCTTCTCCTTCTGTACCTGCACAAGAGACAACTCCGAGTCAAGGTCAAACTACCTCAAACCAGTCAGTGAAGTGGATCGACATGGGGGGCGTGATGGCGACAACTCTGGGGGGTGGCGGCAGATGAGCGTTGAGATCCTGGTTTAGGAGGGAGAATGTTGAATGGAGTGAGTGTTTGCATAGGGAAATGGAATTGGAGCAAGTTGAGGATAGTTGTAAGGCGGCTGGACAATCGAGCACATATGGAAAGGATTCGTCGGAGGCTAGCTCTAGCAAAGTATGAAGGGGTGATTTATGGCTAATCAAATTGGTCAAATGATAAAATAAATGTGAGAATAAAACCTTAGGTTAAAGCTACGCTAAGAAAGCAATAAAATGGTTACCTCACCGACCGGAAGTAGGGAGATAGGGATCTCGACGACAGGCTTGGTCGGAGATGGGTGGAGACCAGCCTGAGACGCACGTAGCTCATCTCCAAGAAGTTGGAGGAGCTCCGATCACAAGCTTCAATCCAGAGCTTGCAAGAACACGACCAAAACGGTCAAAGGAAGGTTCAAAAAGAGAAGGGGAAATCAGAGGGGCTTATGTAGAGCGTGGTCGAATAAGGGGTAAGAACCAGGGATCTGGAGCGAGTCAGTGGTCCAAAGCCCAAGATAATCGATTTGCATGAATCACCATATATTGAGGAAGAAAAGTTGTAAAAGGCTCGACGCAAAAGGATGAATGATGCAACGTCCAAAAAATTGAGAATCAGGGCGAAAAATAAGATTCTTACAAGCCACGGGAGCATGTCAATGAGTTTACCCACAGTCAACCCTTCACGCCACCTTGTTGGTCCATGTGGATCAACCATGAAAAATCCCTAGAAAAATTATTTAAAATTTTGATTAGAAATAATAAATAAATTTATTAATTTTAAGTAAAAATGAAAAATATTTATTATTTTATGAGTTATTTTATCATGATTTTCATTTATTTTTTAGATCTTTTTAATTATAAGTTACTTTTTAGGGGTTATTTATAAGTATATTCATCTATGTATTTTGATCTTTTATTTTGTATTTTTTATTTTATAGATTTAATTAATTATTTTATATATTTATAACTTATCATTTTGTTATTAAATATATTTTTATTATAATGTTTTGATATAATATGTACAATTAAATAAATAGGTGTGTTAGTTGTATAGTTATAGGTATTTTACCTATGTATTTGCTAAACATATTTATTTTAATGATTTTTTATGTTTTTATTCTAATTTTAATATATACATATATAATAAATAATATTTAGAAAATTATAAAAATATAAAATTATAAATAATGAATAGCAAATAAAAATTAATATTTTAATCAGTATAACTATACAATAAGGATCCAAAAACTTAATACGCACACCTTAACTCCAAAAAATATGAAACCACCTTCATTAAACTTATTAAAAGTTAGATACAATTAAAGGTGATTTTGATATATTTCGAGTTTTTTTAGAGATATGGGTCTGGGAAGTTGGTATTTCATATTCTTATTCTCATTGTTTCTTTTACATTATGTAATATTTTTGTGTAAACTCAATTTTGTATTTTTCTATTTGTTTTTATATACAACTTTCTTGTACAAGGTTCTTAATTTGGGATATAAAAATTGGAACTAAAAAATAGGTCCCAAAAATGAATAAAATAAAAGGAAATTTTATTGTATTTTTGGCCCTTATCTCCCCCTACTTTGTTCCTTGTCGACCTAGTCATTGATATGCCTAGGTATCAGGGTTTAGGATCATAAAACAACTTAAATATTTTATTCTTTTTATTTTCTTTATTTTCTTTATTACGTAATTTAGGCATTAAAAACTGTATTTTATATACTATTTACACACAAATGCATGAATGCTAAAATGCATGAATTAAGGGATTTACATGCATTTAGTAGGATTTTTAATGCCAAAATGATAGAATATAGATGAGGAAACGAAGATTATCAGTGATCGTGGTTAAAGGGCAGAGATGGCATGAGTCACATGCCATGCACCTGATAAGAGAGGTGGAGTGGAGAGGGAGAAAGGAAGAGAGATAAAGAGAAAGAGGGAAAAAGGAAAATAAAAAGTAGAAGAAAGAAAGAGAAAAAAGAAAATAATAAAAAAAAATAAATTAATTAAATAATAATGGGTTAACGTAATATACTAATAATAATCAAATGAATAATGAAGGCTCAAAAAGGGATATCAAAAGAAGTCAAATCAAGAATTGGTAAACATGAAAGTTGCTCATCTCGACGAGATCTACAAATTTTGTGTAGGACCCAAATCAAAAGTGGTTATATATACAAAAACTCTTTCTTATAGTATTCTACATATAATAAAATACCACATTTTTTCATTTTGTGATTTTTTTCTATTTTAAATTTAATTTTAATACGTGGATTAGTATTTATACAATATATACATACATAATCATGATTTGGGGTGATTTCAACTCATCTCTTCAATGAGATATTCGATTGATGTCGACTCTCATATCATGAAGTTCATCTAGAGTTCGTTAGAGTTCATGAGAGATCGAGGAAGAGAACAACCCTTTTTCCTTGCTTGGCTTGAGTCTGATGGTATTGTCTAAGTTGGCCCAGCTATCCATGGCTCTGATAGTGTTGTTGTTATTGCTGCTAAGGTTGCGGGTTTTGATAACCCGAACGGTATTGTTGATGTTGTTGCTACTGTTGTTGAGGCTGGTAGATGGGTCGAGACTGTGGTGGAAGAGGGTTTGGAGTAGAGTTTAGATCTGATTGATTGATGGGATCAAGGTTATACCAGACTCCGTTTATCTCCATGAGTTGTGGAGGTTCCTCGTAAATAGATTGAGTGGAGGTTTTTCCTGTTTGATGTGAAAAGACTGGATCTCCACCCCAATGGCTCTGTTGAGCTACCCCTTGCCCTTGAATGTAGTGAATTTGGTGAATGGGGACAGGGGGTGAAGTCAGGGCAGGTATCTGCATCTTAGATACATTGTCATCTAGTTCGTCAATTTGATTAGGGTGTTTATCTAATTTCCCAACATCATGTGATTTATGGAGTTCGTCCACTTTCTTATAAATTTGCACGACTACTGTTAGCTTTTCAGCTATCATTTCCATGTCAGTGTTGTGGTCGGTCGATAGACTGCTAATCGTCTTCTTGACTCCATTCTTGAGTGAAAGGGAGTAGGCTCGGTTCATGGTTTGTGGTAGGCAAGATTCTGCTAATTTTTCGAACACTTTGTAGACAATGTCCTCGTGTCTTCCCATGTAGCTTCCTCCACAAAAGGCACTCATTAACCCTTGGGTTTCAAGGTTGATGAGACGAATTTTGCGAGGGTCATGTAAATCAAAAGGTAAATCAATAGTCGCTGAAGCGTCCACTAACGAGGCTCATCAAAATCAATAGATAACAAACACATAGAAATCAAGCAATGATAAGCAAAATATGTGTAGTTAAAATTTATTATAAAACTACAATATATGTGTATAGGAGCAAGTACTGTAGATGTCGAACATAGGGATCAAACAAGAGAATGGTGCAAATAAATGCAAAAACAAGTGCTTCTTATTGTCTATGTATTTTACACGTTTTTTTATTTATATTATTATTTTTTTTTCCAATTTTTAATTATTTTTAAATTTTTATTTTTATATTCTTTTAATATGTTTTGATTTTTAATTTTTTCATTTAAAATATAAGTAATATAGAATATATAAGGCTATAAAAATAATATAGGAAAATATAGATATAAATTCAACTAAAAATAAAAAAATTACATAATTAAATATTTTTAGATTTTCAGTAACTTTTTATAGTTTATCAGATTTTTAAGTACTTTTGCTATTTTATGGACTTTTAAAGTAAAAAATATACCAAAACAAGGATTAATCAAATAGGCCGAATTGAAGTGGAAACTAAAAATAACTAATAATATCCAAAATTTTCTAAATGAACTTTAATAGTAAATAAGAATAATATAAAGAAAATTAGTAAATAGAAAATTGCATGTTAGGGTTTTGGGGAATTTTTAAATTTTTATCAAGAATTTTGGGGTTTTTCAATTTTTAAGAATTTCCTTTTTCTCTTTTAATTAATTTTTGATCTGAAGGCTCAAAATATTTAAATAGAAAAACTATTTATTGGAATTTTCAAAATTTTATTTTATATTTTTGGTATTTTTAAGCTAAACGTGGAATATTTTTGTTGTTTTTAATTTTTACAAAATACTAAAAGTTCTAAATTGCAAATAAAAATAAGCTTGATGGTTGAGCTGCAAATATACCAGAAAATTATAATTGTCGACGAATGATAATGGACTTAAAGGAAATTACAAAAATTGCAAGGGCATTCATGCAAAATGCAACATCACATAGGACACACATGAGGTGAGATGGACATGAGTAAATAGCAAATACAATAAAGCTCGAGGTCCTAATTGCAAATTTCAAAAAGGTTTTGAAACTAATTAAATAATTTAAAAGACTAAATAGTAAAGACAACAAAAGTTGGTGTAGGTAATATAATTAATCCCCAAAGCGCCTGATCAAGCGACTGATCGCACTCCACTCGTCCAAGTGTCACGCTAGGGATGCTTGATGGCACTTTGCGGCCAACATCTAAGATCAGATCTGTCATATGGGAACTACAATGGAAGCTCAATCGAATCCAAAGATGGCGGTGATGTCTGGAATAGTTGCTTGATCGAACGACACAAAGATGGTCACGAAGAACTTGGGGAAGAACTCTCCTGGGGCGAGTTTCGATCTGTGGCAGAGTGCGTCTCCAGCCACCTTGGAGCCCTTTGATAGGCTCAAAATGACTTAAATGGCTCTGGGGACCCTTGGAAGGCCTCTAGATCTCGAGGTAGTCCGATGAATCTGGAAGTGGTTCTTTTGACAAAGTTCGAGGCTCAGATGCCTCCTTCCAAACGCAGTACCTACCTGATCAAATAGGAGAGAATGGGGGAAGACTAAGGGTTATTATTGGTGGAGGATGGACTGAATATGGGTGTGGAGAGTTGAGGTCCGATGACGGGTGGCAGGAAGGTACCTCGAAGACCAGATTTATTTTTGATCTGGGAGGAATCGGTGGTGTGCGAGGTGGAGAAGAGAATGGAACAGAATGTGGGATGGAAGGTGTAGTCAGAAACATAGTGTGGTGGTGTATGAAGGTGGTCGAAGCCCTAGAGCTCCGACAAGGGATTAAGTCTATATTAGCTAATATAAAAGATAAAACAATAGACAAAAGCATAAAATGACAGATAAAAATGAGGTCTATTTATGAAGCGAAGAAAATGCACCTCAAGTGGTTCTAAACCATGAGATTTTTCCTCCACGATAGGGTATCGTCGGAGGTGGTGGGAACAACCTCCACGCCTACCTCCATGTCGTAGGGACACTGAGTTGAGCTTGTTGTCACCAAAATCAAGGAACGTATCAAGATCTGAAGTGAATGCAAAGCATTAAGGGGAACCAAGGAGTAAAAGAATTAGTGGAAAAGCTTTTGTACAAGCAAGGGGGGAGGGATCCATGAGGCGAGATCATAGGTGAAGGAATAAGTCATGGCTAAAAAGATATGCCCAACGTGAATCATAGGCGAGATCAATTTTTTTTATTTTTTTTGAACTTATTTATTACACGTTGATTTTTAGGGTTTTATTTATAGGTATCTTTACCTATGTTTTGTATCTTTTAATTTTATTTTTGATTTTATTTTTTGATTTTTTTATTTTATATATTTACAAATTATTTTATATACATAAATATATTTTTATTGTGTTTTTGTGATGTGTTATATACACTTAAATAAACAAGGTAATTAAATATATATTTATATGTATTATATATTCATCTGTGTATTATTTGTTTAGTTTTTATTTAAGGTTTTATTGTATTATAAGTATGTGAAACTATTATAAATAATATTTTAAAAATTATAAAAATATTAAATTATTAAAATAATAGAATAGTTAAAATGAATATTTTAATTATTCATGTAGATCTAAATGAAGGTGAAGAATAATATTTTAATTATTCATAAAGAGAATAAACCAGGTTATCCGGAATTGATCCAAGATAAATCTGAATGGAGGCGAAGAATCCATGTAGCCTACCCTTCTTAATAATGAGAAAAGGCGTTGTTGTTGTTATTGAATTAAAATGAATATTTTATTCAGGTATATAGTACAATATGGGTCTAAAACCTATCTTTCACACCTTAACTCCAAAAAATATGAAACCTCCTTCATTAAATTGCTTATGAAAAGTTATATACATTTAAAGTGATTCTATAACATTTTGAGTTTTTATTTGGGAGATATGGCTCTGAGAAGTTGAGATTTTGGATTTTTTATTTAGAGTATAACATGAACACAATATATTTTTCCTGATGAAATAAAGTTTGTATATTTATTTATATTTTATCTACAACTTTAATGTAAAAAGATTCTTTATTTGAGCTATAAATAATAGAAAATAAAGTAGGTCCCAAAAAGGACTTGTTGAATAATTAAAGAATAGAATTGTTTGGTGATTTTTTGCTAGTCATCAAGTTGTTTGGGTCCCATGATTTAGGGTCATAAAATACCTTTGGCATTTTATTTTTTTTCTTTTCTTATTTTTATTCCATAATTTTGGATTAAAAATAGTATTTTATATACAATAAATGGAATAAATAATGAGTGTTAATTTGTATAATGTTATATACATGCATTAACGAGGGTTTTTATGACAAAATGATAGAATAAAAGTGATGAAATGGAGATTTATCACCCCCTATACTTGTCTTTGCTAGTCCCTAGCAAACACTTATACAATAAGTGCATAAAATAAAAACAAAAAACAATAAAGAAAGTGGATTGAATTTAATTTTCAAGCTTGTCTTCATAAAATAAAAGTTTGGATCTTAAGTCGAACCTTTTGATTTTAGGTGCAGTTGGAACCTTATAGGAATTTAGATTTAAAAAACAACATTTCATGAATCCCAAAACTATGCTCAAGTCTCCTCAGTAGCCAAGTAAGAATACTTTTACTCATATGCAAACTCTTTTGACTATGAATCTTACCTGTACAATGTATGTGATAGTGGCTCCCCTCAACTGAAATGATTAAGAGACTAACTTTTACCCTAAGATAACCCAAAGATTCCCCAATCCAACAACTCTTTCCTCGAGGAGCGGGGTAATCCCTTCCAAATTAAGTGGCAACCAACTCAATAGGAGGGGGTCAAGAGAAGAATGGATGGTAGCCAGTGCAGATACCTATCCAAGAATGCATGACCAATGTAGTCAACTCATCCAACTACAGGCTCACATGATATGACTTTGAATCTCAAGCTTGCTTATTGACTATACAAATATGTACACCTCGGTGTACATTTATTTTCAATCAGGCTTGTCCACTTTTTTGAAGTTCTTTTCAAAATACTATATGCAACAACATTTAGATATGGACTTTTTCCTCTTTATCCATTAGACTATTCCTCTTTTGAAGCATTATTATAACCCACACTCTCCGGTCTTTAGACGTCTTTGCTACTAGATGAGTTGGGGTGCACTTCCCACCCTAGATGAGGACAAATGTTTCCACTTGTGTGTATCACATACCGACAAATATTGTCAATATTATTTTATTTTATCTGTTGATCTGTCTAACCACCCTTTTTCTAGACTTTGTTACGTGGACCGTGGATCGAGGGAGGCCCTCTTTGGATAGTTTGTGTACCCACATGAATCTAGCTCAGTTTTGTGACCTAACATTGAAGGAGACTTAGAAGAATTTTTGAAGACAAAGCTACTTTATTTTTTGTATTTATTTTCTAATTTAAGTGAGAGAGAAAAATTTATTTTAATAATTTAGGACTCTCATGGACTCTACCACACTTCACGAGGTCCACTGCTTGTGGGATTGTTCCCATGAGGGCCTCATCAGTTTTGTCCTATTTTCATCGCTTTTCTTTGATATGTTTTCCAATTTTATTTTTCATTATTTTATGTGATTGAGACATGTTGTAGGATCTTCTTGTAGACAGATTAAGGCAAAATACCTAATTAACATTGCATACACCTATAATCTTGTTTGGACTTAGTCAAATTTTTAATAATGCTTAACTTAGTTTTGGAACCGTGCGCCACGAGAGCACTCCATACAATTCTTGTAGGACCCAATATGGTTAGTCCGAGGAGGCTCCAACACCTGACACTTCGGTTCTTTTTTAGGTGATCAGCATGTAGTTCTTCACGCTAATAATATATTCTCATTTAGGGAAATTTCATCAACTTTGCATTCTGTCTAGCATCCTGCACAAAGAGAGCATGAGGCAAGGTAAGCATTTATGCTTTGGCATTCATCATCGATTTTTTACTTGCATTACGTTTATGCCTCTTTCTCTGATTTTGACCACTTAGGTTGCTAAAGGAATTGATCCCTCATTAGGACTCGTGCATTTCTATTATAAATATAAAAAAGTGATAACCATGAAAATTGGGACTATTAATATTACTTGAACCTAAAATCAACTAAAAGGAAAATCATTGCCTTGGCAAGAATAACCCCCTCATTGTATTCTTTTTAACTTGGTCACATACGTACTATAGTTAGTGCCCCAATCCCATGTCTCCTAAGTGTTTGTACTATTTTTTTCTTCTCACATAGCTCCAAAACAGATAAGATAAAAAGACCAAACTTTCATGGTCTTCACCCAGTTGGGTAGGTGAATTGACGGTTTTATTTTTTTTGTGTTTATTTGTGATTAATTGTGTGCATACTAGATCCTCTCTACGCATTTGCACCTTTTTTAACTTCTCTTGATTTGACCATCATGATCTCCTAATTATTTCCTTTTGTGCAAAGATGGTCGATTGGAGTGCTTTTTATCCTAACATTGCAGATACCCTCTACCCTCTAACCGATCTACCTCCATTTTTCAGGAGGACTTTGCTCCTGACTTTTGTACTTATCCGACTAATCCTTTGTTTCAGGAAGCAATTTTTGATTTTGATCCACCTCCCTATTATCAAGAGGATCATTCTCTCGAGCCTTCTTTTGCACATATCCACCTAACCCATTACAGGGCTCGAACTTTGGCCTATCACTACCATCACATTTTTCACAACCTCACCCACCTGAGAATGAGCTTTGGTAGTTACCTCTTATATTTTCCACACTTGAGACCTTGACCCACATGATGGATCATATGAATTCGAGTATAGACAACCTCACAAGCCTAAATCAGAGCCACAATGATGATTCACCCTATGGATTTATGGATTCATTTTCGGACATCTATGAGAGCTTGAAATTGCCAAATTTAATACAAAAAATGAGAAAAAAAATAAAAATACAAAAAATATTTTGGGAGAATTTGTTGATTCAGGCTGTGAGAGGGCCCACATGCTAGATTATTTGACGAAACAGTCATTCAACCCAAAGATGACACTTTGTAGACTACTCTTGGTCATACTTGTGTAAATGCTGACTTTGATCTCCTCCTTTGTATGGCGAAGATCCAAAAATTCAAAATAACGTTGATTAAACCTTAAGTGGTGGTTGCTACTCATGGATCATTATTGATTACACATCATGAGAGATTCGCTTCCATCCTGATGACAATAGCATTGTGGTCAATTCTGCATCCACTGCAGACCAGAGGCATGCACTTGATGTGACTACACCTATTTTAGCAGACCCTAATGCCTATGACCTATCTACAGATAGCTGAGAGATTTTCTTTTATGACCGATGATGAGACCCGATAATTTCTCCGCAAGGAGGAAGACACGGAAAGCATAGACTTCGGATTTTCCTCTTCCTGTGATTGGCATTTTATTGATGATATCTACGGGATTTACGTGATTGATACCTTTGAGAGTAGGACATACATTGTAGAGATTGATGAGGACAAATTTGATCTTATTGCTTTCGTCAGTCCATTCAGGCATGTTGATGATATTGATGATCTAGTTGAGACCTTAGAGGACAAACATGACCTTACTACTTCTACAGATGGGTTCGTCCCCTTTTGTATTTACTTAGAAACTTGCCATGTTAGACTTGACCTTGCTACTTCTGTTGATGAGTTCTAGCCTTTGATATTTGTGCGACACCCCATACCAAACATAGCCACACCTCTTCTACTGAACCGTCCGTGCTAAGTCACCTTAGGATTGCTAAGGATCTTCACCAGGTTGATCCTGATCAGTTTGTGTCATATGAGGACCTCGATATCGACCTATACCTTGTCAGATCCATTCCTCAATAGTCCCGCGAGAAGGTTCGCTTTCTACCTTCTTGATCTTTGTACATCCTTCTCTTTGTATATTCTCTTTTGTTTTACCTCTTTCCATCCACCGTTTCATTCATCAACCCCATTTCTGTGTGTTACCTTGCTTAAGTTATACTTTGTATGAAGTATGGTTGTGGATGAGTTGAGTGTTCTTTCTTCATTTCGTTTCATCACTATTCTTATTGCATATACTTAGGGATCTTTTCCCCTATGTATGTGGGGATTGATGCGCATATTCTTTTCATGTATTCTCTTCGATCCTTTCTTCTATCTTCCTCTGTCTTTTCTTCTTTTCATTTTTCTTTTTCTACAAAAATGGTGTTGTCCCTTTTTCACCGCTACTATACTTAGGACGTACTTTGTCCTAAGTATAGGAGGGTGTACACACCAAGTTATTTCATTCTTTGATCTCCTCCACTGTCTCCTCTTCTTGTCTATACTTTGCGGTATCTTACCCTAAGTATAGGGGGAGACAATCTAAGTACAATATGTTTATTCCCACCCTTGACCCTCCATGTCTTGTGTACAGTTTGCTATACTTAGGATTAGTTGATCTTAAGCATAGGGGGGACAATCGACTTTTCATTCTTTCATTCATTCCTACATTTATTCTTTAGGCTTTTACTCACTACATGTTATGTCTTATCTTTTTCTCTCCGATCTATGAAGACATATCTCAAGTTAAGTATATTGTGCTTGTATATACTATGTATGTACTTTAGTCATAACTTTCGTATTTTCAATAGTTATGGCTAAAATACTGTATAAACTACTATATATACTATAAAATTCATTAAAATCACATAATAGAAAGATGTTTATAATTCCTCGAATTCTTTTTGTATATACTGAATAACAAATCTGGTAAAAAAATTTTTCACAAAATGTTTAAAATTTTTATTTAAATATTTTCAACCTTTGCAAAAATATTTGTACCTTTCACAAGTCTTTTTGAAAAATCTTTTGAAAACTAATTGGAAAATGTCTTGTTGAGATATATTCAACCTTTGTAAAAATATTTTGTTTGTAAAAAAATATTTTCTTTGTGTGAAATTAAAATGTTTGAAAAACTATTTGCAAATGGTTTTGAAAATGGTTGCAAAAATATTTTTAAAAAAATCTATATATACTATTTGAAAAACCTTTGCAAAATGAATTTCAAATGTTTGTTAAAATTATTTGCAAAAATTATTTTGTACTATAGCCTTCAAATTTATTTGTAAAACCATTTTTAAATAAATGTGTGGAATATATATACATAACACAAAAGTCCTTTATTAACTGTATATATATGGGGTCATTGGGGCTGCCCCTTCCCCATTTTTTATCTATTTTTTTATTTTTTTGAAAAATAACTCCATGTATATTGATCTTTATATTCCTCCTACATGTCATTCAAATTTTGTTAGAAACAAAGACTCCTAGCCCTCCATCTATAACAGGAACCATTACAACAGTTATAAGACCATTAAAATTACCTATTCTAAATGGAGGGCATAGGAGTCTCTATTTCTAATGAAATTTGAATGACATGTAGGAGGGATATAGGGATGAATATGCATGGCGATATTTTCCAAAAAATAAAAAATTTGCGACAAATGTGACAGGGGTAGCTAGGGGTGTTCAAAATATTAGGGTCAAGCTTGTACCTGACCCGATCCAGCTATTTCAACCCTAAGTTCATGGGTACCCGTGAAAGATTTCCGAGGCGGGTACCCGTGAGAAGCTGACCCACTCAAACCGTTGAAAAATCCAATGGTCTCTCGGGTACCCGATTGGAAAAATCCAACCATTTCGCCTCATGTATTAAGCATTCTCTCCTTGTCAATTTCAAAAAGTACACGAGTGTCATGCAAAATTTTAGTAAGGCACATGTGTATTGACCATTCCCTCTTCGCCAATTTCATTAGAAGATACATGTTCAATAGGATAAAGGGATAATAAATTGTCCAGTTTCAACTTTTTTACATTTGTACTCAAACATAAGTTTTATAACATTTTTATATCATTATTCCAACTAGTAGATCAATCTTTATTATGTTATTATGATTATGTACCCGATTATATTTTTAATCACTACTTAATTATACCCTAAAGGAGAAAAAAAGAAAATCTAGAAGACATGGGTAAAAACCAATCTACACAACATTGCTCCCTGGCAACAATGCCATTTAATAATCTGAATTTTGCAAGGGTCTTGACAATCCAAAAAGCAGATCACCGATCATCGAAGCGGCTGCTCACAGAACTCATCAAACTCAACAACTAACATGCAATTAAGAATCAAGCAATGAAAAGAAAAATATGTGCAGTTAAAATTTATTATGACTCTGCAATGTATGTGTATAGGTGTAAATATTGTAGAGGTCGAACACATGGCCAAAACAGGAGAATGGTGCAAATAAAAGCAATAATGTGTGCTTCTTGTTGCCTATACATTTTTTTAGTTATTTATATTATATTTTTCATTTTCATTTTTTTAAATTTTTAAATTTTTAAATTTTTATATTTTCCCTTTTTATATTTTATGATTTTTATTTTTTCCTTTTATATATATGTAATATAGAATATATAAGGCCATATGTACAATATAAAATAATATAGATATAAATAAAATAAAAATAAATAAACATGTTATAATTACATATTTTTGGGTTTTAAATAAGTTTTTACTACTTTGTGTTCATTTAAGTATTTTTTTAATTTTTATCGATTTTTAAAGTAAAAAATGTCCCAAGGATTAATTAAATAGGCTTGATTGAAATAGAAATTAAAAATAGAAAATATTGTCCAAAATTTTCCAAATCATATTTAATAGGTAAATAATAATATAAAGAAATTTGAAAATTGAAAATGGCATTTTTGGGATTTTTAGCAATTATTTATATTTTTTCAAGGATTTTGGGAATTTTTTAATTTTTAAGAGTTTTATTTTTCTATTTTAACTGATTTTTGGTATGTTGGATAAAAATAGTCAAATTGTCAAAATATATATTTTTAGGAATTTTTCAAAATGCTTTTATATTTTCTAGAACTTTTAAAACTAAAAAGAGAATACTTGTGCTCTTTTCGATTTTTGTGAATACTAAAAAAGTGAAATTGCAAATTTAAAAATATGTCATGAAAGTGTGTGTAATCAAGATCTTATCCCCTTTTATGGGATTTTTCAGAGCAGAGAAGATAGATTTAATAAATAGAAATAACATAATAAAATCAATGATATAGCAGGAGCAAAAATGCAAATAAAAATGAGCTTGAGGGGTGAACTGTAAATATATCAAAATATTATAACTACCGATGAATGCTTACGTACTTAAATGAAATTACATAATTGTAAGGACATCCACACAAAATGCCCACCTGACATGGGATGACACATGAGGAGAGTTGGATAGGACTAAATGCCAAATAAAATAAAGCTTAAGGTCCTAATTGCAAATTTGAGAAAAGTTTTGAAATAAATTAAATAATTTACAAGTCCAAATAATAAATATAACAAAAGTTAGGTAGGTAATGTAATTTAACCCAAAAGTGCATGATCGAATAGCTGATGGTACTCCACTTGTCCACTTGTCATGCTAGGGATGCACAATGTCTCTTCGCAGCCAACATCCAAGATTAGATCTCTTAGATGAGATCTACAGCGGAGGCTCAATCAAATCCGATGGTGGTTGTGATATCTGGAACCATGGCTTCATCGAATGACACAAAGATGGGCATAAAGAACTTGGGGAAGAAATCGCCTGGGGAAATTTCAATCTGTGAAGGCGCATGTCTTCAACCACCTAAGATCCCTCCGATAGGACCAAATTGTTCCTGATGCCCAAATGAATCTTCTAGGTGACTCAAATGTCTCCAGGAACCCTTGGAAGGTCTTTGGTGCTCGAGGTAGTCCGATAGACCTGGAGCTGGTTCTTTTGTCAAAATCCATGGCTCATATGCCTCCTTCCAAATGTGGTAGGTGCATGATGAAACAGGAGAGAACATGGGAATGTTTGGGGTTATAATTAGTGGAGGATGGATAGAAGATAGGTAAGGCGAGTAAAGGTCCGACAATGGGTGGTGGGATATCACATCTAAGACTAGATCGAGTGTCGATCTAGGAGGAATCGGTGGTGTGCGAGGTGGAGAAGCAAAAGGAATAAAAGATGGGATGGAAAGTGTGTTCAGAAACACAGTAGGGTTGTATACGAAGGTGGCCGGAGCTCTAGAGCTCCGGCGAGGGATTAAGTCTAGATTAATCTAATGCAAAAGATAAAATAATAAAAAAAATAAAATAAAGCAAAAATGAGAACTATCTATGGAGCATAGAAAATATACCTAAAGTGGATGTAAACCACAAGATGTATCTCCACGTCGGGGTATCACCTGAGGTGGTCGGAACCACCTCCACACCCAGCTCTACGTTGTACGGACACGAGGCCGAGCTTGTTGTAACCAAACTCAAGGCACAAGGCAAGATCCAAGGTAAAGACAAAGAGTTAAGGGAATCGCAGAGCAATAAAAATGGTGGAGAATCTTTTGTACTAGCGAGGGTGGAGGGATCTTCGAGGCGAGATCATGGGAGAAGGAAGAAGGCATGGCTAAGGAGATATACCCTGCGTGAATCATGGATGCACAATGAAGGGATCTTGTGAAGAGTCTAAATCTTCTTGAGTGGTTATCAGCGCATAGAAAATCGAGAATATGGGCAGGTACTAGTTTCTAACAGGTTGTAGGGCCAGGTTAGTTAGTTGACCGAGGTCAACTAGCAGAGCAACATGGTTGGTCCACGTGGACCAAACCCAACCCTAAAATTATTGAAAAGTGAATAATAAATAATAAATAATTTTAATAAATTAAAGTTATAAAATAAAAATGTTTATTATTTTTATAGTATTTTAATATGATATTTATCTATTTTTTTGAACTTATTTATTACAAGTTGATTTTAATGTTTTATTTGTAGGTACCTTTACCTATTTTTTGTATCTTTTATTTTTATTTTGTTTTTTCTATTATATTGTTTTACTATTTATATGTTATAAAACTTATTTAATATACTAAAAATATTTTAATTCTATTTTTCGAATGTATTATATACACTTAAATAAATGGGGGTAACAAATATATGTGTGTATGTGTTGTATATTCATCTATGTGATTTTGTGCATTATTTTATTTTAGTATCTTATTTTAGGTTTTATTGTATTATAAATATAAATAAGTATTATAAATAATATTTACAAAATTATAAAAATATAAATTATTAAAATAATAAGGAATAGATAAAATGAATATTGTATTCGAGTATATGGTACAATAGGTGTCTAAACCATAGCTTTAACATCTTAACTCCAATAAATATGAAACCACCTTCATTACATAGCTCATAAAAAGTTATATACAATTAAATGTGATTTTTATACATTTTGAGTTTTTTTGGAAGATATGGGTTTGAGAAGTCGGGATTTTGGCCACTTATCTAGAGCATAAATGAACGTTGTATATTATTTTTGTATAAAATAAATTTTGTATTTTTATGTGTATTTTTACTTACAACTTTCATGTTCAAAGTTTCTTTATTTGAGGTACAAAAAATAAAAAATAAACTAGTTCCCAAAAAGGACTTATTAAAGAATTAAAGAATAAAAATTATTTGTGATTTTGGCCCTTGTCTCCCCCTACTTTATTCCTTGTCGAACTAGTTATCAAGATGCATATGTCACAAGGTTTAGGGCCATAAAATACCTTTGATATTTTATTGTTTTTATTTATTTTTTATTCTATACTTTTGGCATTAAAAAGCAATATTTATACACAATAAATGAAATAAATAATGAGGGTTAATTTGTACAAAATAATTCTATATGCATACATTATCTAGGGTTTTCAAAGCCGAAATAATAGAATAAAGGTGATGTGATGGATATTCATAAATGGATTCATCCACTAATAAGACTTTGGACCAACATCATTTTGCTTATCCCATGCCCTAGACATTTCTGAATTAGGTCTATGAAGCTTTCTCGGGTTTCATGGAATGGCTCGCTCGGGTGCTGGGTGAAACTTGTGATCTTCATTCACATTTGATTAATTATACTTATAGGGTAGAATTGCTTTAAGAACAATGTCTTAAAGGTGGCCTAAGTGGTGACCACTTCCCTTAGGTTTTTTAGCCAGTAAGTTGCCTTATTAGTCAAGGCAAAGGGGACAACTCTTAATCAAATGCAGTGTTGACTAACCCAAGCGCGGGATACGTTGTTACAGACTAGCTTGAAATCCCAAAGGAAGGCATGTGGTTCTTCATGATTATTCCCTTCGAACTTAGGCAATAATGTGAGTAAATGCGGTTTGTGTTTGAATACATCTTCACAGGTATAGGCCTCAACCAATTATAATCTTCATCTAATTCAAGGAGGTATGTATCTTCCATAGCAGCTTCTCCACGTAGCGGTTCTACCATTTGAGCTCTAAGCATTAATAGTGTTGTTCGGCAATGGTTACTCTAGCAAAATGTGCTCGCATCGAGTGATTTTCCTCATCTTCATCAGAGTTTTTCTTAGGAGGCTTATTGTTCCTCTTCACTTTCTGAAGAAATTAAATCTTAGTTAGGCTCATGCTTGAAAGGTTTAGGGGTTTTGGAAAAGATTAAAGATTCTTTGGCAGGAGGGGAGTAGAAGAGATGATCAGTCTGAGGTGAATAAACCCTACTGGTGACGGTTGGACCATGGTCTGGAGAAAAGTGACATCCTAACACCATGGGGTTTCAAGAAGAGGGACATCTATAAATCAAGGATATGAGTAACTTGAAGAGCTTGGGGATTTATTCACAAAGTCAGAACGTAGGACTCCAACTAATGAAAAGGGTGGTTTTGGAGCACAAAGAAATATTTAGGAGAGAGAATACATAGGACCTAAAAATGCACAAAAGATTCACACAATATGAACAAAAATCAAAACTCCTCAATTCACCCTCTCAACACTGGTGAAGGCACGTTAGGGCTCAACCTCTTATCTTTTCGATTTTAGTTTAAATGATCACAAACTCTTGAAGATTAATCGGAGTTGTTATGTACTGAAATTATTCACAAAGATTATCCCGAGTTCATACAACTAGTTGCATCTACTTTCAGCCAGTATATGTGCAAATACTGAATGTAAAATGACTACCCGTATTACTTAAGGATGGTACCTTACACAATTTCCTTTAAAGCACCCACTCTACCAAGGGAAGTACGAACCATAAAATGAATATCCGAAGTTTCCTCACTGAAAAGTAGCTAGTTGTTTCTAAAAGCAGTAGTCTGAATGAAAATTTTTGCTTTTTGACTCTATTCGAGAGGTGCGATTCTTTTCTTACATATAATGAGTATGATTTTTTCCACAAAAGAAAAGATATGATTTTAAGTTGATTTATTTACAATCGTTGTTATTATCAGTCCTGATTTTAATATAGGTTATCACTTTCATGTTAATCTAAGCACAGAAAGACAACGCCTATCGATTATTCCCAAGTCCTTTAGATCCTATGTTATAAAATATAGCTATAGAATCGGGAAAAGATGATGCATGTGAAAACTCAATGATGCATGCTTGAGAAGAAGGCTTACAGTGATTCCTCACATTCTTCATGCAGGATGCAATATAAGAAATTGAAATTTACACCAAATGTTACGCTCAGAAGAAAACACCCTAAGTAGATAATTCTATTAGAGGGAAGAAAATGATTTAAAAAATTGGTTAATGTTGAAAGATCTACTTGTGAGCATAACTAGTGCAAAAATATGTGGCCAAAGAATTTACGAGCACAATCAAGAATAAAAATCTAAGCTAGCAAATGCGCCTAATTCCTACACCACTCAATTCAGGTCCCAATATCATAGAAAGAGTTGAAACAGACTTGACACACGACAAAGAAGTCTAGTCCTAATTATTACAAGTTTGAGGGTTCAAAGAGAGAGAGCCTGTATGATGTAGAAAATGAAATCTATCTAATTTCTCTCTCTAAAAAAATAAAATTCAGTATTCTTCATAGGCCCTTGAATTGTATCTAAAAATTTCTCAGAGTAATCTACAAAGAGAGAAATCGTGGTTAGTATCAGAAGTGAGAAAGATGAAAAATAAAATACATAAGAAAAATATTTGACATAAAAATTAATTTTACAAAAATTAGTTATAAAAAATCATTTAAACCCCTAAAAATATGCCCGTCCCCAGCAACGATACCATTTGATGAACTGAAAAATCGAATCTTTAATAATCTATGGTTGTAGTATAGAAGACACATTTCACTTCAACAAAAACCACAATCTTTGAAAGGTATGGAATATTTTTCTTAGTAAGTGTACCAAGGTAGAACACAAGGAATGGACAGATTCTAGTTGCATGGTATTAAATTAGATTAAATATTTAATTAATTTCTAAGTCAATTTCCGTGTCAGAAAATAAATGGAAATGTTAAGATGAAAATGCAATGTGAAGTAAACAAAAGTAAACAGAGGGAATAATGAAGCCTAGGATCTGTGATTTATAATTTATATCCATTCAGAAAGTGATCACTTAATCCTCTAAATTAATCATAGATGTACAGGAATAAATACATGAAATATTCATCAATTAGGGTTCACAAAAGAACAACTGATGAGAATAATACAACAAATACCGCAATACATAGGTCAATGATAGTTTGATCTAAAAGGATTTAACCTCTAGATTCTCTTAACTTTAATCCTCAATAATAGTAAACTTTAATCTCCTCAAGTATCATGGAAAATCATATCTCATAAAATGAACCTCGATAATATATTAACTTCCTTGAAATTAATAATGATAGGATTAATCACCCTGAAATTATTAAAATTAAAAGTCAAGGAATGGAATTAATTTCTCCTTCTCAAGCATGCCTCTGTAGAGATGAATTTCTCAAATAATCTCCACAATAATCAGAAGAAAATTGATCGAATTATAATCCTCACTAGAATCCCTGTAAAAGAAATCATTAATTTTCTCATTGAAAATATGGCATAAATATGTCAATAAATTAACCTCCACAGATTAAAATAAACCACAAATAATAATCATTAATTAATAGACTCAAGTTCAAAAAATATGTGAAATGATATAGCACAAAAATTCTCGAAAACAGCACATTATGCAATAAAACGAGGTTCGCATGAGATAGTTATGCAATAAACAAGTTGCTGGGAATGAAATGCGATAAAAAGAAATATTTTCTTCTCCATTAAGTCCATGAAGGGCTTATCTATAATTTCAAGAATTCAACCGATCTACTCGGTAATTTACCATTGGCGGGGGTATATTTGTAATATATTGAAACCACAAAATGCAAAGCGCATTCTGCCCAAAAGGCACATGCTTGGCTTGTGCTCTCGGCTAATGGGGGAAAATGTTTACTTACTTGGAACTTATAGTGGACTGGTTGCAAAATTCCCATGGTTGCACATATGATGCATGCGTGTAATGAGACTCAGAAGTGAGGCTTAGGCTCGAAGATGAAGTTGAGGCTGGGATGGCCTGAACCTCCGAATGGCAGGAGAGAGAGGCAGAGAGGCACAATGGCAGTCGTAGGTCTACGAATGAGGTGTGTCACCCATGGCATCAGGTGGCAATGAAGAAGTGCTTCGGACGAACGAGCCTCGAGGTGTGGAAGAGTGGGTCTAGATGGAACACATTGCATCAAGGGGACTGTTGGATCATGGGCTTGGCTCCGATAAAATGGTGGCTGGATATGTGAAGGATGGAAACGTTGGGCAGAAGGTAATGGAGGCCTCGGTCAACACAGTGCCGAGGAGGTGGAGCCAAGGTGGTGGAGGCATGAGGCGAACGGTAGAGTCGACCGAGGGGTGTTGTAGCAATGGAAAAGAAGTTCTGGATGGAGGTGTTGTTACGGCGAGCCATGTGACCACTAACAGCGATGGGCGATGCCAAGAAGGGGCCATGGGGAATAGTTGCACCTCCACGGAGGTGCACATGAGGTGAGTGACATGTGGCATAGGTGGAGGTACACGATAGTGGGTGACAGTTAACGGTGCAATGAAGATGCTAAGGAATAACAAGTCGGAGCGAAGTGGAGAGGGCGATACAAGCTCCTGCGAAGTGATGAGGTAAGAGCTAGGAAGGCGATGGATGATTTACATGCGATCAATGAGATGAGGGTGGTGCATAGGTGTTCGTGAAGGTGAAGTGCGGTGAGGATGAGCTGAAGGATGAGAACATGGGAAGAAGGAGAAGAAAAAGGGAAGAAAGATCCTCGGAGTAGTCTTCTCTCAAGGCCTTTATGAGGCTGAGCTCAATGGAGCTTGGAGGCCCGGGGTAGACATACAGTTAGCTGGATCATGTCAGGGCTCGAGGAGCTCAATGACTATCATCTGTTGTCACCACCCGAGGCTGGAGCTCGAGGATTTCCTTTCAGATGGCATATAAGCGGGAGATTCGTGAGGGCTAAGATTTTATATGTGGTGGAGGTAATGGCTTCGAGGAGGCGATCGATGGGTCAATATGAATGGTATTAATGGAGGAGGAGCATTACATGTGAGAAAGGGATCTGAGGGATGTTCAATCTATCGACAGATATAAGAGGGCAAGAGAGGAGGGGGTAGCGCTGGAGGAAGATGGAGATGCACGTGAAGTACATATGGGGCAGAGTGCAAGAGATGAGCATGAGTGAGGTAGAAGTGGGTAACGGGTCAGGCTGGGTCACGTGCGGAGCATGTGGCCTTTATTAAAGGAAAGAGATGGCAGGGGTCACGTGCCATGCACATGACCTGATAAGAGTGTTTAGTAGAGACGGAGAAAGGAAGTAAGAGAAAGGGAAAGAGAGAAAAAGAAGGAGAAAAACGAGAAGAAAGAGAGAGAAAAAAGAAAATAAATAATATATATTGAAAAAAAATAAATTAAATGGTTAAATTAATTAATCAATAATAAATAAATAGATAATGAAGGCCCAAAAAGGGATATCAAATGAAGTCAAATCAAAAAGTGATCAACATGAAAGTTTCTTATCTCGATGAGATCTACAATTTTCGTGAAGGATACATTCAAAAGAGGTTATTTGTACAAAAAAAATCTTTTTGCTTGTACTCTATAGATAATAAAATATCATATTTTTGCATTTTGTGTTTTTTTCGTATTTTTAATTGATAATAAATAGTTGATTAGTTTATATATACTATGTGCATAATAAATCTAATTTATATAGATTTTTTATAGGTTAAAAAGGGAAAACTTTGGGTTCAGATTTTATCCCAAATTTAAGCACACTTAATTAAGGTTAATTAATTGGTTTTAAGGGATTTAGTTAGGAATTATTAAGGGGATTTTGCCAAAACATCCATATAGAGTAAATGAATGATGGATTCATCATGACTCTCATGAGCAGTAGGACCTTGCAATCATCTACCTCAACAAAGGGTAAGAATACAACAATATTTGGCAAGTCATCATCTTACACATCAATCGATCTAGCAACTGAGCCAAGTGAGGAAGAAGAAGATGGAGGAGCTGCAACAGACCACCACCACCAGAAATACAATAAATTAGCAAAATGAAATTGTCCAAAAATAAAATAACAACCAAGGTTGAGCCAAGCAAGCCAGCACGAGAAGCAACTCTTGTGCCAATTGATGAAGCCGATGTTCTAACTTATGTTCCTTTTCCTATTTTTAATGACCACTCATGTCTTAGTCAATTATTTGTACAAGATAATTCTCATGTAAATAAAGACAATGCTTTTTGTTATGTACATATTCCACTTTATGATGTAATGAAAAAATCCAAAAAAAAATAAAAAAATGAGTTATCAGATCCTAATGTTGTTGAGAATATTCAAAATCTTGTTGTTGAAATGCTATTATTGAAGGTCATTAAATACATGATAGCTACATAAAAATTCCTGAAAGAGGTATGTACATCAAAGCATCAACCCGACATGAACAAACGCAGCCGAGGAGAGAACATGTTGACCATGTCCACAGTGAATGCTATTAGTGATCTCCCACCAAAGAAACCAGATAAGGGAGCACTTTTAATCAGACGTGAGATTTTTTATCATATTTTTGACTGAACCTTGTTTAATAGTGGTTCCTCCATAAACCTCAACCCCTCCTCATTGCTTCAGGAATTTGGTATGGGTCTGATTAAACCCACACACATAATGCTTCAATTAGTTGATCGATCCATTAAGCGACCCTAAGGTTTATCTGAGGATGTTATCATAATTGTGCATGATACTCACTTCCTAATGGACTTCATTGTAGTGGACATGGATTATCATGCATTATTACTCCAAATTTTGATTATTGTTGGTCAATCATTCCTACGAAATATTGAAGCAATAATTGATTATGGGTATGGAAAGACACGTTCTATTCCTAGAGAGAAAGAGATAACTTGGACATGATCATTGAGCCGAAACCCCACATAAAGCATATTTGAGAAAGGACTGGTGAAAACATCAGCTGAAGACAATGACATTGCTAATATTTACGATCAACAAGTTTCTTTGAATGACATCTTAACATAGGAAATCCTCTCTTTAGAGGATTACCAAGAAAGTACAGTCCATCCTTACTCTGTTGCCCACTGTGATATAGAATCAGATTCATTTATCAGCTTATTCAAAGAAGAATTAAGTCATATCACACCAGATGAAGTCATTGCATAAAGGTTTGGTACATTGTTATTTAAGACATAAGTAACAGAGGTGGACAACAACACACTATTTTAAGCAAATCATTCCCTTATAACTCAGTTTTTGAAGTGTTCGCAAAGCCAACTAAACAACTACATGAATTAAAGCAGCTTCTGGTAGGTTTAATGTATTCTTTCTTTATAGGTGAGTAGAATATGTATGCACTCATCATTAGCAACAGGCTAACCCTAGATCAGGAATCTCGCTTGCTCGAGGTTGTAGAGAAAAACTGCAAGGCTCATGGTTGGAAAGTTTCAGATCTCCGAGGGATAAAATCAACCTTGTGTTGACATCATATCTATGGAGAAGATGATTGCAAAACACCACTCAAATTTCAGTGAAGGTTGAACCCTATCCTATGGGATGTCGTCATGATTGAAATCATGAAGTGGTGTGAATCTAGCTTCATTTTACCTATCTCCAACTAAAAGTGGGTGAGGCCAATGCTTGTAGTGCCAACAAAATCTTGGATCACCATGGTTACAAATGACCAAGGAGATGGGTTTTCTACTTGAGTATCGACATGGTGTGTTTGCGTTGATTGTTAGTGCTTGAATTCAGCGACCAACAAGGATCACTTTTTTCTATCGTTCATTAATCAAGTACTTGAAAGGTTAGTAGTAAAGAGTTTTGTTGCATATTAGATGGGTACTCTAGGTACAACTAAGTGGGATCGCCCCTGAAGATCAAGAGAAGACTACGTTACCTTCTCTATTCGAAACCTATGATTTCAAGAGAATGCCCTTTGGATAGTGCAATGCATCTGCTGCATTCCATAGGTGTATGTTAGCCATCTTTCTTTATATGGTTGGTAACTTTCTCGTGGTGTTCATGGAAGATTTCTTAGTCTATGGTGATAGTTTCGATTCTTGTCTTGCACACCTAGACCGAGTGCTTAAGAAATGTCACGAAGTAAATCTGATGTTATCATTGGAAAAGAGCCACTTCAAGGTCACTGAAGGAATTGTGCTGGGCCTTGTCATTTTCAAGTGTGGTATGGAAGTTGACCGAGTAAAGTTGGACATGATTGTAAACATGAGCCACCTTGAACAGCTAAGAACGTGAGATCATTCCTTGGGCATGTTGGTTTCTATAGAAGATTCATCAAGGACTTTAGCATGATCTCCCAATCTCTTACAGAGTTATTATACACGGAGATCGAATTCAGTGTTGATTAGAAGGTTCTCCAATCATTTTATCAACTGAAAGATCTTTTCACTCAAGCACCTATCCTACAACCACTTGATTGGTCTCTTACATTCAAGATCATGATGGATGTATCAAATTTTTCAATTGTTGTGTTGGGACAAATAAGAGATAAATTAACCTATGCCATTCACTATGCCAGCAAAACATTAGACGATGCACAGCAAAATGATACAAATGCAAAGAAAGAGTTGCTAGTAGTTTTTTTTGCCTTAGTGAAGTTCAGATCATATTTTCTTAGATCTAAAATCTTTGTCTATACTGGCCACTCTACTATCAGATATTTACAGTAAAAGAAAGATGTCAAAGCACGCTTACTTGAATGGATCCTTCTCCTCCGGGAATTCGATTTAGAAATCAGTAATCTTGGAGTACATAATGTGGTAGAAGACTATTTATCCAGAATAGAATGTAGAGATATTCAGTTGAGTAGTACACAAACTACAAAGATCTTTCCTAAAGAAGCAATTCTCAATGTTGCATCTCTCCTCTTGTATGTTGATAGTATGATCACCTTGTATCTATGGTACTCTCGAAAGATTGGATGAGAGTCAAGAAGGATAAGCTCATACTTGATATTCATTTTTACTAGTGGGAAGATCCATTCCTATTCAGGGAAGGAGCATATTGTATATAGCATCGATGTATCCCTCAAGAGGTGTACACTAGTTTCCTCAATCGCTATCATAAGATCAATATATGGAGGATACCATTTTGGAAACAGAACGAAAAATAAAAGTATTACAGTGTGACTTCTAGCTACCCACACTATTTAAGGATTCCACAACATATATCAATGGCTACATAGATTGTTAGAAAATGGGAGGAGCACTCGGTTTGAAAGATTCCACGTCCCTCATTTATTCAGATTTTTGATGTTTTCTATGCTTGGAACATTGATTTTATGGGCACATTTCTGAATAGTCAAGGATATGATTACATCCTTCTTGTCATTGATTACGTGAGTCGCTAGGTAGATGCTATGCTTGTTCGATCCATTGATAGCTGCATAATTTGTCAGTTTCTAAAAGATAAAATCATTTCGGTTCGGGATTCCAAAGATCATCATCTTAGATGGGGGTAGCCATTTCATCAACAAAGAAAAAATTAGTGAAGAAGTATAACATCACTCATCATGTTGCATCTCCTTATCATCCTCACTCTGATGACTTGGATAAATTATCCGACAGAGAAATCAAGACCATATTGCAAAAACTTGTTTGGCCGGATTGGAAGAAATGGTCACAATTTCTAGATTCAGTTCTATGGGTTTATCAGACTGCCTACAAGTCTCCATTGGGCATGTTGCCCTACTATCTTGTATATAAATAATCATGTCATCTGCTGGTGGAATTAATTCACAAATCTCATTGGGCACTAAACGTTTACAATTTTGAGTCACAAAAAGGTGGTCATAACAGGAAATTGATCTGAACAAGCTCCTCAAATTCAGAGACTATGCATACGATAACAACTTGATGCACAAGGAGAGGTCAGACACTGACACAACCGACACAATAGATGGAACACTTTCGAGCCTTGACAGAAAGAATAGTTATTAAATGCAATGTTAAAGATATTTTCGGACAAATTAAAGATTAAATGGATAGGGCCCTCATTCGTGAAGACTGTATATGACAATGGAATCATTATCATATCAAAATTATGATTTTATGCATAGTTATTTGTAGTCAACATATAGTTGTTGAAGTTGTATTTAGAGAATGGTATATTCTTGTCCATTATAGATTGAATATATTGATTTTTTAAAAAGATCTCACATTGCATTATCGGATGATTCAGATGATGCATCCAAAAATATTTTTGATTATTTTTTTCCTTTTCTTCTTTTAATTTTTTTCAATTTTTCAATCTTATATTATTTCATTTATCTTATTCATGTATGTTATACTTAGGATATGCTTCATCTTATGTATAGGGGGTTGAGTGTATTCAAGTACATTTTTATTTATTCTCTCTCTTGTCTCTCAACATGTTGATATTATGTCTACATTTAGGGATATTTCACCCTATGTATAGGGAAACAAGTCAAGTCATTGATTTATGAGTTCTGATTCTCAATTATCCCTGCATCCTGTACAAGCTACCAGACTTAGATTTAATTTATCCAAAGTATGGGGGGATGATGGACCTATTATTCTTTTATTCAGTCATCGTAGTACATGCTTTTGTATACTTAGCACAAGTTATGTCTTCCATTATTGCTATTTGATCACTATGATAACATAGTTTGAGCTATGTACAAGGAAGTCGTCTATATATTTTTTATATACATTAGCCATAACTCGTACTTTCGTATTTCAAGTAATATGGTTAATATATTATACAGGGTATGTGTATACAATAAGTCAGTTATAAAGAGCACTCTCTTGTAAATAAGTAGATTTTTTTGAAAAAATGTTTTGAAATTTTTTTTGCACAATTATTTTGACAAGGGTTGAAAAATGTTTTGAAAAATATTTTTAAAACCTTTGAAAAAATTTTGTAAAATATTTCCGAACCATTCGTAAAATATATCCTTGTGTTTGTAAAAAGTTTGTAAAAGTTGTTTTCAAAAATATTTTTTAAAATATTCTTTGTAAAATTATTTACAAAATAAGTTTTCAAACAATATTTGACAGTAATTGAAAAAATGTTTTCAAATTATTTTTAAAACCATGTAAATAATATTGTTGTAAAGCTTATTCAAATAAAACATGTAAACACATGCATAAAATTCCTTGTTCATTGGTATATACCTCATATAAAATTCCATATGAATATGTTATCTTTTGTTTTTCAAAAACTACCATGAAAATGTGCAAATTTTCAAAAATATCTAAAAATTTGAAAAATGTTTTACAAACTCATAAAAAATTGCAAACTTTTTGAAAAAATTCATAAAAACTACAAAAACAGAAAATAGTTTCACAAAAATATTTCTTGCATTGCATTGCATGAGCTTTTATTGAAATGATGTTGACAATTAAACATATCGAAATAAAATCTAAATGTTGGAGCTTGGTCTAGACCTTAATCCGGTTAATTTCAGAGGAACCTGTTAAGATTTGAATTAGGATGCTTAAGGTCATTTTACTTAATTCTTTAGGTTTTATGAGACTATGTTCATGAGTTGATTCATTGTGTCAAACTAGAAACTTTTATGACATATGTACCACTCTTGAGATAATGAATTGATTTGAGACGTCACACTCAGTAGATAGCTCAACCATGATGGATTGTTGAATATCTTGGAGTCTACGTTAGTACGATACTAGGCCACTTCATCAATGGTGTCTCAGAAACCATTTATGGGGACTTCTGAAACTCCTAATTCAACCCAATTTTTCCTCTAGTAGCACGCGCATCAAATGACATGGGAATGGATTGAAATAAGGCTTTAAATGAGGAATGGTCTACTAGCACAATTTTTCTAAGACCTCAAAGTATGCTAAACAAAAATTCTATATTCGTCATGTAAAACCAAGAATGTAGAGCAATGCCAAACAAAGAAGTACACCAAAAGTAGACTATACAAAAAACTCCAAAAATTTTGAGCTTTCATAAAAGTCATGCATCTTGACGAAGACTTGGTCACACTAACTAAGCTTCATAAGGAAATGCGACTACACTATTCCGTTTCCACTTCCTTTTTCTTTCTTCTAGCTTCTCCCTTGTTTGTTGTGCACTATCACATACCTTAACTCAGAAGGAAATATCCATCTCCTCAAGGATGATTTACCAGAGAAGGAGATCAATTAATAGTTCAATATTTATCTACAAATAGCTAAAATAGTTCACACACATGGTACTTGTAATTTAAAGGGTACAAGAGTATACGTCTGAATGGACAGTTCTGACCAGGCTATTGGGTTGAATTGAATAGAGAAGCGTGAAACCTAAGGGTTGTTGAGTCACAATTCCTAACATGAATGTGGTTCTGAATAAACTAACTATGTAACAATCCTAACTAAGCTCCAAACATTGATTCTATGAATATAAATTTATGAGTCAAAATCATTCCAAGTTCTTTCTTTTTCTTTTTTTTCTTTATTTTCCTTTTTAATGCACTCGTTGTCATAAGTCGTTGCTAGGGACTAGCAAAGGCAAGTAAATGGAGTAATGAATCTCCACTTCATTACCTTTATTCATTTATTTTGGCCTTAAATCTATGGTAAATGCATGTAAATACCATTAATTTGCATAAAGTATACTCATTTTTTAACGAGAAAATATTATACAAATACATGTATTTATTTGTATTGTAAAAGAGAAGGAAAGGAAAAGAAAAATAATGAAGTATTGAAAAGACTGAACTACCTAATTCTTGAGATCAAGTCAATATTGACTTGGTCGACCGGGAATAAAGTAGGGAGAGTTATGGGCAACAAGTGTATAGAAATATAAACAAAAAACCTAATTTAATTAACTATATAAAACTCAAAATTCATCTATTTTAATATTCATTTTACACATAACAAATAAATCTTTATTAAGTACAAAACTTGTTCATAATAATATATTGAAAATTACAACATTGCTAATAAAAATAAGACACGATGTGACTAAGACACATAGATGAAAAAGTAGTAAACTGAACTTTGCATACCAATATCTTCTTCATAGAATCTAAAAATTAATTAAACTCACATTTATTGTTCTTAAATATAAAATATCTATATAATGAAGTTGGTTTCAACAAAAATGGAGTTTAAGATGTAAAAGTCGACTTTTCTAGGGTCCCTTTGTAGTATATACATGCATATTTTATTCATTTAATTTATTATTGTAATTTTTCCTATCTTATAATTTCAAATACTTGTAAATATTATTTAAAATATCTGAAAATAGAGCACAAAATAAATGCATTAAAATAAATAATTTATTAAAATATATAGGTATTCGATACCAATATTGTATATATATGTATATTCATTGAAGTATATAAGTAAAATCAGAGAAATAAAATAAAATGTGTAAATATGTATTTAAATATATTATAAACATATAAAATATTTACATATAATAATAAATCTAAAATACAAATTAAAAATGAGATACCAATAATACAGGAAAATTACCTATGTATATACTTGTAAAAATTCGCATCTAATAAAAAGTTGTAAAAATAAATAAAAATACCCATAAAATTGTACATAAAATAAGAAACATGTTTTTGTCTTAACTTTTATTGAATAAAATCATTTTCTTTTTAAAGGATTTAATAAGGTAATTAATCTATAAAATTCCCTAACTGGACTACATGGACAAATTAGGGCTCTTAAATAGTTGACTTCCAGTCAACTATCCTCTCCTTCCTCTTATTCTTGTTAGAGTTCACAAGAGGCCCTTCTTCTCCATTTTCTTCCTTTTCCTCCATACCTTCTTCCTCCTCGGGCATACCCCCAACCCGTAGCCCTCACAACCAAAACCCACGCCATCTCCATAGACTTTTCCTACCTCTGCTCCTCTTCACGCCATCTCCTTCCCCATTTTGCCTTGCTCCATGTCCATAAAATAAGACCCATCCACATTTTTTGCATGTTTGATCCTTCTTTATCATCTATAATCCCAAGAATCATCAATAGTTGAGTTGACCTGAGTGATAGGAAGGTATAAAATAAAAAACCCACAACAAAAGACATAGACAAGAGGAATACACATTTCTGGAATCATTTCCCGATCTACCGTTTGCTCCATGTGTTGGACAGTCTACATACTTACTTCTATACACGTCCATTATAGAGTGATAATAAAATTTAACTCCACATATTTTACTTTTCTTTGCTTTATACATATTGTGGGATAATTTTTGAATTATCAGGGGTTCTTGAGAGGCTGCTTCGATGACTGTTGATATGCCATGTGGATTGATAAGACCTCCGCAAAACCCTAGTTTTCACCTCCCCAATGTCGCCTGAAGGTCCAAAGTAACGAAAGTTGTGGTCAGCCTTTCCAGGCAAGGTCCCAAGGGGTGGATGAGGACCACAAGGAGGAGAGTTGCCTCTTCAGCATCTCTAGTGCCATAGCGATGGTCATGGCGTACCTCCTTGCATTCGACCTCTTCATGAAGAGGAGCGATGTGGATGGACTCTTTTTGTGATCTTTTGCATTAGATATTTGTAAAGAGAGCAGGATCGTATGGCTTCACATCATCCTTCCACGGGAGGAGAAAGCGAGCGTGCGGTCAGTGATGTCATGCACGATGCGTCTGAGTGGCAGGACAAATGAGGACATGCAGCTGACTCGGTAGAGATCCTCGAGGATCTTAGAGGAGTAATTTCCTCCTTGATAACCCCCACCTCCTTCATGTCTCACGTGAGGGCACACTTCTCTTCCTCGACCTTTGCTTTCCTGACCTCGCCCTCCTCAATTTCCACCACGAGGGCGCCCTCCTACTCATTGACTTCTGCCTCCTTGACTTGTTCCTCCTCCTCCAGGTACAGTACGAGGGAGACCTCCTCCTCTCTGACCTTTGCCTCCCTAACATCCACATCCTCCTCTTGTTCTATCATGAGGTGCCCTCCTCCTCCTCGATCTCTACCTCTTCCTACCACCCTTCGGGTCCTCCATTGCTTTCAATTTGATTTGGCAGAAGAACATGATGAAGAAAGGAGAGGTCACCATTTGATTTTATACGATTATATTATCTCAAGTTTAACATTAGTAATTGACTCCAATAAAGTTAAAGTTGATGGTAGGATCTGTGGGGGTAAGACGGAGCAAGTTTATGAGGTAGAGGGGGAAATTACGTTGTTTCAATGATCAAGAAGGTATTAAAATGTTTATAGGGTTTTTGGGGTTAAAAAACCCTATCTATAATGAAAAATGAGATTGCACCCTATGAGTGTTAAATTTGATACCCTGCCTCATTTTTGCCATTTACAAATAATAAATTAGTGGGTTTTCATCATTATATCCCTATATTATGTCATTCAAATTTCATCTAAAAAAGTGACTCCTACAGCCTCCATCTAGACATCCATTTTTCAACGATTGTAGAATTGTTTATGAGGTCATAAGAGTCTATGTTTCGCATGAAACTTGAATGACATAATGTAAGAAAATAGTTATGAAATTTCATGAAAGAATTTTTCAAAAAAATAAAAAAAAAGAAGAGGAAAATTGAGCAATGGGAGCCATGTTAGCTCCCTAAAGGAACAACCTCACTAACCCATATACATATATACATATCTGGGTAAAATGGGGAATCCCCCGTGGGGGGGCTAACTTGTCTCCTTTCCTAATTTTTCCTTTTTTTATTTTTGAAAAATGAATCCGTATAAATTTATAACTATATCCATATATTATGTCGTTCAAGTTTCATACGGAACAGAGACCCCTATGGTCTCCATCAAGTCAATCATTTTTAATGGTTGCAGATTTTTTGAAATCGAACTCATATGGATGGAGGTCGTATGGATCTCTGTTTCGCATGAAACTTAATTGAAATAATATAAGGATATAGTGATGAAAATCCACGGAAGTATTTCTAAAAGATGGGAAAAATGGGGAGGGGAGCTAAGTTAGCTCCCACAGAGGGCATCCCCATTTTACCCTACATATATAAATATATGGAAAAATGGGTTGCTCCTAGGGGATCTAACTTGACTCCCCCACCCCATTTTTTCTCCTTTTTTATTTTTTGAAAAACTCTTTAGTGAATTTTCTTACATATATCACTATATTATGTCATTCAAATTTCGTGTGAAACAGAGACTGCTACAGCCTTTATTTAGACATGGTCCATTTCAACTATTCCACGACTGCTAAAATATCACTATCTAGCTGGAGGTCGTAGGACTCTCTGCTTCGCACAAAATTTGAATGACATAATATATGGATATGGTGATTATATTCCACATAAGCCTATTTCAAAAAAAGTGGGAAATGGGACAGGGGAGCTAAATTAGCTCCCCATATGGGATAGCCCCATTTTCTCCTACATATATACATATATGTGTTTAATGGAGCTACCTCGGCACCATATTTTGGATTTTTTATAAAATATCGTAATGTATTTTCTTATCTCTCTAATATTTCATTTTAATTTCATTAGAAACATAGACTCCTATGCCTTCCATACAAAACATGTCGATTACATCAATTCTAAGAGCATTAAAATTATTTGTTGTAGATGGAGGGAATAGGAGTCTTTGTTTCTAGTGAAATTGGAATGGCATATTAGAGGGATATGATGATGAAAACACATCACAGTATTTTCCAAAAAATAAAAACAATAACTGAAATTTGTCGTGGAGGAAGCCCATTGTTTGCCTCAGGGGACAACCCCATTAAACCCTACATATAATGAGGTTCACCTTTCCTGGATCAGTTGAAAACCCATTACAAGATCAGTTAGATCTCAATCTGATGGTTCTTTATTCAATACAGTATTTTAGTCATTGGCTTTCATTTTGAATTTGAATTTCATTTAATCGTTTTATTTTACCAATTTTAGCATGGCCAACTTTTATTGTTATTTATTTGATGAATCCATGATCCATTAACATTCTTCTTGCATTTTATCTTAAAACACTTAACAAATAGATGTAAATATTCATTAATTTTAACTTTTTAGAAAAACTCTACTTATGAATAAAATGCACTTTTATGCATTAAATCATGTAAATAAATAAAATAATATAAATAAATAAATAAAAGGCAAATTGTAAATATGTAAATATGTACAATGTGACTTACAAAATAAATATAGCTGAAAGATATATTTATAACCTAACCCCCGAGACCAAGTCAGCATGGTCGACAAATAAATAAGTACGGGAAAATAAGGAAAATAAATAAATAAAAATAATAAATTTTACATTATATACCCTCTTTATTATTTATCCAATAAATACCAAAACATCAATTATTTTTAATTAATTCATACAAATAAATTTTTGACCAAACGCTTTTCCTAATCATTTCTAAAAATATATATGAAAATATAATAAGTAAGTTAAAAATGTTATATTGTATATATGCTAAGAAATCTAACTTGTAAATTGTCAAACTCTCAGCTTCCGAACATCATAACTTTCTCATACGTCCAATTTCACTTTACTCACTTTAAGAATTCCTAAAATAATCTTCTCTAATTAATGAAGGTAATTTTACTAAAATCGAAGTTCGTTTGCAAAAACTCGGTTTTGGGACCTAACCAAAACTGGGTTTGTAGGCTACTTAATTTATATAAAACACACTATTTATAGTTTTAATGATTTTATAATTTCTAATTATTCTCTTGATCTTGTATTTTAACCCTTATTAATTTCAAAATTTTTGAAGCTTATTTATTTTTTTAACTAAATCAAAAACCCTAATTTATATGTAAAAATGAACTGTATGACTAATACATTTATTTATTAATATACATAAACTAATTCTTTAAAAATCTACAAAATTTCATACGTGCTTTATTTAATATCCTAATAACTAATAAAATATAACAATAATATATTTTTAATACTTTATGAAATTAAAAATCCAAAACCTATATATTAACCATTTTTATACATATTTATAAATATAATATTTCTATTTCATAAAATATTTAGGGAAAAATGGGGCTGCCCCACCCCATCTTTCGCAAAAGTTTTTTATTTTTTTTGGAAAAATATCACCATGTATATTCATCCCTCTATCCCTCATATATGTCATTCGAAATTTGTCAGAAACAGAGACTCCTACGGCCTCCATCCATACGTCATTTTTTAACGGTCGCATGATTTTTTAAATCAACCCTATCTGGATGGAGTCTGTAGGAGTCTCTGTTTCTAACGAAATTCGAATGGCATATAGGAGGGATATAGGGATGAATATACATGACGATATTTTTCAAAAAAATAAAACAAATTGCCAAAAAATAGGGCGGGGCAGCCATGTTGGCTACCCCCAGGGGCAGCCCCATCAACCCCAAATATTTATTATTTATTAAAACTAATTATACCTCAATTTAGATAATTTAATTATCCATATTTTTTGTTTTTATACCTATTTAAAATTCCATTAATTATTATTTATTCCCTATTTATTACTATATTTATCAATTATGGCCAACCATGTGTTGACCAGGTGTTGACACGTGTCAACACCTGGTTCATCTTCTTCAAGATTTAAGGCCCATGTTTTCTACCGGCCCGATTTCAATCTTTTCTTCCTACCATATCGTAACCACTCTACTCGATCTACACCCACCATCTCCTACCTCTAACTACCACCATTCATGCCTACCTTAGATTTACAATTAACCTTCCATGGATTTGTCTATAAAAGCTCCCAAGTCAACCATTCCTAACTAACTGCTCCTAAGCTCACTACTTCCAGAAATTAACTGGTCGTCAACCCACATTCACCGCCGTTCCCTGCCTCACTCCGGTCGTGACAGGGCCCATGGTCAGCCTTGCATAGAAGAGGATTGATTAGAGGAGAGGTTCCAAGGCTCCATCTCCACCTTGCATCACTGCAACCGCGATGTTCCACTCCGGGAAGCTGCTCCATCGAGCAACGACCAATAGTGTCTTACGCCCTGCTATCCCAGGTACTTTTTCATCTTTTCCTTTCTAATTCTCAATATTCGTACCCCCATTAGCTCTCTTTAGTACATAGTTAAGAAGCTCTAATCATCTTCTTAGATGAAAAATCAATTTCCATTCAAATCCACTCAAATTCACTCCAAATAAATATTCCTCATTTTTGTATTTCCATTGTTACATATATTATGTAAATCTTATTTGATTTGCAATGTCATAATTTCTTTGGTCGATTCAACTGCGTATCGAGCACATAAATCACCATTTGAAGCTCTTGAGCATTAAATCATCATCTAGAGCCTTTAATTATCGACGAAAGATCAAGACGATCAACTTCCAGGTGGTTGTGGAAACTCCACCAAACTACTTTCTTTGTAACCGACGCCATCTGCCAAACTTGGAGTCGCTCACCTCCAAGCGAGCTCGGGGGGTATAGGAGAGACCCCTCTGGCACTGCAGGAGACCAAAGCTTCGTATTGATCGCTGTGGAGAATTGGAAGAAGACATCAGCTTTGTCACAGGTGCAGCAGGTGAAGAATGACTCAAGAACACCATGAAGCACAGGCTGACGATACGTGTCCAGATCAGATGGATCAAAATCACCTGCATGTTCTCATCTCAACCGTCGATCGCGAATTGTTAGAAAAATTGCATAATAAACTCTTGAAGATCTAGAATTCAACTCCCTCTCTATAAGTTTCCAGAAATTACATCTAGATTCCCACGTAGGGACCTAAATGTAATAAACTTAGTTTCTTTTCAATTTTGTCCCTGTCAGGGACCCATTTGTAACAGAATAAAACCTTTTCTTCTTACACTTATACTCTATACTGTAGGGTCGTTTTCGAACTTATTTTTGACGTATTTTTCCTCAAATTTTCTAGGGTAATTCCAAAACTACCCTATCGACATTTCTATCTATTTTCACATATTTTAATCGCATATTTTTCTCGACTTGAATTTCGTAAAATCATGTTATTTTTGAGTGTTTTCTTGAGCTCTGTTGTGATTTCAAGAAGAGAATAAAGATTTCGAGATTCTGTATTTTCCTCGAATGGCATTACAGTTATTCTTCCTCCTCGAGTTCGACCCATGCACAATTACCTAGATAAATATTAAAGTATAGATATAATAAGAGAGGGAAGCCGCTTATCCTTATTTTCTCTCTCTCTTATATTATTGATTTTTGTTTGATTAATTAGGGTTTTGGAACCTGAGTAATTTTCTCTACATCGACAACTTCTTTGATTAATTAACCACTCATTGAAACCCCAGTTATCATTATTCTTTGAGATTTCAGTAACGAGGGAGAATTTCCATGCTATTAAGAATGACAAAACTCTTTTCAAAGTTCACACCATGTTTAAAAATTGTATCATGCATTGTATAATAAAATCGCATTTACTGCTACAATTTCTTTGTGATTGCAAATTCGGTAATGCCTTTGTAAAAACTAGTCTCATATCTGTAGAAAACTTCATGATATTTGTAAAATCTTATCTGAGATTGTATAGATCGAATTAAAATTTTGCTAAAACAATATGAAACTACTAGAAAATGATAAAATAAATTATAAATGAAAACGATATTGCCAACAGATTTTGAGGATTGCAAAATTGGATTCGTACTGTAAAAAATACATAAAATGAAAAACACGACAGAAAAGATCTGAGATAAATGTAAAAACATGAGATTATAAAAATAACAATGTTATTTATAGTAAAAAGAACTGATATCATTAAAGAATATATGATAATGTAAAAAATGAATGTAAAATCAATGAATGGAGTAGAAAACTTAATGAATCAATTTGTAAAAAGTAGCCATTATTTTGAAAATTAGATCATATATTTGTAAAATCGAATAATCAATTTGTGGAATAAATGAAATGATTGAATAATCTATGAATCAAAATAAAAATTAATAAACGCATGATGACATCAACCCAAGAGGATTGATCCAACAACTTCTTCCAAGAGTGCACCCTCCTCATGCGTGGCCTCGAGCGTTGACACCTTCTCCATTCCCTTTCACTGTAGCCCTCTCGCACCCCAGCACCAACACCCTTACTCTCATTGTATATGTCTTCAACATTACATCCTTGATTATTGCCACCACCTACGCCCTCCCCCTCCTCGTGCGTCGTCGCCATCTCCATCCTCATGCAGGGCCTTGACTGTCGTCATCCTCGCCCTTCCCGTCTGCGACCTCAAACACCATTGTCATCCCCCTTCTTGTGTGTTACATGCTTGAGCATTATTGTCACTCTCGTCGCTAGTTTTGGGAGGAGAAAACCATAACAAGGATTCTCCCAAAGAAGAATCTAAAAAAATAATGTGGATTGTCACCTAGCATATTTGAATGAGACATAATGACTACAAGTTTTCAACATTAAAAAAAGAGGAACGGGAGGCTGCTTCATGGAGTAGTAACAGAGAGATTCAGACATGGGTGTAGAGGAATAATTATTATTATTAGTTCATAAAAATCTAAAAAAATATTTTTTCTACTTTTTTAGTCTTTTCTGATTTTTTATGACTTTTTTATTATATTTATTTTTTATTTTTTTATTATGTTATATTTTAATGTTTTTGAATTTTTTAAATTATTTTCAATTTATAAAATTTTAGTTGCTTTTTTTTGTTTTCAAAGATATAATATATATCTCTATATAATAATATAGAGTTTATAAATAATATATAAGGACATATAAAAAATATTGAAAATATAGGGAAATATATATTGAGGAGTAGTCCTTTTATTTTTTAAGGTTTTAATTATATATTATATATTTATAATAATAATAATAATATAGAATATATAATCTACATAAGATATATAGTCTAGATAGGAACTTATTTTTAAATATATAAATATAGTCAAAATTTAAAAAATAAAATGTTATTTTATGTTTCTAATGTTTTTCTCTATTTTTATGATTTCCATATGATTTTTATCGATTTTATGTATTTTTAAAGCAAATAAATATACAAAATAGTGGTTTATATAATTAGGCCGGATTGTTTTGGGTATTAAAAATAAATAATAAGTCAAAATTTTCCCAAAACTATTTCTAATATATATTATATAGTAGAAAAAATATAAAATAAAACTATTTTTGGGAATCTTGTAGAAATTTTATAATTTTTTTGAGTTTTTTAGAGTTTATAATTTTTATTGTTTTCATTTATATTTTTTGTGATTTTAGGTCAGAAGTTCGAATATATAGTAATATAAATGTACTAATATTTTGGAATTTTGAAAAAAGGTTTTACTTTTCATTTTTATAAGTAAACAAGGAATATTTAACTTCTAAATGATTTCTAATAAACACAATAATACAATAAATGCTTCAATAAAAATGTGTTGTGCATGAACATCATATTAAGCATCTAAATAAATTGCCACATTTTTTATCACGGGAGCTTATTAAGAAAAATACAAATGTAAATAATCAAATACATGTCAGAAGGAGTATTTTTCAATAAAAATAAAAAACACAAGCTTCAATGAAAATATCCTCAAAAGTTAACACTAATTATACAATTTAAAAAAATAAAATGAAATAAAGTAAGCTAAAAGGGCTTCTATGCAATTAGCCCAAGCACCTCACATGGACATCCACGTGAGGTTACCTAACATAGGATAAATGCACAATATTAAAGAAGATATGAGAAACCTATGCAAATTTTGCAAAATTTTTTAAGCGTAGTTAAATATTTACTGGATCAAATTCCAAATATAAAACAATGAGGAGGCGACCCTACTTTATTCCTTGTCGACCTAGTCATCGAGATGCCTAGGTGTCGGGGTTTCGGGTCATAAAATTTTTACAACATTTTATTCCTTTTCTTTTCTTTTATTTATTCTATAATTTTAGCTTTAATTACAGTATTTTATACACTATTTACATGCACATGTATGGATGCTAATATGACGAAATTAATGGTATTTACAAGCATTTGCCACGGTTTTTGATGCTAAAACGATAGAATAAAGATGATGAAATGTGGATTCATCACCGCCACTCTTTTCTTATTCAAGCTGGAGGTTGGTCTTCGAAGGAGGGCGGTGCCGGAGGGGCACACGGGGCGGCGCTAGCACTGGGCAGCACGTACGCCACACGCGCACGGTGGGATGCGGGTGAAGGAGGGGCGCACGTGGCGGTGCTGGCACTGGTGGAGCATGATGGGCGAGATCTGGACGGAGGACCGCGCACGGGGGGGCGGTGCCGCCTCACGACGGTGGAGGGACGGACGCAGGTGCCATGGCCTCGCACGGCGATGCATGCACGGAGGCGCGGGCAGGAGGTCGGGGTCGATCTGGGGGCACAGTGAGCTCTGAAGGGGGCGGCGCGGCCGGGAGCGGCCCGTGCGCGGGGCTGCCTCAAGGGGATTCACGGGGGTAGGGTGGCTGGACGCACTGCAATTTTGATGTTGTTTTTGTTTTATTTTTTATTTGTTTTTTTATACAGTAAGGAGAATAAACAAAACAAAATTTTTTCTTTTTTAAGATAGGAAATGTAAATAGAAAGAAAAGGTAATAATTTTTTAATTTTTCCTGCAAAACGAAGATTAGAGAGAACAAAAAAATTCTATTTATCTTTTATTCAAATGTGAGATAAACAGGAAAAATAATTTTATTTTTTATTTATACACAAAAAAATGATATGTGAATGAGTCAGATCCGTGAAATGAGAGATAGATCCGTGACTCCGGCCACCGTGTATGACCGGAGGTAGAAGGTTGTCTGAGGTAGAATGTGAATATGTGAGGGATCGAGATGAGGTGAAAATTCTGTGTCGGATCGGAATACAAGTGTGATGGAATTTTTTTGATGATTTTAAGATACCTAAGGATTAATGAAATAGAGACAAAAATTTAACTACGATTACCTAAAAAATTACAGGACATAAAATGGATCTGACCTCATGGTTCGGAAGTGCCATGATGGCCTTGACGAGGGCCGACGCGCTGTCAACGTACAGCTCAGAGGCTAGGCATCCTTCTTCAACATGAAACCTCTCGGAGATCGGGCTTCTCTCCGCCAAAGATCGATCAAGTGTGAATGAAAGGTCGATACAAACAAGGAAAGTAATTAGTGGTTATTAATATAAATAGATTAAATAAATAAATTAATTAATTAATTAATTAATTAATTAATTAAAAACGAAATTCGGAAGTAAATTAATTAAATTAATTAAATATTTAATGAAAGTCAATTAGCCAACATAATGGTGGTCATTAAAGGCATGGAATAAAATCCTATATACATGGTAAGTGTATAAATCAAATAATTAATTACAAATCTCGTAATTAAATTAAATTAATTAAATAATGTTAGATACTTATTTTTTGGTGATTTTTATTTAAGGAAGTTATTTGTATATGCATATTATACACATATAATACAATATACATAGGTACAAATAAGGAAATAATTTTTAAAACACATTTATTATTTTTATTTTTTGTTTTTATTTTAAATGAAAATAATATTTACAACTAGAGACATTATATATAAAAATAAATATGAATAAAATATATACAACAAATATATGGGAAAACTGCACAAACACCCCAGAAATTGACTTTTCAACCGTAACTCCAAAAAATATGAAACCACAGCCATTTGAATGATAATTTAATTTAGAGTCCAATGGAAGTGAGTTTGGTTCAATTTGAGTTTATATGGAACAGGAATTGGTATTTCAATGGTCGCATTGCGGTTTTTTCTGAGGATGACTATTTGTAATATGTACATTATTTTATTTTACAAATATTTTTATTATTTAGAATACATTTTTATTTACACCTTTTATTTACAAAAATAATTAATTTGAGGTCAAATTATGTACGAATAAAATAGTACAAGTTTTATACAAATTTGCAGGGAATTTATGTACAAATTATTTTTGGATTTTTGACAGAAGACCCTATCTCCCCCTACTTTATTCCTGGTCAATTAGGTCAAGTCTTGACCTTATCTCAGGGTTCGGGTCAGTCTATATTTATTGCATAATACCTCCTTTCTTTTTCTTTTTCTTTTCTTCTTTATTCTTTTATTTAAGCACAAAATGTGTTAAAAATGCATATTTAACAAACGCATGCAAAATGGTACAATTATAAAATTAGTGGATATTTACAGGTGTTTGACTAAGAAAATGAAGCTAAAATAATAGAATAAAGGCGATGAATCGTGGATTCATCACCCCCCTTGAGCACTTGATTCAGATGATGGAGCATATGAGATAGAGGATTGATGACCTCACTAGTATAAATAAGAGTAACCATGATTCTCCACTATTTTATGATATGGGTTCACTCGAGGATTTCCATGAGAGCTTGCAATCACCCAAAATACAAAAAATAAGCAAAATTTAAAAATTCAAAAAGATTTCAGGAGCCACATGATTGAGTTAGACTATGAGAAGAGGTCCCACCTGCCAGACCCTTCACCCACACATCCATTCACACCCCATACCACCTTTGACCCCGAGGATGTCGCTGTACAGACTGCTCTTGGCATTCCTTGTGTAGGTGTTGATTCCGATCTCCCCCTTGGATGGAGGAGATCCAAAAATTCAAAAAATGTTGACTGAACATGAAGTGGTGGCCTCTATTCATGAGATCATTGATGCCCCCACTTCGCCATGCCATGATCCAATTATCTGCTCCTCATCATAAGAAGAGAAAGCGGAGGAGTGGATCTGAGCGTCATATCTTGACCATGTCCACTGCCCACGCCATTGCCCATCGTCCAACTTCTAGGAAAAGGAACATTGTCACACCTCTTGTGAGTTGCCCCATCTCTGGCCATATATGTGACAACACTCTCCTTGACGGTGGCGCATCAATCAATATACTACCCATTTCATTGGTACAGTCTATTCATCTTGGGCCTCTTAAGTAAAATAGGATGATAATACAATTTATTGATGGATCAATAAAGAGGTCGAAGGGTATTCTTGGGAACGTCGTCATTCTGATTCAGGGAATGAGCTTCTCTACAGATTTTGTTCTATTACGCATGGAGACCTCTACCCCTGTGAGTGTTCTCCAATCATCTTTGGATGACCCTTTATTGCCTCTGTGAGAGCCGTTATAGGCTATAGATATGGAGAGATTCTCTTCCGTTCTGATGTCGGGAGCGATGTATAGATCACCACACCTGCCACCAACCAGAGACTCGCATCCTATGACAGTATGCATGTGTTAGCTGACCCCGAGGCCTTTGGTTTATATGCCTATATCATAGAGATTTTCTTTATGACCGATGATGATACCTAGGAATTCCTCTCCAAGGAGGAAGACTCAAAAAGCATAGACATTGGAGTTGCCTCATCCTATGATTAGCAATACGTTGATGACATTTGCGGGATCTACACCATTGACACCATTAAGTGGAGGGCAGACATTGATGAGACTAAGGATGAATTTGATCTTGTTGCTTTTATCAAGTAATTTGGGTCTTTTAATGAGCATGATGATCCGGTTGAGACTGAAGAGAATGAACATGATTCAACTACTTCCACTAATGAGTTCGTTCCTTTTTGTTTTTACTTAGGTGAGACCTTGCAGGATGACATTGACTCTACTTCTTCCGGTGATGAGTTCATCCCTTTTCACTTCTATATCAACGAGACACCCAAGGCCAGACCTAGTCATACTTCTTCCACTGACTCGTCTGTGCCTTCTCACCCTAGGGCCACTAAGGATCTTCACCATGTTGACCCTGATCGGTTTGTGTCATCTAAGGACTTTGATGTTGACCTGCACCTTGTCAGATCTATCTCTCAGCGATCCCATAAGAAGGTTTGCTTTTGACCTTCTTGGTCCTTTATACATACACTCTGTTGTATATTCGCATTCGTTTACCTCCATCCATTTCACGTATTGCTCATTCATCCCATTCATGTGTGCCTTGTTTAGGACGTACTTTGTCCTACGTATGGGGGCATGGACGAGCTGAGCATTCTTTGTTCCATATTATCACTCCTATTGTTTCCTATACTTAGGGCTTCGTTTACCCTAAGTATATGGGGGCGATGTGTACATTATTTTCTATCTTCTTCCATACTCTTATCTTTTTTCTTCTTTTCTTATTTTCTCTTTTTCTTTTCTATTTTCTTTTTCTACCGAAAAGGTGTTGCCCCTTTTTTCAGTCTTCTACACTTAGGACGTACCTTGTCGTAAGTATAAAGGGGTGTGCTCCCCGAGTTATTTCATTCTTTGGTCCTCTCCACTATGTCATATTCTTGTCTATACTTAGGGATATCTTACCCTAAGAATAGGGGGAGGCAGTCTGAGAACGATTTGTTCATTCCCACCCCTTGACTCTCCCTGCTTTGTGTGCAGTCTGTTATACTTAGGATTATTTGATCCTAAGTATAGGGGGACGGTCGATTTCTCATTCATTCATTTCTTCATTTCATTCATTTATCTTTAAACTTTTTATACTCAATACAAGTTAAGTCTTCTCTTTCTCTCTGATCTATGAGGACATAGCTCAAGCTAAGTATAGGTGGTCAAATATACTACGTATATACTGTAGCCATAAGTCATAATTTCGTATTTTTATTAATAATTATGGCTAATTATATTGTTAAAATTCATTAAAATTACTTAATAAAAATATGTTGATTATTCCCCAAATTCTTTTTATACTTACTGATTAATAAATCAGGTAAAAATACTTTTGAAAATCTTTTGAAAACTATTTGGAAAATGTTTTGTTAAATATTTTTATACATTGTAAAAATGCTCTGTTTCTGAAATTTATTTGTTTATGTGAAATAAAAATATTTGAAAGAACTATTTGCAAATATTTGGAAAATGGTTGCAATAATATTTGAAAAATCTATATATACTGTTTGAAAAACCTTTACAAAATGATTTTCGAATGGGTGTAAATGTTTGTAAAAATTATTTATAAAAATTATTTTGAACTATAGTTTTCGAAAATTATTTGTAAAATAATTTTCAAATAAGCTTGAGGAATATATGCATCACACTAAAATTATGTATTAATTGTATATATATATATATAAGTGACCACTTACCCCTTTTAAATTCTTAAAGACTTAACTCTTGTACATATAAGATACATTACATCCTCGTGTATGCACCTAGTTTTTAGCAAAACTCTTTATTTTCAAAATTTCCCAAAAACATTTGCATAACTAAAATATCAAAAACATTTGGGAAACCTTTTAAAAATACAAAAATGCATATGCATCGTCTTTTTCAAAAATCCATAAAAAGTTCAAAATCTTTGAAAATTGCATCATAAAAATATTTTCTGCATTATGCATAGCATTTGCATAACATTAGCATTTTTCGGATTGAGATTGATAATTGAACAAGTCTAAGTAAAATCCGAAGATTGGAGCTTGGTTGGACCTTAAAATCTAACAGGAACCTTATAGGAACTTGATTCAGGTCCAGTTGACTTAATTCTTTGAGGATCGTGAGACTTGGTTCAATGGATTCTTGACTGGCTAACTACAGTATTTTGGAGCACATGCATAGCTCTTGTTGATAATGACCTAACTTGGACACATGCACCTTTCACTAGGCTCAACTCAGTTAGGGTGGTGAGGGGATTGGATTTGCCAATATTAGAGCATACAAGTGGAAAGATTTATCCTCCTCTAAGGAGGGAAGTGCACCCCAACCCTTCTAGTGATGACGAATTCTGAAGATAGGAGAGTGTGGGTTCTAATAATGTTTCAAAAGAGGGATATTCTACTTTCTCAAGAGGGAAAACTCCTGATGTAAATGTTGTTGTATATAGTATTTCAAAAAAAAAAACAAAAATTCCAAAAAAAATGGGCATGCCTGATTGAAAATAAAATTCCTGCCGGAGTGTATATATTTGTATAGTCAATAAGCAAGCTTGGGCTTCAAAGTCAAATTATGTGAGCATTCAGCTGGATGACTTGACTACACTAGTCTTGCATCCTATGATAGATGTCTACACTGGCTAACGTCCATTCTTCTCTTTACCCCTTCTTCGTGAGCTGGTTGTCACTTGAACTTAGAAGGGAATACCCCGCTCCTCGAGGAAGGAGTTGCTAGATCGGGGAATCACTGGGTAGTCATGCTGGAGAAGTTATTCTCTTTATCATTTTAGTTGGGGAGAGCCACCATCACTTACATCCAGCCTCGCCCTTGTTGTGCTTGGGATTGAGAAGGGTGACAGCCTCCTCTCCCTCCTCTTCGTGGCGGCGTTGTACATGGTTAAGGGTGTGTTCCACCCGTCGTCGGAGCTCCGCTCTTGGAGGTCCTATCTCGTTGGTTTGCCCTCTAGATTGAGGTTGCTTTACACTTTTTTTCGCACATTTCTAACCTAGCAATAGTCTTAGGCCCATTTCCCATATGTATTGTAGTGATTGATCCTTAGATCTAGCCTAAACGCCTTTGCTGGTGCTCCGCTCCGGCCACCACCTCAGCCCGACTCCCTATGACTCATTCCACCTCCCGATCACGCCCGACACCTTTGTTTTCTTGCAACTGTGTTGACCCTGTAGGATCCAACACAATAATGCCTCAATCGAGGTGAGTTTTTGCAGAAGATCATATAACCTGGAGCTCCATTTTGCCACAAGCCCATTTTCCACCATCTGAGCTCGAGCGTACCTCCTATGGCCACCATCTTTAGCGGGGGAGCTCAAGATCCATTTTCCCCATCGTCTGAACCTCCCAGACTGCCGAAGGAGTGAAGGAAAGTCGATTGAGTCATGCCGCCAATGTGTTCTTAACCTGTTCTTCGGTTGCCTCTTCTAGCCGTTGGATTGACGAACTGCTCCACATAAACCCTCAATTGTTGGATGCAGTGAGCCAGAGCCATCCGATCCAGATATGGGATCTAATCCCAGCCATTGCTCATGAATCATCACCACGTATTTTGGGACCGCCATGTGTCAAGTGGCTTGATAGCCACCGTCGGATCGCGCACTTAGACCTGGTAATTTACATATTTCCCCTCAATTTTTTTGTATATTATAAGATTATAAACTTCCATAGGCAGTTTTAATATTTTTGTAATTTTGCGAAAAGACCTTTGATCTTCTAGTATTTGCTTTCAGGTCCAGGCAATATCACCTCACGTGACATTTCACGTGAGGGGGAATTTTATAGTGGACCCCCTGAACATATAAATATTAGTTTATGTATTGAAAATTTTAAATTTCTTTATGTAGTTTTGGTAAAATTGCTTACATTCCTTCAGATTTTATTATATTTGCATTTGGATCCCTAACAATGTTGTTCATGTGCCCTTGCACATGGGCTTGGCATTTTTGCAGAGAGGCCCATGCGGGTCTCAGATTTTATAATTGGTCTAATATTCAGTTACAACTTTTTGATGACAATTGCACTTTAGCCCCTGAACTTCTATTATTTACATTTATGCCCTTGTTAGTAGTGTAGTTTCTCTTTGTTGTATCTATTTATTTTAAATAGTAATTTAACTCAACAAAATGCCGAAAAATTAGTGTAGCTTCCTGATTGCACACACATTCACGCATATATTTTTTTGCAATTTGAAGCCTTTCATTATTTATTAAAAATAAAAAACATCATACTTTCTTAATTACAAAAGAAACCCAATGAAAAATATAAAACCTTTCTGAAAAATTCAAAAAAAATACATTTTATATTTATTTACTTATTTTACAACTTCAAACCAGAAATCACTAAAAATATAAAAGAAAACTCTAAAAATAGAGAAACCCCTAAATTTTTTATAAAAATATAAAAAATCCTTAAAAATCCCAAAATATAGTTTCTATTTATGATTTTTTTGTTATTATATATATATAAATTAATTTGGAGAATTTTCACTATTATTTACTATTTTGCATATCCATTTTACTTTCGAATATTTATTTTATCCCTATCTTAGGGTATTTTTTAATTTAAAAATATATTAAAATTAACAAAATTTCTTAAAAACTATAAAAATAGTAAAATAAATATAAAATCCAAAATATTTTATTTTCTTTATTTTGATTTTTTTATCACTATTTATATCTATCCTAGCGTCTCTTTTTTATATACCCTATATGTAGCTTTATATATTTTAAAAGAAAAAGAAAATATAAAAAATATAAAATGTAAAAAGAAAGTATAAAACAAAAAAATTAAAAATGAAAATATAAAAATATAAAATCAAATTTTAAATATAAAAAATTAGAGAATTAAAAACTGATAAAAAACATATATAGGTAAGTACTCAAAATCACCAATTTTGCATTCTTTGCCCGATCTATCCTGCTTGTTCCCTGTATTCGAGCTCTACATGCGTGCACACTATACACATTCATTGTAGAGCTATAATAAATTCTAACTCCACATTTATCTTTCATTGCTTGATTTATTCATTGTGGGTTAATTGTTCTCTGAAGTTTGGTTTCGTGAGCGGACAATGCATCAACTGGATTTCTCGCCTTGTGAGATCTCTAGACCCTCGTAAAATCCTCTTCAAGAAAGGGCCATGATCATAAGTATTGGTTTAGCTTGGCATGTGTACCACCATGGGCCAGCAGGTTGTAGAATCGATTGGAGAGTCTTAAGTTTGAAGATCAACGTGGTACGAGTAGTGAGTCTGAGGTTGCGTAGGATGGTAATGAGAAAGGGAATGTGAGGAGGAAGTCACATTTTTTATTTAAAGCCTTAAGACAATTTTTTTGCCCTCCAAAGTAGCTAGGGCATGAGTTATAATGTTTTCTTTCTTTTTGAAAGTGACCACAATTCAGAATAAATTTCCCTAAGGGGGCACTAGCCGTTTATGGAATCGATCTAAAAGAGAGAGCAGATTCTAGCTCCCAAAGCTTGTGAGCTATTATTATTTAGGCCAGTGGATCCTACCTTGATGGCAAGTCAACATGGAGAATCGCAGATATTAGGAGGTTCTAAGATGGGGTCAGCTCTTGAATTATGACGGCGGTATCTGATTATGGTGGCAAAGGATTGGGTTTTCTTGTATCCTTATCTAGGATTTTGATAGCATAGCATTGTTGAATATTTCCAAGTTAAGTATGCCCCAGCTATAATTTTCTCTAGGGAGACATATAACTTCCCATCGTGCTTGATGACAATTTTTGAATTTGTAGGTGCAATTCAATAAAAAAATTCTTTGATGGTTTGTTGATCCAGAGTCCTTCCATTTTGAAGGGCATGCATATTGGTTTGAGGGAGGTGATAGAGGTAAGAAGGGGTTTATGGTCAGATAATGTTTTGGAAGAGCTAGTGTTTTGGTCAAAGGGGCGGGCTCTAATAAAGAGAGGGATGAGTATGCAATCGAGGATTGCTCATCTATTTTGGGCAGTGTCAATCCAGGTATGCATGGAGTCACAGTCTTTAAGTCGATGAGGTTAGAGTCAAGGCATCACTCGATGAATTGTCTTGAATGGGTCGTAGGGTTCGTCTTAGAGGAGGATTCTATTTGATGGTGAATGATGTCAAAATTACCAACAAGGATCATGTGAGTCCCCATCAATGGGATAACAGACAATTGATCAAGGAATGTATATTTTTTCGCAGAATAAGGGGGGTTGTAAATCTTGATGAAGTTCAATTCTTTACATAGGAGATGGGTAATTGTAAAGAACTTGAAGTTCATGCAGGTTATGCAGTCAAATAGGGTCCCAACCCGATAGGATCCCCCACGATTTTCATCGTGTATTAGAGTTCCAATGGAATGAGTTTATGGTAGTTATGGGGGCATCAGGTCTTAAGTCAGCATTTCTTGTAAGGTGAATAGATTTACATGATGATTCTAGTAAGTATAGATTTTTACAAGTGTCTTCCAACCCTCTCACCAGTATAGTGTTTTAATAACCATAGAGATAACAACTCTCGTTGTTCAGGACAGATTTGGTTTATATTCCTAAAGAGTATGGGACTGTTGAGGTCCAAACTTTCTCAATGAAAAAGTTTTGATTGGGAGAGACATTAATGGAGAGTAGTAAGGATGGTATAGTAACTTTGCAAAGTTTTAAAGTGTCAGGGGTCATGGTTGACTTGTTAAACGGAGGGGAGATAAAATCAACATGGTCCGAAGACAGAGATAATGGTGAGGAGAGGAGCCATGTATTAGGGATACCTGATGAGGATCGTTCACCTTCTTTATTTGTGGCCTGTGGGATGGGATCTTTCTTGCTTGAAGCTACCACGTGGGTCTTTTGACTTAGAGGCGTGGATGGGTTGGCAGCGGAGGGGCCACATTTTGGGGAAGCTTCGTTGTTAAAGGAGGCCTTCATTCACTCCTTCGTTGTTTTTTAAGATAACCATGCATTACGCTTGGTGATGTTATTGTCTATCTTTGCTCCCACGCTTTTCGGCCATAAAATGGTGTTTGTCGTCGCTTTTCTATCAAGGTCTTTCGTGAAGAGTAGACCCTCATCTGAGGAGTATCCTTGATGGGATGGGAATGTAAGTGGTTCCATGTTGACTTTAATCAAACCCGAATCAAGACATAGATCAAAATGAGGTGGTGCCAATTCAACAATGGGGGTGGTTGGTGTTTTCTCCCTATTCCAAGTGAAAAAGGAGTATTGATCCGGTTTAGTCGGTCGGTACTTCAAGACAAGGAAGCAGACAATGATGTTCTCTGATAGGGGTATATCTTAGTTGGTGATTCCTGAAGTTATTTACTAGGTTATTTAGAATGTATGGGTATTGATGGTAAAGTGGGAGGCTCAAGATGACCAGCAAATAAAGGTTGGTTTCTTCATTGCATTTTGCACTGAAGGATGGGGACCAACGATAGAAAGTCGTCAAGGGAGGAGACCGACATCCCAACGAGCTTGAGGTACATGGGTTTAGAGGTGACCTACATAATAACTTGCCTCTTTGAGATTTTCCAAAAGAGGTGGAAGGCATCATTGCCCATTTATCTATAACACAAGAGTGTCTTTCGATCACTTGAATGAAGGTTTGAGCACGAATAACTTTGCTATCATACAATGCAAAAGTATAAGCTTGGCAATGAGGGACTCTGCATTGACCACTGCTTTCCATATAGGAGAGATTATTGTATCGACGTGGTAAACGAGTCTCTAGATGCAAGGGGAGTCTTTCGAAGATAGAGATGTGTACGGAAAGGTTTTTTGGTACACAGATTTACTTCATAGTTTAAAGGTGTTGCATCTGCACTTTTTTTGGGAGGTGGGTTCCGGTCAAGGTTTGAGGATGACATGATAGAAGGTATTGATAGATATCAATATGTTTAGGGTTTCAACACCTGAAGCAGATGATAGGGGAATGACAACATCGCTTGATATGTTCCAAGCGGAGGCATTTAAAGCATGTTGGGTAGTCGAGCTTGGGACATAGGTTTTGAGGTGTATTTGGTGGTTCTGCTAAGGTTGTGCCTTTGAAGGGAGGCATATCCTTCCCTGGGATATGGCAAGATAATTTTTTGCATTTTTGGTAGAGATCGAGGTTGGAATGATTATTGATTCGCTGTGGGAGGGACCAGGAGCACTGTTTGTTTTTAGGGTTTGGTGCTTTAGAAGGGGAAGAAGATGAAGATTTTTGTATGGTAGTAGTTGAGTTTTATCTTATTGTGGGACCCCTCAGGGTAGGGATTGAGTTCCAAAAGGATTTGTTTTCCTCTTGAGAAGGACGTGTGGTGGAAGACTTGTACCATGGAGAATAGATGGTTGGTTTGAGGAAGGTGGATTGGTTGATCGTGACCATAGGAAAGGGGTGGGTGACGTGTACCATGGGGAATAGATTGTTGGTTAGAGTAGGGTGGCTCCATTTATCATGACAAAAGGAAAGGGGTGGGTGAAATGTACCATGGAGAATAGATGGTTGGTTTGTGGACGGTGGCTTGGTCTATTGTGACCATAAGAAAGGGGTGTGTTGTACTTTTTCCTTTTTCATAGTCATAACCACTCGAGTTATGATTGTTTGTTATTTTATTGAAAATGTTATTAGTGGAGTTTGAGATGTCCCTTTCTCTAGGTTTTGCAGGAGACGATATATTGCTTTTACCGGGGGTTGGATCGAAAGATGGTTCCATTTTATTTATCTAACAAGAAATGACCTAGGATTGGGATGGGCTATCTAAGGATGATGCTTTTAGGGTCGAGAATGATGTGTCAGTAGTGGTGCCTATGCTTCCCCGAGGATGGGAGGTGACTTTTAGATACCCTGGGGATGGGGAAAGCACCAACTTCATCTTGATCACTTGGGACAACCTGTGTGATATTAGGGTTGGGTTTTGTTTTTTCTAGAGTCTCATGTTTTGGATTTCTAGGTTTTTTTTATTGTAAGTGTTTTTTTGTGATGAAGGGACACAACAAGTATTTATTAGGCACTTTTTGGGGGTTTTGGTTTTGTAGGTCTTGAAGGTTTGGTTTTGCATCGGAAGGTTTTGTGTTGAGTTTTCACATTATGCGCTTATGATATCCCTTGAAACCACGTTGCAAAGGCTTTGTGGACCAACATAAGCAGGCGTGAGGGGAGTGGGGGAGGCAAAGGAACAAAGTATAGGATAAGGGAGAGTAGAGAAGGAGGGGGAGTGATGAATCTATAATTTTCTATGTTAATAATGATGTGTTGTAATACAACCAATTATCGACTGATCAAAACTAAGTCAATTTATCTCTGTGACGAGGACTTTGTCTAATTTATCTTGGATAAGTCTTGGGTCGAACACAAGGACACAAGCTATCAACATAATTAATTAAGTGTTAATATCTATGTTAAATGATTAATGATATTATCTAGGTAAAAAAGAGTAATACAATACAACATGATGATATATGAATGAGAATGCATTTTTATTGATTTTCAATGCAAGTTAAGTAAATACAAAATAAACAAATTGTAATTAAATAGAGACATGTACATAATTATATAAATTATGCTCCTAAATCAATCCAATCTTTTAAGCAATGGTGCACATACAATTTAGGTCAATAAATTGCATTAATATGAGCTAACATGTATGATTGGAATTTTAATAGTGAAGAATGTGAATGATTCATCATCTAATTAATCACACGATTTTTCATACATATGTTCGGAGAATTAAGATATCCATGAAGTAGATAATTTAATAATAAAAAAATAATTTGACTTCATATCAAATGGAGTTTAGATGCTCAGGATATTAAGAAAATATTATGTGGGCATAACTATAAATAAAACACGCATAAAACAACACAAATTACTATAAAATAGTCCCTAAAAGGTCATAAATGCAATTACTAGAACCCAGAGCGGTCTTATTTGTGAAATGAATGTGTACGAAGCATTTATGTAATTAAAGGGGGTCGTTGGGGCATCCATGCAATTTTCCAAGTAATTCACGCACCACATGCCTCATAGAGGGACTACATTGTAGTTATGGAGAATATAGACCCTTTGGATGCAAAATTCCCATGCTTGCATGCCCTCTGCATGCTCAGCAAGGTTCGGGTATTGGCTAGATCGATGCAGGTGCTTTGGGTCCACATTGGTGGACCGAAGAGCTCCATATGTGTCTTGATCCTAACGAGGCTACGATTTGGCTCCAATTCTCATAGATCATTTGAGTTTTCTGATCCTCTTGATCGGACGGTACCTACTCTTCCTCATTAGAATGAACTCTGCTGCATGCGGCGGCGTGAAAGTTGGTTCTGACGAAGCTCTTTTATGCATCTGCCTTGCTCCTCTTGCTTGGGATATTCCTAGAGATCTTGTGATGGTCATGGAGGGTTGATAAAGGGATGAGAAGCTCTAAATCCTTGTGTCGATGCAAACTCACTGGTATGGAACCCCTAGAATGGAGCATGGTCGAAAACCATGACCATTGAAGTATTTGACCTGAAAAATATTAGGGAAGCTAAAAATCGATGTCTGTCTACTTGAAATGAGTTGAATAGATGCTTGAGGGTGTGTGAAAATGGAGACCCTAAATGGGTTCTCTTCTAATGAACAAAGAAGAAAGATACGATGTGGTATGAGTGATGGAGTTGGGGAAAGTTCAAGGACAACCTCCCGCAAAGATCATTGATCTTCGATGGACGTTAAGGGCTTGTTTAAACAAAATGAAGACCTATGTCCATTGCATGAAAAATCAAATAAAACACAATGAAAACAAGACCTAATGTACCTGGAGATTAAAGACGACGTAGGCAGAGGTGGCTTGGGTTGAAGGTCAATTCAACCCTCTCGTCTTTGCTTGACATGATCAACCAAGGCATGAAGCTTTGAACAACCACATTTAAGTGCATGGCATTATTGGATGGTCGTGGCTCATCATCAGAAGTGGAGGCTTATTATTCCAGCTTGAGCCTCCTTCTTCCTTAATGAAGAGGAAATGATTGCTAGGTCTCACTCCACGTAAAGGTGGATGACCAATATTGGCTCGACAAAAGAGTATTTGAAGAAGGGGGTCATCGGTGAATTCATTCCCAAGTGGCGGTTTCAACCACCTCCACTGCTTGGCAAGTTAGGGATAGAGGGAGTTACAAAGTTAGCATGGAGAAGAGAGGTTAGTGGTGGATGTTAGTGACGGCACGAAAATCACACTAACAACTGAGGTAGAAAATAAATCACAATGTCGTTGTCCTCAATCGCTCAGAACGTGTCAATCAAGAAAAATGAACCACAGATGAAGATAAATCAATAAAATACAGAGAAGTGGTCCTGCTATAAGATTAACCTGGTATAGCTCCCAGGGTCGAACTCAAGGAGCACAGATTGGCTAAATAGCCTACGATGTAGTCAGATTGAACTAAAACACAGAGAACATATTTTTGTGGTTTTTATTTGTTTTTATAAATTTTTTTTAGATTTTTTTAAAAGATGAGAAAATCAAAGAAGGTAAATACAAGGGAACTTCAACAATTTATTACACACACCAAAAATGATGCAAAAATTAAGGAAAAATGGTTTTTATGTTTTAAATGTTTTTTACTGTTTTTGGTGAATTTTTGGAATTTTTCTAATGGGTAAATTATTTATTAAAAATCAAACAATGTGAAAAACAGAGGGTACTGTCCAGCAAGGCTTAAGACCCAAAAATAAAATACTCTTGGATCTCAAAAAACCCTAAAGGTAATTTTCCTATAATCTAGAAAGAATAAGGAAAATTTAGGCACCCTAATTATTGTTTTTGGATTTTTAATTTATTTATTATAATTTTTATGGGATTTTAGGGGTTTTTCAATTTTTAAGGTTTTTAAGTGATGAAAAGTAGCCAAAATTGGCTAGAAAATCAAACAACAAGTAAACTACAGTATCTAATTTTTTTAGAATTTTTGGTGGAGTTTTTATATTTTTTTTGGTATTTTTAAAGTCAAACAGTGGCAAAAATATGGGTTTTTGAATTTTTAAAAATAATAAATGAAATCAAAAATGTCCCCAAAAATCATAGAAATTCCTACACCATGGCAGGAGCCATGTGTCAAAATCTCATTGGGTTTGGAGGTCGTTTGATATTTTATTCAAAAATAAAGGTGGGGCACTGTGCACAGGGACCTATGTGCAAATACCCAAAAGTTCTGGGGTCCTGGTGCAAAATACCCAAGAAGTCACGTGCCAAGCACGTGTCTGGGGCACTCAAGGACCTAAATGTAATAAAAATAAGTTCCAGGGACTTATTGATAACTCGTATCAAGAGTCCAGGGGCTTATATGCAATTTACCCAAAATAAAACGCACATGCGCATAATCAATGCTCACAGGGGTATATATGCAAATAAACAAAACTTCTTATTCAATGAATAACATCCAGAACTACAAGGCACATATTGCAAATATCCCAAAGTAACACGTGACGAAGCACGTGGTTCACTACTGGCGGGGGTATAAATGCGAATAAAAATAAGTACGGGGTCCTTGATGCAAATATCCCAGAAAATAAACAACTTGAATTAAAACTTACAGGACTAAAAAGAAAATACAAACTACGAGGGGGCCCTACGATATTTACCCCTTTATTAGCCGACGGTCGGATGTGCGCCACGTGGAGATCGAACGGTCTGGATGCGCTGCGCCTCTTCTCTCTTCTCCTCTTCGGCTCGATCGACGGCGGGTGTGAGTCCACGTGGATAATCGGATGGTTGAGATGCAACGTGGTTCTTCGAAGGAGGCCAGGCTCAGATCGAATGGTCGAGGTGCAGCCACGGGGATGATCGGACGACTGAGAGACGTCGTGGCTTAACCTCGCTGCTCAACGGTGAAGATCGATCCTCGGGATGATCGGACGGTGGCGAGACTCCGCAGATGGACGGTGAGGATCTGATCTGGAGCGAAGAAGACGATCTGACGGCTCTGGAGGATGGAGGACGAACTGATGGCCGACGAACTTCGCCGGCCTCGTGAAGGTGTCTCCGATCTCCTCTGCTGCGCCTGAAGGTCGGAGAAGATCCGCGGTGAAGCTCCGTGGCGGGTGGTAGTCTCCGATGACCTAGCCGAGATCTGAAGAGCTCCGGCGAAGTCGGCGGAGATGAAGCTCCTGGCTGGAAGTTGGGAAGCCTCAGACGCCTCCCTTTGGACCTGCAAAGTAGTCAAGAAGCTTCGCGGGTCGAGGGCAAATTGCCTCGACCCAAGAAAGCGGGGTGAAGGTGGTCGGTGCTGTGAGGCGGAAGAGCTCCGGCGAGCGGAGGACGGTGGAGCTCGATTCCCAGATCCGGTGCGATCTGGGTTGAGTGAACGGGCGTAGAAGGTGCGCGGGGATACGGCGGAGGTGATAAGATGGTCGGATGGTCGAGATGTAACGCGAGATGGCCGGAATCAAAGAAATGCGTCGGAGATACGATTTGGGCGTAATCGGAAATTGGGAGAAACTAGAAGGATCTAAGGTTACCTGATGGATGCTGGAGACTATGCTGGAGCTGCTCTTGCTCCTGGTCGTAGCTTCGAAGGGCGTCAAGGCCTGAAGCTCGATGCTCAACGCCGGCGGCGGAGCAAGGACGGCGAGAGTCGCCGGATCAATGGATTCGCTTCCTCGCCTCACTGCAACAAGGGCAGACGCTTGCTGTCACTCTCGCGAAGCCAATGGAGATCACTGGGAAGGAGGAGAAGGGCCAAAGATGGGGCGCGGAGGCGGCGGAGGTGAAAATATATAAGGTGACAGCGTCGATTAGGGTTGAGGCTCGACGGCTAAGGAAGGCGTGGATTTGATGGCGGAGGATCCGGCGAGGGAGAGGGATGAACGACGAAGAATCCGGGCGCGGGGGTTGAGTGGGTGACAGCCTGGAGAAGCGTGGGAAATTCGGAGAAGGCGGGGTGGCGCGCCTCTTCCAGAAAAGGAAGGAGTCCGCGGGGGAGTTGACCGGGGTCAACATTCCCCCGTGGACCAATCAGGAGCGGCCACGTGGACTGGATTTTTGTTTATTTATTTTAGGGTAGAAATAGGCCGAATTAAAGAAAACTCAAAACATGAAATATTTTTCTTTTATTTTTTTCTATTTTTTGGTGATTTTTATTTAATTTTTGGAAATAAAAATAGGGTAGCTCTATATATAGGTATATGTACACTATATGGATTTTTATTTTTGATTTTTTATTTGTTATTTTTATGTATTTTTATGCTCATTTTGTATTTTATTTATTTACAAGATAAAATGAGGAATAAAAGAATATTTTTATTTTATTTTTATTATATATATATATAAGGGTGAAATAAATAGATATATACATTTATATACATGGTATTTATACAATGTATTTTTGTATTTTAATTTTGTAATTTTTATTTGATTTTTGTTTTGTTTCTTTTTATTTATTTTATTTACAAAATGTAACATAGAATATTTACAAAAAGTTTAGAAAATAATTGAATTTATTTCCAAGGTTAAATAAATACAAGGGTGATGGTCTATACACATGGTGAAGGAAGAGTATTTTTGAATTTTTTTGATTTTTATCTTTTTATTTTGTTTTTAATAGTTTCTAAATATACACAATATGGACAAACATATTTTTGGGTGAGGAAAATATAAAGTTTTATTTATTTACAAATATATACATATGTGAGCCCCTATCTCCCTCTACTTGGCTTTTATGCGGTCAGGCCCATGCTGAGCCCTCCCTTGGGTTATGTTGCTCAATATTTATTCTAAATATTTCCCTCTTTTTCTTTTTGCTCTTTATTCTTTTATTTTGTGCACAAAAACATGCTAATTATAGGTTTTTACACAATGCATGCTTTTGGTAATTATTTGTATTTACACATATCTACATGTATTTGCAAAGGGTTTTTGTAGCTAAAATAGAAGAATAAAGAGTGATGAATGGGTATTCATCAGTTAGTCGGAGGGAAATAGGAAGAGTTAGGAAAATTAGGGAAGTTTGGTCAGTTGCTTCATTGCACCCTATGGAGAAGGCGGATGAGAGGTTGAAGGCAACCCAACAACCGTCTACTAAGGGGATCATATGGTGGATAGTTAGGCATGAATAGGTGGTTATAATGCACCTGATCAAATAAGATCAACCTCTGGAAGTTGAAAACGGGTTTGATGGAATCTTAGTCATCCAATCAAAATGATTAAACAACCTAAAATTGAAGCGGCTTGGGACAATGGGGGCAGGTGGAGCGATCTAGTTATCTCACGTGGCCCAATCAAATAATTATAAAACAAATAAATCAATGTTAAATTAAAAGGAATTTCAAATGATGTCAAATTTAAAGAATTCAACAAGAAAGTTGCAGATATTTTTGTGATCTATAACTTTCTTGTATAATTAATAGTGAGAATACACCATCTATACATAATATTAATTTTGTAAGTATTTTAAGGTAAAAAAATCTATTTTATTTTATTTTATATTTTATATTTTTATTTATGCTTAATGTTAAATAAAATATATACAATATTAAACTAATTTTATGTAATTTTTAGTAAGAAAGGAAAATATAAAACATTGGGCATAATAGTATATTTATCTATATAAACTAATTAGGGTTAATTAATTATATAAGGTTAAATGTTAAAATAAATCAATTGCTAAAAAATATTAATGAATTGATGAAGTAATAGATATAAATAAAGACGATAAATATGGGATTTAACATGGAGTCGAAACGGAGGGAGAGTGGGGGGAGGTGGATTGATGAGCGAATACCGACTAGGGCTAAGTATGGCAAATAATCAAGGTTCGTTGTGACCCCAATCTATAGGTCGAAGCTCAACAAGAAAAATAGAAACCGCTCAAGCAAACAGATAAGGAAATCAAAACAATGTAATGTTAGCGATCTATACTATTTATTTTAACCTGATATAGGGACTAGGGTAGAACTCACAGAGCATGAGTAAACCTACAAGGTAGTTGTGATCAAGAAATAAAAGGCATATTTTTGTTAGTTTTTTATTTTGCAAAATTTTGTGGTTTTTCATAACGAAGGCAAGCAAGAAAATAATGTAATAAAGCAAACAAGCAAGCTTTTGCAATTTTTATTAAGGCTAAAAATATTCAAAAATCGGAGATAAAATCTTTTTGTGTTTTTCAAATATTAAGATGTTTTTGGAAATTTTCTAGGGTTTTCCTATTTTGATGGGATTTTATAAAAATCAAATAAGAGCAAAACAAGGAAACGTTGCACAACCATGACAATATTGCAAATTAAATATAGCTAAAGTGCCCTAATATCCAGTTTTGAATTTTATGAGAAAGTATGAAGAAAATGCTACAAACAGGAACTGAAATTCTATATTTCGATTTTTCTAGAATTTTTAATGATTTTTATAATTTTTTTGAGAGTTTTGAGATTTTTAGGGTTTTTAGGATGATTTTTGAAACAAAACAGATAATGGAGATAAAGCACACAAAACAAACACTCACAATATTTTTTGAAATTTTTAGTAATAAATTTATATTTTTTATGTATTTCATAAAACATACAATGAGTTTTTTTGTGGTTTTTTATTTTTAGAAAATAAAATACTTAATAAAATTAATCCTAAAAATCCCAATAAATATTATAAGTTTGCAGGAGCTAACAATATTATTTATCAAAAATTTTGTACTTAATTTGACAATTATTTAATTTTAAAACAAGATACACACTACATAGGGACCTAATTGCAATTACGAGAAATTTCACAGGCCAATTAATAATACAGGGAGAATACGTAGGGCCAATAGTATAAAAAGTACAGTAAATAAATGTACATGCGTAATACACCACACACAGAGGTATTAATGCAAATACCAGAAAAGATTCATTCAAAATATAACATCTGTGAAGTTCAGGATAGATAATGCAAATACATCATAAAATCACGTGGGATGGAACGTGAGGTTACAAACAGCTGAATAAAATGCAAATACTCAAAGTAGAAAGGGTCCATAAGCAAATTAACCAAACTAATTTAAACTATGCAAAATATTTACAAGACTGAATAATAAAGACAAAAAAAAGAGGGTCCTAAGCGCAAGTTACCCCTTATTATGCGTGATTCGACCGTCAATGATGCTCCACTTAAGATCTGACGACTAAGATGGGTGGATACCCCATCGACGATGGACAGTGTAGATGAGATCCTCATATGGATCTAACGACAGAGGCTCGCCCATAGACAAACGGTCACGATTAGAACTGGGAAGACCCTCGATCGTACAACATAAGAGGCGTCTGGAAGAACGGGGAAGAACTCACCTCTGGCGAGTTTCAATCACCTACAGCATGCGTCTCCGACGGCCTCATGAACTGCTGGAATGTGGAATAGGTCGGTGATGAATCTCCATAGCTGCAGGTCGGCTCAGAAGGGCCCACGACCAAGTAGGGGGCCCAATCGACGTGGAGCTCTCATGTGGTATCCTTGACCTCCATATGAGGTCCATATGTGCTCCAACCCTATGGGATACGATATATGCTTGAAGGGGAGTACTCCGACGAGGGTTAGAACACCAAAAGCTGCGAAAACTAGAGATGAAGGGTGAACGGGTCAGATCACGTGTGAAGAGAGGTAGAGCACCTACTAAGCGACTCCAATCCGGTGATTGTAGTCTATGGAAGGATGCATAGCATGATGGAGAAGCATTAATAAGTCGGAGTGAGGGGAAGGTAGGTTGGAGGATGGTGAAACAGGGTACGAAATATCATCATCGGAGATGCTCTGTTTCTTGGAAAGATGATCGAATCAATGGACAATATGCGATAAAAGGAGTACCTGAAGGTGGAGGAAGACGCCTGGGTTGCAGAAGACGGTCTACGGTGGTTGTGGCCTCGATGACCGATGCAACTAGAGGCTTTGCTCCTCACGACGGAGCTAGGGTTGCACCTCGTCGGACCTAGGGCTAGCGTGCTCAAAAAGCCAACCTCACCCTCCCTCTCGCTTGTTGTCTCTCTGGGAAAGGTGGACGGGTGTTTCGGAGAAGGTGGCACAATCAAAGGTGGAGGAAAAGGAGTGGAGACGCACATGATATATAGATGTAAGGGTCAAAGAAGATGGGGGAAGCACCTGTGAATCGAGGCGCGGATCGAGGAGAATGTCACGTGAGGATTAGGGATCCGACCTCTTGACTCGGAGCAAAGGTTTGGGAGAAAAGGATATCGGATCAGGTTTGGAAAAATTGGAGAAATCCAGGCGAAACCTGACTCGATGAGGATGGGTTCAGGGGGACCAGTTGACCTCGGTCAACAAACCAAGGTGGACCAATTAGAGTCCGCCTAGAATGGAGACAAAATAGACTACTGAACAAAACTGCTAGAAAAATAAAGAAAATTAGATTAAAAATAATAAATGAATTTAATAAAAAATGATTAAAATGAAATATGTTTGTTATTTTTCAAGGAATTTTTCTGTGATTTTTAATTATTTTTATGAAAAATAAATTAGTGTATATATAATGTATAGTATTATATGCAAGTATAATACACATATGTATTATGTACAATTATTTTTATTTTATTATTTTTATATAAATACCCCAATTTTATATTTTATTTATTTTCAACATAATTTTAAGAGTACAAAATAATTTTTATTTTATTTTTATGGATTATTTATAGGTGTAGAATAAATAGTGAATGTTTTGTACATAAATGTACTTTGTATAATGAAAGGGGAATTTTATTCTTGTTTTTATTTGATTTTTCTGATTTTTATTTTCCTTTTCATATTATTATTATTATAAAAATATAAAATAAGTTAAAAATAATAGTTAACTTTAATTTTGTCAAAATAGTTATATATACACATAGGTAGTATGTACAACACAAAGTAGGCCCTGTCTCTCTCCACTTATTTTATTTGGTGACCAGGTCAAGGCTTGACCTTCTCTTGGGATTCGGATCACTCTGCATTTATTCTAAATACCTCCTTCCTTTTTCTTTTTCTTTTCTATTTGCACAAAAAAACATACTACTTATGCAATATTAACAGATGCATGTAGAATGATATGTTATTGTATTTAAAAGTATTTACATGTTGCTTTGCCAAGATAAATATCTAAAATAAAAGAATAAAGAGTGAGAATCAGGGATTCATCACCCCCCTATATTTTATCTTTGCTAGTCCCTTAGCAAGCACTTATTTGAAAAGAAAGTGAAAACAGAAAGAAAAGAAAAAGAAGGAGAATCAATGTTGATTATTAAATTTTTCTTCATTAAGTTGAAGTGTGGAGCTCATTCAGACCTTTGGATTATTAGTTTGTCAGAACCTCATTGAGATCTAGGTTTAAGACTCAATAGCCTCTAAGCTCCACCATTCTATGGTCAAGAATCCTCAATAATCCAGATCAGAACTAGTCTACATACGCAACCTCTAATGGCCATGTATCTTTCCTTGTAATGTGTAAGTGATATGTAGCTCCCTACCTCAGAAATGACAAAGAAACAACCTCCCTTAGCAAGGTAACTCTAATTCCACAGTCTAGCAGCTCTTTACTCGAGGAGTGGGATATTCCCTTATAAGTTCAAGTACAACCGGCTCAAGAAGAGAGGAAAGACGAGAATAAACAGTGGCCAATGTAGCCACGTATCCTTCGGAGCCCAACCAATATAGCTAAATTTTCCGCTGAAAGCTTCATGAGATGAGAAGGTGTAATACATAAGCTTTGCTTTATTTGGCTATATACACTCCGATAGGCATTTTAATTTCAATCGAGCCTTGTCCATTTTTTTGGAGTTTTCCTTGATTTTGCACATTTTTTAAGTGCATACGTACAACATATCTACATGGTACAACATATATAAAATGACTTTTTCTTCTTGAACCAGTAGACTATCCATCTTTTGAAGCATCATTGCGACCCACGACTCATATCTTTAGACCTCAACACTGCCAGACCATGTTGAGGTGCACATCCCTCCCTAGATGAAGAAGACAAGAGGTTCCATCTAGAAGTACTACCCTCATATGCTACCCAAGACAAAGGATTCTGCCTCCTCACTACCTCATCTGTGGAGAGCTCTGTGTCAGGTGTTGGTCCAAGTAAAGCCATTGTCTATGAGAGTCATGCATACGTTGTTAAGTGTTCTTCCTAGGATCATCAAGATGACATGTGACTTAAAGAATTAAGTCACCAATGGAGCTGAAAAGTCTTAACCCCAAATCCTATAAGGTTCCTCTGAGAACTAGGTAGATTAAGGTCTTAACCAAGCTCCATTTTCAAATTTGATTATAGACTAGTTTAAATGTCAACCATGATTCAGAAGAATATACAGGTATGTACAAAATTCTTTTTGTGCAAAATTTTTGAAATCATGCAAAATCTTTTGAAAATGTTTGAATGCATGGATGCAGAAGCTTTGCAAACTATTTACAAACATTTAAACAAGGGTTTTTGCAAACTTTTATTTTTCAAACATATTTCAAAAAAAATGAAATATATACATAATTTTGATACAAACATATTTACAAACACTTTACAATCCAAACATTTTTACAAACATTTGTACAAAAATAATTTTTATAAATAACTATTTACAAACATGTATGTGCAAGAACGACTTTTATGTATAAGAAAATTTTTAATTTTTTTATATTTAAGTCGTATATTTTAGCCATTTTATATATTAACACACTCATACAAAGTACGAGTTATGGCTAAAGTATATATATATGACACCCCCTATACTAAGCTCGAACGATGTCCTCAGAGTGATCAAAGAACGATGAAGAAGACATAACTCGTGCTTAGTATTGGGAAGTGAAAAGAAAGGCTATACTACAATGACAGATAAATGAATAAATATTAGTGATCCCCCTATACTTAGGATCAAATAATCCTAAGTATAGAAGATTGTACATAAGGGGAAAATCGAGCGTTAGAATGTACAGGGTCTACCTCCCCTATACTTAGGGTAAAATATCCCTAAGTATAGGCAGCAAAAATGAGGTAAAAAGAATCAAAAGAATAATAAACTATCTGACACCCCCCATACTTTGGGTAAAGTGCATCCTAAATATAGCATAATCACAAGATGCAAATGGGATTTTAGACTAAAGAATGTATGATATGGACATCTGGATCAATACAAGGGCGGAAGACAGTGATAATCAGCCATGATATGTAAATGATGTGAGTCAAAGACCACATGTCATGAAAAATGAATAGGGGAGACATCAACAATCAGCGGATCATGATCTAGATATGGCTTCAGGCGGTGACCGTTAACACGAAAGGTGGACTCATATGACATCTCAGATATATCAATACTACCATTGTCATGCACCTTTAGGACCAAGTATGGTACCTTCCACTTACTCTGCCACTTCCTTGGAAATAATCTAAGCATGGCATCAAATAAACATACTCTCTGATCTGGCTCAAACTTCTTATGGATGATATGAGAATCATGCCATATCTTCACTCGCTCCTTATATTGTAGGATACTCAAGAAGTTTGTATCTCTAAGCTCCTCCAGGGCTGTCAATTCTGCCTTCCTTTGATTTGATATACTCTCTGGATTAAATAATATCTCAGTGACAACCCACAGTAATTTATGCTTAATCTCCACAGGTAAATGGCATGGTTGCCATAAATGAGACGAAAGGGAGACATACCCAAAGGAGTCTTGAAGGAAGTTTTATATGCCCATAAGATAGAGTCCAAAAGTTGTGAGCAATCCTTTCGGTCTGGGTGGACCATCTTCTGCAGTATCGTCCTGATCTCCCTATTCCATACTTCAGCAAGACCATTGGTATGAGGATGATATGGAGTAGCTACTCGATGGTCTATGCTGAACTTGTTAGCAAGGGCCTTTACCTTGTCATTGATAAAGTGAGACCCCCCGTCATATATCAAAACTGTATGCACCCCGAACCATGAAATGATATTTCTCCTTAAAAATCTGCAAACAGTCTTAGCATCTACGGTTCGAGCGGGAATGGCCTCAACCAAACGACTCATATAATCAACAGCAAATAGAATGTACTCAAACCCCTAACTCTTAGGGAATGGACCCATGAAATCAATGCCCCATGCATAAAAGACCTCAGAGAAGTGAATGGGCTACATCGACATTCTATCAAGCTGTCCACAAGTGCCCATCCTCTGACAGTCAGTACACCTCTTCATAATTCATCAGAATCTTTGAAGAGGGTTGGCCACCATAGGCCAAATTGAAGAACTTTCTATGTTGTTCTCCTCCTAGAATGATGTCCTCCTGCCTCAAACTTGTGGCAGTAAGTGAGAACGTTGTGGTTCTCTGATGAATACTCATTCATCACTCTTTATTCTTATATTTTAGCTACAAAAACCTTTGCAAATGCATGTATATGTTTGTAAATACAAATAATTAGCAAAAGGCATGCATAGTGTAAAAAGTAATAATTAGCATGTTTTTGTGCAAAAATAAAAGAATAAAGATTAAAAATAAAAAGAGGGAAATATTTAGAATAAATATTGAGCAACCTAATCCCAAGGGAGGGCTCAGCATGGGCCTGACCGCATAAAAGCCAAAGTAGAGAGAGATAGGGAGCTCATGTGTGTAAATATACCTGTAAATACAATAAATATATTTTCCTCCAAAAATAGAATAAATGGGCTTGTATATATTTGTATATATTTGTAAATACAAAATCCAAATAAAAATAGAAAAATAAAAAGAGTCACTTGTACATATTCACCTTGTACATAGAACACCTTTCCTTATTTATTTAGCCTTGTAAATAAATAAATTAATTTCCATAAAATTTGTACATATTCTATCTATTATGATGTGAATAAATAAAATTAAAACCATAAAAATAAAAATCAAATAAAAAGAACAAAATTAAAAATCAAAAAGAACTTTGTAAATATACCATGTACATAGATGTATATATCTATTTATTTAACCCTTGTATATAAATAATAAAAATAAAATAAAAGTACCCTTTTATTCCTAATTTTATGCTATAAATAAATAAAATATAAAATAGGAATAAAAATACACAAAAATAACTGATTAAAATCAAAAATAGAAAACCTATATGTATATATACCTATATATAGCACTAGAGTGTACATACCTCATTTTCATTTCAAAAAAATGATTAAAAATCACAAAAAATAAAAAAATTAAAACAAACATTTTTCATGTTTTAAGTTTTTAATAATTCGGACAATTTCTATTTTTAAATCATTTTCTAAATCATTTCCAGGTGGCTGATTCCCATTGGTCCACGGGGATGTTGACCCCCCGGTCAACTTCCCCCCCAGGACCACTTCCCACGGGTCCATGACGCCCGACCAGACTTCTCGACATTTTCGTGTCATGACCCGACCGCCCAACATCCATCAGTCGAGCTCCGATCATTCTCCATGCATCCGAGATCCTCGCCGATACATCCGCGTGGGGATCCGCGCTTCGCGGAACCCTGCCCGATCCATTCTTCTCGGACCTGCACTCGCATATAAGCCGAGCTCCGCCTCCCATTTCTGCATCTTTGGCTCATCCATTCTCCACCCAGTGACCTCCATCGTCTAAGCGAGAGTGACAGCTCGCCCCAGGTGGTGTTGCAGCGAGGAGGGAGCAAGGAGACCATCGATCCGGCGACATCGCGCCGCTGTGTGCCGCCTGGAGGTGACGCCTGAGCCTCGGACACCGACGGTCCTCGAGGCAAGGACTTGGAGCAAGCCCTGCTCCTCCACAGTTGATTGTGCCCATTAAGTAGTCCCCTCTCTTCCCCTATTTCTTTAATTTTCATTTTCGCCCAATTTTCGCCGTCGTCGTTCATCGCCGATTCTGACCACCGTACCCATCCATTCGATCATCGGAGTCACTGACCACCTTCGTCTTCCCTCTGCGCACCTTCTCCACCCCTTCATCCAACCCAGCTCGCACAGGAGCTGGAATTTGGGGTTCCTCCGCCGTCGCCTCGCCGGAGCCCCTACGCCCCACCGCACCGATCACTGTCACCCCCACTTACAGGGTCGAGGCAATTTGCCCTCGACCCGCGAGTGCGTTGCTGTGCTTTTCAGGGACAACCGAGCCCATCTGAGGGTCTCGACCGTTTGGAGCAGCCGCTCTTCCTCCGCCGGCGTGGCCTGAGCTCTCCGGAGCTCCGCTGCGTCATCAGAGGGCGCCATTAGACATGGGAGGCCCTCACGCATCTTCTCTGATCATCAGTGGCCTCCGAGGAGGTCTCCAGCGCCAGCACGAGCCCGGTGAACTTCGCCGGAGCCAAGTTCTTCAAGGACCCTCCGTAGCCGTTCGATCCATCCCCAGCTCCAGGTCTTCATCGAGCCGTTCGTTCGTGGAGTAGCAGTGACCGTCAGACCCTTGGAGGGTTGATCACGACCGTCGATTCAACGGGGTTTAGCCACGACGTTGTGCAGCCGCCCGATCATCCACGTGGAAGCGTCCCCGCCGTTCGATCAGGATCGAGGGATCCTTTGTTGAGGCGCCACCCTTCCCCGATCGTTTGATCCACACGTGGCAGCCATTCGTCCCTCGATTTAATAAAGGGGTAATTGCTCTTAGGCCCCCCTGTTTGTTTTATTTAGTACTTAGTCTTGTAAATATGGCTTTTAGTTGTTTTTATTTTGGTACATTTGCATTTAGGACCCTGTAGTGTTTGGTAATTGCTTTTATACCCCTGCCTGTAGTGGATCACGTGCATCGACACGTGTTTGTTTGGGTTATTTGCATGTATGGACTCATAGTTTCAGGGTGTTCTTGAATGCATTTATACTTTTGATATTTGCAGAATAACCCTGTGAATGGTTTTAATGTGCATGTGCTTAATTTAGTGGGTATTTTACACTGAGGCCCCTAGACTTTTAGTACTTGTTTCTAAATAGTCCAGGAACCTTAGTTTCTTTGCAAATAGGTCCCTGAGTGCCCAGGTCATGTGCCTCGTGCGTGATTTCGTGGAGAAATTGCACCGGACCCCCTGGACTTTCTACTATTTGCATTTAGGTCCCTATGTACTGTGTCCTTGTGTTTGATTTTAATAAAATAGCAAATCAACTCCAAATTTGATGAAAATCAGATACATGGCTTCTGCCATGGTGTAAAATTTTCTCTAATTTTTGGAGACATTTTTGATACTTTTTGATATTTTTAAAAATTCAAAAACACACATTTTCTTTACTGTCTAACTTGAAAAATCTCAAAAAAATATTAAAACACCTTTAAAAATTACAAGATATTGCTTGTTTTGCCTTGCTTGATTTTTTGACCAATTTTGGTCATTTATGGCTTTATAAAACCCATAAATATTTCAAAACCCCTAAAAACTCATAAAAATTCTAATAATTAAAAGAAAAATCCAAAAATAATAATTCTGGTGCCTAAATTTTCCTTGTATTTTCTTCTTTACAGGAAAATTACCTTCAGACCTTCGTAGGGCCATTTTGCATTTTAAATTAGCCCTTCAATTCTGACTGGATAATACCCTTCTTTTCTTGCCTTGTTTGATTTTTATAGAATTCAATAAAAATCAGAAAATTACCAAAAATTAACCAAAAACAGTAAAAAATATAAAAAACATAAAAATATTTTTGTTTGAATTTTTGGAATAATTTGGGTAGTTAAATAATTGTGTATAGTTGCTTGTTTCCTTGTTTTCCTTATTTTTTTGTTATTTGAAAATCCAATATATATATATAAACATTAAAAATCCACCAAAAACCATTTTCTTTTATTTTATTCTATTTTCTTCTACTTCGTAGACCGCAAGGCCATCACTTGCTCCCTGAGTCCGACCCTGGTCGCTATACCAGGCTAATCCAATAGCCAGGACCACTATCGTTTTTCATTGATTTTATTCTACTGTTTGGTGGTCTGATCTTAATTTTCTTGATTGAGCCGAGATTCTTATCGATCCGGGTCGCAACGACCCGAGTGTGATATTTTTACCTGATCCGGATTAGTGGGATTTTGGCCCATCAGAATGGCGCCGTTGCCGGGGAGCACGACTTAGTAGTCGGTTTTCGATTTTTCTTGTGGCTTTCTTTTCACGGCTTTTTGTATATATTTTTGTATATATATTTTTGACCTGTTTATACATTTATCTGGTCTGACCACTTTTTTTATTTTCTTGCGAGGGCCTGAGGACCGAGGTGGCTTTCTTCGGAAGCCGAGCAACCGCGAGAGTCAGAGGCGGCTCTCTTCTCTACAGAGCCGCCGGAGGACACGAGGAGCAAGCAGGAGTGCGGGAGTCGCGGAATAGCCACGAGTTTAAATTAGATTAGATTAGAATTCATTTCCTGCAATATTTGAACTGTTGTAATAATACATGGATCAGAGACAGAGATTCAGACTTTCAGGGTCCGTTTCGCCGAGCACCGGTGTGCTCGGGGGACCCCTTAGTTAGTCGGTTTTTATGCGGCTTTTTGCATTTTTATTTCCTTCCTGCATTTTCTGGTTTCATGCGGATTTTCGAGCCCTTAGCCGTAGGATTTTCTGCTTGATTGTGATGTCAAAAAAATTAGGATACAAATACCCTAATATATCTGCCTGCACCTATAGATCGGTAATTGGACCAAAAATAAAAAAATAATAAAAAAATAGCCGTTCCATCACCTCCGAGCCTACGTGCCACGAGCCTGCCCCGTTAAGCGCTAATCCTAAACTCGACCTGTCGAGAAGAGGAGGGGTGGGTCTAGACCGGACTCTCTGGATTGGAGGGTGGTGTTCGGCTAGCCGTTCTTTCGAGTCGCACTGTTGTTTAGGGACTCGGTTTTCCACCTGCACCATTTAGGTAGTTTTATTTCTATCTTTCAATTCTGCGCAGATCATCCTGCATGTAGACTGCTGGAGTCAGGTATGCATCTCTTACTCTGCATGCATCATTGATTTTCGCGCGTCGGCTTTTTTGACTTCTCCCCTGTTTTGGACTTAATAACCAGGAGAACCGAAAAATTCGTTAGGTGTTTTTGCTTTTATTGAAAAATACCTAAAAAGGAAAACTATAAAATTGGGACTGCTAAAACTATTGATCACTAAAAGACACTTGATTTAAAAAACTTGTCTTGGGGAGAGCAACCCCCTCATTGCTTGGTTTGATTGTGCGAGAGAGTGACCCGAACACTTGGTAGAGCCCTCCGATACTATTCTCGACTGATTACCGACTTCTTCTATGCAGGACAATCGGTTGGAAAAGTATCGGGTATCCCAACAGGTCACGTAATCGCTCTGATATCTTGATTGTTCACCAAAATAAAATTGACAAAATAATTGACCGAGCCTTTACGGTCTTCAGCTCGTGTTGTGTTGGTGAATCGGTGGTTTGCTTGTGATCATAGTTTTTCCAGATCCCATCCGCATTACTCGCCAGATCACGATGTTGGACAGGAGGTCTCTTAGGCAGCCTCTGGCTGCACCGCTTTTTAGCACTCCATCCCACTCATCTAGGTCGGTTTGTAGGAGCTCAGACCCGCTCTCCGAACCCGAGTACGATTCCGTCCTATTCCCCCTCGACCCCCCTTCTTCTGAGATTGAGATACCCGTGCCAGAGGAGAAACAGACAGATGATTTATCGGCACCTGAGTTCGGATGTTTTGATTTTGCAGAGACTATGGCCGGCAGTTCTGATGACCGCACTAGAGGTCCACGAGATCAGACGTTCATCTTGGACCAGGGTGCGATCAACTCCACCCTGATCGCCTCACTAGATTCAGTTCAGCATCAGTTGAGGGATCTGGGGGCGTTCATGATCGAGATGAGGCGAGAGCTTGAGCAGATGAGAGCCGACCGCGAGAACCGCGGAGGAGGACCCGACGATGCGGCAGCTGCCGCAACAGCCACAGCCGCGGCAGCAGCAGCAACAGGAGGAGGACCACCGAGACTGATGTGGGAGAACCACAATCCCGGATCGACTTTGACGCACCGTTGGGTGGTGCTGCCAGCTATCGTGGGGGACTTCAAGTTCCCCCCAAACACTTTGCAGCTTCTTTCCCGGTTTCACGGGTTGGCCACGGAGGAGCCCCATCTCCACCTGCAGGAGTTTGAGATGATCTGCAGTACTGTCCACGATCGTCAGGTGGACCAGGATACCATACGGATGATTGCCTTCCCCTTCTCCTTAGTGGACAGAGCAGCCACCTGGCTGAAACATTTGGGGAAGTTCGTCTACACCTGGGAGCAGCTCCGCGCCGAGTACTTGCACAAGTATTATCCACTCGGGCGGACGAACGCCGCTAGAGCCCTGATCAGCAACTTCTCCATGCTCCCCAACGAGCAGTTCAATGAGGCATGGGAGAGGTTTCGAGATCTGACTGACAGATGCCCGCACCATGACATTTCCAAGCCGAACCTTGTGCAGAGCTTTTTCAGCGGGCTGACACCAGAGCTTCAGGGCTTGGTGAACGCTTCTTGTGGCAGGTCTTACTTTGCCAAGGATCACGACCAGGTCTGGGCCATGTACGAGGAGATGGCCGAGAACTACATGGTGATGTCCCAGACCCGATTGTATACTCAGAGCAGACCGCAGCAGCCACAGACCGTGCAGTACCAGAGGATAGCACGAGTCGACGCCAGTCCATCCAGTTCGTCCGCGGTAGCCACAGCACAGGCCGAGTCCACTGCCACAGACATGGGGATCATTAACGAGAAGCTGGACCGAATGGAGATTATCGAGAAGAAGCAGTGCCAGGGCATCACGCAGATGGAGCAGATGGCACATACTCTGAGTGACCTGAAGACACATCTTATGTGTCTCCAGGAGGCACAGACGGCTTCTCAGCCCCGTCTTCAGGCACGAGCCGATCCGAGTAGCTCCGGCAACCAGTCCCAGTGCTCCAGCTCCCACCAGCAGCCTCGACAGGTTCATCTTGTACAGGCGGAGCCGTACCAGCAGCCGCAGCCCACCTACCAGTCACCACCGTCTCTAGACATGCAGATGGTGGTATACGAGCCGGATCAGCCTCTGGCAGTGCTTTTGCCACCCCAGTACGACACAGAGCCGTTGATGGATGTCAACGGGATTTGGTATGACTGCCCCCAGCCCGGTATTCGACGAGACCATCTCGGATTCCGTTGGGGGACCGGAGGTGCCCAGCCCCAGCAGCAGCCATCAGGACAGGGTGGTCAGTACGACCATCAGAGAGATCAGCAGCAGCAGCCCCCAGTGTATCCAACACAACAGTAGTCACAATATGGTCATCGTCCCCATCAGCAAGGATAGTCTTGGAGGTGTGATCAGCCTCACCATCTGCAGTATCAGCCACACACCTACCCCTCTCAGCCACAACAGTAGATCCAACAGCCTTACTACTAGAGAGGCTACCCGTCGGGTTCCCATGAGAACCCTGTCTTGGATGATATAGCCCACATTCTCACAGATCAGCAGGCTACTTTTCGACGGGAGATGGACGAGTTCCGCCAGGAGATGCGAGACATCGTGAAAGGGAAGGCCGCCATCCCTACCCAGATTGAGCCGAACCCCAAGAGCCTGAAGAGGAAATCTAAGCAGGTAGTTTGTACTGAGTATGCCACTCCTAGTGATACTTTTGGTGATATGTCTACATATCTTTTTGACTGACTTTGTCACACTTAGGAGCGGTAGGATGCCAGCAGGAGGCGTCTCGTCTGAGCTACACCACGAGGACACTTCCAGAGTACCAGACGAGGAGGAGAGCGGTACTGAGGCCGCTAGAGACGATGACGGTGGTACTGATGCCACCAAGGATGTTGATTCCACAGGCGGTGCTGAGGTTGCCGTTTCACCAGTTTGAGGAGGTGGTACTAAGGCCACCCATTTTGCCGAGCCAGAGCGCAGTACTGAGGCCGCGAGTCTTTCAACTGATCTAGCCGATGGTGGTACTGAGGCCACCCATGCTTCTGTTGAGAGACATGTAGTTTTTCCTTCTTCTGCACCTGTATCTCGGAACATTTCTTTGAATAAAGGAAAGGGTTTATTTTCTTCTGGTCCCACTGTGGTGCATGATGTATGTGTGGATCCGGTCATCGAACCGTCTAGACCCTTTCCTAGTCCTTCATCTGAGAAGGACCCTGTGATCCCCTTCCCTAGAGCCCTTCAGTTTGGGAAGGGGAAGAAAAAAGAAAATCCAAAAAAGAGAGATCAAGAAGAGTTCAGCCAGCAGATGATAGATCGGTTTCACATTCAGCTGACTCTTCAGGAGGCTTTGCAGCACATCCCTCTTCTCCAGCGTTCACTTAGAGACAGGACCATAGTCAGGAGGAAGAGGAAGAACCACCACTCAGAGATTCATGTGCTGACGAAAGCCACTTGTTTCGCGTTCCAGAACCGTCTGCCGTCCAAGAGGCCTGATTCAGGAGCCCCTTATGTCAGATGCCATATCAGTGAGCAGAGGTTCGACCGTACTCTATTAGACAGTGGATCGTCGATCAACCTACTTCCGACAGCCCTTCTTGACCGCTTCGAGCTGGGCACTCTTCGACAGAGCAGGACAGTCCTTTAGTTTGCGGATTGATGAAACTCGATTTCATCATCATAATTTCCTATTATTAACCCCCTTTCTTAAAATTGTGTCAAAAAAACCCAGTTAATGTCCTATAATTAACAAAGTCTCAAATAAATTAAAAACCACAAAAAAATGGCAAAATAAAAAATTGTGGTAAAAATACCCTCAAAAATATTTTGGGTCTTTGTTTGATCTCATTCCAGTTTTGATCAACATGAAACTTGTAGATCTCATCAAGATCTACAACTTTCATGTTTTGAGTTTTCTCAAATTCGGCCAAATTAACCCTCAAAAATCAAAATCATGTTTGCAATAATCTGATTGGGCCACGTGGCCCGTTCTAGGTGAGCCACGTGGCTCCGTCTCCCTTGTCTCATCCGCCGCCATCCTCAGCCGTTGGATCTCTCATTGGATCCAACGGCCCAGCTTTGTCCATGCTCACCTCAATTCCTAGCCGTTCGATCTACTCCTGCATCTGATCTGCACCACAGGTTAGCGCCTAAGCCAGAAGCCGCCACGTGTCACGTTGTGGGCCACTCAGTCCCGCTCTCGTTCAGCCATCTCCACCATCCATTGCTGACGGGACCTCCACCATCCGATCGCAGGTCCTAATTTAATCTAAACCGTCTGCCAGCGCCCTTCTCGCAGCTCGACACGTGGCACAACCATGGTCCATTGATCGCATCGCCCTCGATCTAATCTACGCCATTCTTCCGCGCATGGCTTTCCACCGTTGGATCTCCAGATCCAACGGTCAGAGGTCATCGTCAACGTCTGACCTCCCTCTCTCTCCCACGATCCAGCTCGCGCACATCTTTCCCCCTTCCCATTTTCTTTACCACTCCAGTCGACCTCGCACCTCGCCAACTACCTCTTGGTCTTCCCCAGTCTTCCTTCTACCTCGCGCATCACTCCACGATCCACGACATCATCTCCAGTCGCCCCTTCTTCCCCGCTAAACCCACGACGCTACCACCGGATCTCCGACACCCATCTTTAAAAACCTCACCTCCCCCTTCATTCCAGTCTATCCACCTTTACGCGGGGCACGACCCAGCCCTCCGCCACCTCCCGGTGACAGGGGGAGGTGGCTGGATCGAGCGACGACGACCGTCGCCCCCGGTGAGATCCATTGCTGACCATGGCGATGTCGTGGCGCCTCCAGGCCCGCTTGAGCTGCTCCTCCTAGCTGCCGGAGTCCAGCGAAGACCCATGCGTCCACCGTGACGCCCAGCCCAAGATCTCACTCCGCCGATATCCGGTAAGTCTCTCTTCTTCCTTCTTTGCCTTTTTATCTACTTTCTTCGATTTAAGCTAGCTTCCCCTACCATTTTCACCATCCATCAACCTCATCTTCAGCTTTGCCATTCACCCCCCTTCACGCGCCTTATTCCGATCACCTTCTCCTTCCTCCAGATTCTCAGCCACCTCCGACCAATCTCCTCTGCCATTCACGGCGGAGGAGCTCCGAGCTCACCACACTCTCCGCCCCCTATGAGCTCACATCCCACTCACGAACACACCTTCTTTCTTCGGCTTTGTGTTACTAACAATGCAGGCGCGCGAGACTTCAATGGTCGGAAAACCAAATCAGCCTCCGATCTCTTCTCCAGCCATCGACGATGCTTCATCGACCAGAATCATACTTCGACTTCAATCCACCTCAGAGCTTCAGCCATCCTCGCAGTGACTTCATGAGTCTTCACAGACTCTCAGCGAGCAAGGAGGACGAGAGAGACGCTCAGAGCCATTCCCTGGAGCTCCATATGCGCCACCAGCCTTGTGGCTGAGGAAGATGACCGTCGACGCACAGGCACCGTTGGATGGCATCCCGCGGTGCACATCCAACGACGGATCTTCAGGCACGTCACTCCTTCAGACACGCACCGCAACCATTCTATCTTCAAGATCAGATGGTTCATAGTCATCCACGTGGCGTCACCTGAGCACAGCCGAGCCTAGACGTCCAAGCCACGAGGGTTGGAGATTCCGAACCTGTGCCGAGCCATCAGCAGCTTCGACCAAGCCCGAGCCAACATCCGAGCCACGCCGAAGCAACATCGAAGCTCTACCGAGCCCGAGCCAACCTCCGAGCCTAGATGGCACGTGCCTGGCACGTGCATTTCTGGGAAATTTGCAGAGACGCCCACGAAGTTCTTCAATATTGCAAACAGGTCCTGAGCATGTGCAGCACCTACGCGCCTGGGACATTTTGCACTCTTACCCTTTCGGGTTTCAATAATTGCAAAAATGTCCCCACGCGTTTGGTTTATTTACAGGGAAGGCCCCGTTACTTAATTTTATTGCATTTTAGTCCCTCTTAGGGACTTGTTTGTAGGTATCTTTTCATGTTTTATTTCAGTTATGCCCCTGGTTTCTTTCAAGCATATCTTGAGCTACTTATGTCCAATGGAGTTGATTTCAGTTTCATTTTAAAGCTTGTTTGATGTACTTTCTAATGGCATGTTTAATTCTCAGTTTTGGATACATGAATTCTGATGTATTATTTTATTTGCCATGTGCCTCTTAAATATTTAACTTGTGCCTAATCTAATTTTGTTCATCAAGCCTGATTGATATTTGAACTTGAAATTGACTCATATTAAATTTTGCTCATTATTTTTACCTAGGGCATATTTCCATTGCATCACATGGCATTTATTTGCATAACAAAAATTCATAAAAAAATGCATGTTTATTTTTAATGCATTGTTGTGTCGTGTCTTTCATAATTTAACCTATATATGCCTGTATCTCCACACTTAATTAGATGGACTAAAATCCGACTAATATGAGAGAGGCTCGTGTCCCTGAGTTCGACCTTGGTATCTTACCAAGTAAAATATAAATTTTGACCATCTCATTCTTATTTGAAATATATCAATAAGATGATCTCTTTGATGAGCCCATTTTGGCCCGACTGCTACGACAATTCCGAGTTCTAATTCTGCATTCTTAAAGGGCCGATTTTGCGGTTTATCAAATGGTGTTGTTGCCGGGGACACGCTCATTTCTCATATTTTTTGGAATTTTGTCTATTTTATTAAGTGTTCATTTTATAGGTCAAAGTGTTCATCTAATTTGCATTATAAAATATTTTCTTCTTATTTGATCTCTAACCATTGCTTTTGTGGCAGGGCCCTTGACGGTTCAAGGAGGCGAGGAGCAGGAAGCTTCCCGCTGCGAGGAGCCGCAAAACATACGTGGAGAAAATAGGGAGGAAAAAAAATTTTGTGCCTCGCATTTTATTTTTGCATGTCATGTAATAATTCGTCGTTTACAGCGGTCTTCGATTGAAGGCTCGCGGTTGTAATCGAACGATTGTGGTTGTGTGGGGAACGTCCCCACTTGAGTGTCGACTTAAGACCAGGCACGCGGCTCTTTGAGCGGTTTTCATTCTTCTTCTTTTACGTGCTTGCTCGTTGGTAGGACACATTAAAATCTAGACGCACATAATCTCGCCTCACTTAGCCAAATTTAATGGATATCATTCCTGCTAATAGATGCACGATTAGGTGTGGCTTTTATCGACTTGCATACATTGGTTTTGGTTTTCAAAACAACCCAAGTTTTCACGTGTTTTCGTCAAATCACTGCATATTTTCTCGCTTAGCCTAGATCACGGTTTTTATCGAATACACGGCTTTTTCTCAGCTTTCTTTTTCCTAGCTTGATCACCTAGGTTAATGGAAAAAGGGAATGAACGGTAGACGGTGATTTCTTGATTTATGTGCTAACCATAATTCAGTGATAACTTAAAATAAAATTGGGATTGTTAATTGCAAGTCAACCACAAATGGAGTAAAATTCGGTTTTGGGAGATCAATACCCTCGGTTACGCATTGGTTTTCACTTCACATTTTTCTCTGCGTAAAATATTTAATGTTTTATCACCAATAAAACCGACAAGATAATAAACCAACCTCGGTTGGTTTCATGTGTGTGTTGGTGAACCTAAGGGTCTTGCTTGATTGATTGAGCCATGCTTGCTTCGATACACACCCCAAAACATTAGTCACTCCATTTCATCTCCGAAGATTCACCCGCTCATTTGTAAATCCATTCCTCTTCTTCGTTCACCTTGGTCCCTCCCAACATCAATTTCCATCTTCATACTTAGGCTAATCTCAGCCTAAGTATAGGGGGGACTCGAATCCCTGTGATTTCTCTACTCATCTTTCCTTGCCTTTATACTTAGGTTATTTCTAACCTAAGTATAGGGGGAGCTCCTCTTAGCTCCCGTATATTTCTCTACACTTAAATGGACCTATGGATTTGTATCATCTAGTGCTATGAGGACATAGCAAAGTTTAAGGATAGGGGGGTATACCGTATATACAATTTACTTACTTTAGCTATAATCTGAAAAATTTGAAAAATTTAAAACTTTTTGGCTGAAGTAAAATTCTTTGGACTAAGAGAACTTAAATGATTTCACGGCTTTTCTATACTATGTTACACTATTTTTAAAAATATTTTTGAAAATGATTTTAAAAATGAGATTTTCTTGTTTTGAAAAATCTTTTGAAAATGTTTTGAAAATCTTTTATTTGTGTGACATGGTTTTGAAAATCTTTTATCAAGGAAAGTGGAGTCTAACATGTGTTTTAACTTTAAACTAAAATCCATAAAAATGAGCAAAATTAAAAAAAATTATTTTGAATGAAGGAGTTGGATTAATCCTCTACTATTACACTTTCACCCAGGATTTGAAATGTTCAAGGCAACTTGATTTATGAGGTCTTTGAGATTTGCGGTTAACCAGCCTTAGCCATCAGGGTCATAGACTTAATCATCCATATTTCGCTAGGTCTTTAGATTTTCATGCTATATTCCATGCTTAGTCTCAGACAATAAAGAATATGATCAGCACATCACATGCACGACTGCGGTTTTGATTGAGATGAGTTGACTTTTCACCTGAGGGATTGGGATGAGGGATTCGAGTCTGGATTTGATCTAATGATGCTCGATGATGGGATAAAATCTTTGAAGGCTTCATGAAACCTGAGTATCAGCAATTTTAGCCAGTATGAGAACTTGGTTCTTATACTAATCTCTTGATATTTACCTAAGTGCCTGGGTGTGAAATAATAAAAAAAATTTGTTGATCAGTGTGCACCAACTCTTGGTAAAAGCAGTGGAGCTAGCCAAAAATTATACAAGTCAATGAAATTCAAAGAAAAGCTCTCATTCCACAAAGTCAAAATATCAAACAGCTTCCACCAAAGGCGAGCGCTCCCAAACTTTTCAAAGTATCCACTTGGACCACCGCTATTAGGAACAGGAGTCGGGCTTGCACCAAAAAAGGGCTCTGCATCGTAAATGCTACAAGTCTGGGTGTCGAAGGTACGATAGGTACTCAAAAGAGACATACCCCAGTGTATTCCCAGGAAAACATGTGCAGACGGCTCCAACTTCTCTTGACAGATGCAGTAATCAACACCAAAAAGAAAATGTGTTGCGTAAAAGGCACTAGAGAGAATCCTTGTTCCAATGAGAGGGAGAGAAGAAATGACACAATCCCATACCCTCCATTACTGGCCTTCCATCGACATGTTCTAAGTCCGACAACTAAAGAGACGGTGGATTGAATGCAAGATTGGATTTATTCCCTAGTGTTGAGGATTGGGTCCTTAGGAGAATTTCTTGGACCAAGACTTTGGGTGACGATTTGACTCTACTCTCGAAATTGCAGTCAACACTAAACTTCATATCCTTTAGTTTATATGTACATCAGAGAGAGTCTAGAGAAATAGAGGAATTGGGTACCTCTTAGTTAAGGCTGGGTTGAACTTAAGAATTTTGGACCTCTAAAATTGAGCCGACTTGAGCAGATTGGATCATGTATTCACATACACAAGGGGGTTAATCCAACTTAGTCATTCTCTTTGATGCTCGAGGACGAGCATGGTTTAAGTATAGGGGGTGATGAAACTCGATTTCATCATCATAATTTCCTATTATTAACCCCCTTGCTTAAAATTGTGTCAATAAAACCCAATTAATGTTCTGTAATTAACAGAGTCTAAAATAAATTAAAAACCACGAAAAAATGGCAAAATAAAAATTCGTGGTAAAAATACACTCAAAAATATTTTGGGTCTTTGTTTGATCTCATTTCCAGTTTTGATCAACATGAAACTTGTAGATATCATCAAGATCTACAACTTTCATGTTTTGAGTTTTCTCAAATTCGGTCAAATTAACCCTCAAAAATCAAAATCATGTTTACAATAATCTGATTGGGCCATGTGGCCCGTTCTGGGTGAGCTACGTGGCCCCGTCTCCCTTGTCTCATCCGCCGCCATCCTCAGCCATTGGATCTCTCATTGGATCCAACGGCCCAACTTTGTCTACGCTCACCTCAATTCCTAGTCGTTCGATCTACTCCCGCATCCGATCTGCAGCGCACGTTAGCGCCTAAGCCAGAAGCCGCCACGTGTCACGTTGTGGGCCACTCGATCCCACTCTCGTTCAGCCATCTCCACCATCCATTGCTGACGGGACCTCCACCATCCGATCGCAGGTCCTAATTTAATCTAAACCGCGTGCGAGCGCCCTTCTCGCAGCTCGACACGTGGCACAACCATGGTCCGTTGATCGGATCGCCCTCGATCTAATCTACGCCGTTCTTTCGCGCATGGCTTTCCACCGTTGGATCTCCAGATCCAACGGTCAGAGTTCATCGTCAACCTCTGACCTCCCTCTCTCTCCCACGATCCAGCTCGCGCACATCTTTCCCCCTTCCCATTTTCTCCGCCACTCCAGTCGACCTCGCACCTCGCCAACTGCCTCTCGGTCTTCCCCAGTCTTCCCTCTACCTCGCGCATCACTCCACGATCCATGACATCATCTCCAGTCGCCCCTTCTTCCCCGCTAATCCCGCGACGCTACCACCAGATCTCCGACACCCATCTTTAAAAGCCTCGCCTCCCCCTTCATTTCAATCTATCCACCTTTACGCGGGGCACGGCCCAGCCCTCCGCCACCTCCCGGTGACAGGGGGAGGTGGCTGGATCGAGCGACGACGACCGTCGCCCCCGGTGAGATCCATCGCTGACCATGGCGATGTCGCGGCGCCTCCAGGCCCGCTTGAGCTGCTCCGCCTAGCTGCCGGAGTCCAGCGAAGACCCGGGCGTCCACCGTGACGCCCAGCCCAAGCTCTCACTCCGCCGATCTCCGGTAAGTCTCTCTTCTTCCTTCTTTGCCTTTTTATCTACTTTCTTCGATTTAATCTAGCTTCCCCTGCCATTTTCACCTTCCATCAACCTCATCTTCAGCTTTGCCATTCACCACCCTTTCATGTGCCTTATTCCGATCACCTTCTCCTTCCTCCAGATTCTCAGCCACCTCCGACCCATCTCCTCTGCCATTCACGGCGGAGGAGCTCCGAGCTCACCACACTCTCCGCCCCCTACGAGCTCACATCCCACTCACGAACACGCCTTCTTTCTTCGGCTTTGTGTTACTAACAATGTAGGCGCGCGAGACTATAATGGTCGGAAAACCAAATCAGCCTCTGATCTCTTCTCCAGCCATCGACGATGCTTCATCGACTGAATCATACTTCGACTTCAAGCCACCTCAGAGCTTCAGCCATCCTCGCGGTGACTTCAGGAGTCTTCACAGACTCTTAGCGAGCAAGGAGGACGAGAGAGACACTCGGAGCCATTCGTCGGAGCTCCATATGCGCCACCAGCCTTGCAGCTGAGGAAGATGATCGTCGACGCATAGGAACCGTTGGATGGCATCCCTCGGTGCACATCCAACGACGGATCTTCAGGCACGTCACTCCTTCAGACACGCACCGCATCCATTCGATCTTCAAGATCGGATGGTTCATAGTCATCCACGTGGCGTGACCTGAGCACAACCGAGCCTAAGCGTCCAAGCCACGAATGTTGGAGATTCCGAACCTGTGCCGAGCCATGAGCAGCTTCGACCAAGCCCGAGCCAACATCCGAGCCAATCCGAAGCAACATCGAAGCTCTACCGAGCCCGAGCCAACCTCCGAGCCTAGATGGCGCGTGCCTGGCACATGCATGTCTGGGAAATTTGTAGAGACGTCCATGAAGTTCTTCAATATTGCAAATAGGTCCTGAGCACGTGCAGCACCTGCGCGCCTGGGACATTTTGCACTCTTACCCTTGCGAGTTTCAATAATTGCAAAAATGTCCCCGCACGTTTGGTTTATTTACAGGGAAGGCCCCGTTACTTAATTTTATTGCATTTTAGTCCCTCCCAGGGACCTGTTTGTAGGTATCCTTTCATGTTTTATTTCAGTTATGCCCCTGGTTTCTTTCATGCATATCTTGAGCTACTTATGTCCAATCGAGTTGATTTCAGTTTCATTTTAAAGCTTGTTTGATGTACTTTCTAATGGCATGTTTAATTCACAGTTTTGGATACATGAATTCTGATGTATTATGTTATTTGTCATGTGCCTCTTAAATCTTTAATTTGTGCCTAATCTAATTTTGTTCATCAAGCCTGATTGATATTTGAACTTTAAATTGACTAATATTAAATTTTCCTCATTTTTTTTACCTAGGGCATATTTCCATTGCATCACATGGCATTTATTTGCATAATAAAAATTGATAGAAAAAATGCATGTTTATTTTTAATGCATTGTTGTGCCGTGTCTTTCATAATTTGACCTATATATGCCTGTATCTCCACACTTAATTAGATGGACTAAAATCCGACTAATATGAGAGAGGCTCGTGTCCCTGAGTTCGACCTTGGTATCTTACCAAGTAAAACATAAATTTCGACCATCTCATTCTTATTTGAAATATATCAATAAGATGGTCTCTTTGATGAGCCCATTTTGGCCCGATTGCTACGACAATTCTGAGTGCTAATTCTGCATTCTTAAAGGGCCGATTTTGCGGTTTATCACGGATCGATCTGTCAAGAGGCCGAAGGGGTTGTTGCGAGATGTTGTCGTCACGATTCAGGCCTGCAATTCCCCGTGGACTTCGTAGTGTTGGACATGGAGATCCCTGAGTCAGTGACCGATACCCCCATCATTTTAGGTCGCCCGTTCTTGGCACAGCCAAGGCATTGACCGACCATGATAGTGGGAAGGTATACTTTCGCGTCGAGGGCGAAAGTGTACAAATAGAGACGGTCGAGGACAGCAGAGCCAGAGACAGATCATGCTCAGAGACCACCTCTAACACAGAGCAGATGACAGATACTGGGCTAGACATCCACCAGGACTGTGACTTTGTGATCACAGACGATGAGGCAGTTTGGGCAGACCCAGCCGCATAGGCGATCCTCTCATTTTCAAATTCCGCTGATGCAGAGACGACTGCAGAGGAGAGCTTGGAGAGCACATTCCTGGTCCAGGATACTTCAGAGGCAGCAGAGCCGGTTCTCGAACGTGAGACAGATTCTTGTGATGATGGTGGTGCTGATGCCACCTTGGATGACTCTGATCCCTCGGAGTCAGAGTCTGATTGGGCAGATTGTGATGACTATATGCCAGATCTGATTTCCACTGAGCCTGCAGATGGGGAGGAGGTAGATGCCGAGCAGAGAAGAGACAGTTTAGTTGAGCGGCCTTCTCCAGATCCAGTTTGTGAGAGAGAGTTCTCATTCTCCCGGGCAGATTTGGCTGCATACACTCGGATTCTTTAGAAGCCAGATTTGCCAGCACCGGTTTGTCTAGAGATGAAGCCACTACCTGCATCGTTGAAGTATAGGTTCCTTGCGGGTGAGCATGAGATGTACCCAGTCATTATCTCCGTTGATTTGACTGGAGAGCAAGAATCCCGCTTGATGGGGGTTCTTGAAAAGAACCGCAAGGCGATAGGATGGAGCGTAGCAGATCTGCAGGGGATTAGTCTGGCCCTGTCCTCCAACCATATCTATCTCGAGGATGAGGCGAAGCCGTCGCGTGAGTTCCAGCGGCGGCTGAACCCGAATCTGAGAGAGGTTGTCATGAAGGAAATTTCGAAGTGGTGGAGCGCCGATTTTATCTATCCCATCTCCGACTCCAAGTGGGTCAGTCCGTTACATGTGGTGCCCAAGAAGACGGGGATCACTACAGTGGTTTCGGAGTCTGGAGAGGAGATCGCTACACGAGTACCCACTTCTTGGAGGGTCTGCGTGGATTACAGATGACTCAATCAGGCCACCAAGAAGGATCATTTCCCCCTACCCTTTATTGATCAGATCATTGAGAGACTGGCAGGGAAGAGCCACTTGTTTTCTGGATGGTACTCGGGCTACAACCAGGTGGCCATCGCTCCAGAGGACCAGGACAAGACTACCTTTACATGTCCCTTCGGCACATACGCCTTCCGACGCATGCCATTTGGGCTATGCAATGCCCCTGCGACTTTTCAGAGATGCATGCTGTCGATCTTTTTGGACATGGTAGGGGAGTGCTTGGAGGTCTTCATAGATGATTTCTCGGTTTACGGCGACGGATTCGACTCCTGTCTTGACTGCCTAGACCGAGTACATCAGCAATGTATAGAGATTCGCTTGGTTCTATCTTGGGAGAAGAGTCACTTCATGGTGACTCAAGGGACGGTGCTTGGCCATATCCATATCCAACAGGGGCATGGAGGTTGATCCGGCCAAGGTTGATGTCATTACAAAACTTGCACCGCCATCCAATTTACGGCAGTTACGGTCATTCCTGGGGCACGTCGGTTTTTACCGGCGATTCGTTCGTGATTTCAGTAGGGTTGCCCGACCGTTGACTGATCTGCTGATGAAAGACACCGAGTTCCTTGTCGATGACAAGTGTCTTTCGTCGTTTGAGACTCTCAAGCATTGTGGTGTTGAGGCTCCTGTCCTTCAGCCACCAGATTGGTCTCTCCCATTCGAGATCATGACGGACGCCTCCGATTTTGCCGTAGGGGCTGTGCTAGGACAGAGGAGGGATAGAGTCCCATTTGCTATCCACTACGCTAGCCTCACATTGGATTCCGCGCAGCGGAACTATACAGTCACAGAGAAGGAGATGCTAGCCGTAGTCTTCGCCCTAGATAAGTTCAGATCATACATTATTGGATCTAGAGTGACTTTGTATACAGATCATACCGCCATCTGGTACCTCATGGCAAAGAAGGATGCCAAGGCTAGATTGACTATATGGATCCTTCTACTCCAGGAGTTTGACATAGAGATTAAGGATAAGCCTGGAGTCAAGAATGTGGTGGCAGATCATCTCTCCCGATTGGAGTATCTTGAGGATTCTGAGCAGATTGACCCTATTTGTGAGACCTTTCCAGATGAGGCGATCCTTGCTATCGCCTCGCTCCCATGGTACGCTGATATTGTGAACTATCTTATTGCCAAGAAAGTTCCACAAGATTGGCCCAGGCAAAAACTTGAGATCTTCCTCGCGAAGGCCAAGTTTTACCATTGGGAGGATCCCATCCTTTACCATGGGGGAGGGGATAGTATCTGGCGTAGCTGCATTCCTCAGGAGGAGCATCACAGCATCCTTACTTACTGCCACAAGCTGGAGGCAGGAGGACATCACTGAGGGAGGAGAATGGCACAGAAAGTGCTCCAATCCGGCCTATGGTGGCCTACCCTCTTCAAGGACTCTGACGAGTTCATGAAGAGGTGTACTGACTGTCAGAGGATGGGCACTTGTGGACAGCGTGATATGATGCCGATGCAGGCCATTCACTTCTGTGAGGTTTTTGACGCATGGGGCATCGATTTCATGGGTCCATTCCCTAAGAGTCAGGGATTTGAGTACATTCTGTTGGCCGTCGATTATGTGAGTCGTTGGGTTGAGGCCATCCCCGCCCGAACCGCTGATGCCAGGACAGTTTGCAGATTTTTGAGGAAGCACATCATTACACGGTTCGGGGTACCTCGGGTATTGATTTCAGATGGGGGGTCTCATTTCATCAACGACCAGGTGAATGCACTTGCTAGCGAGTTCGGCATAGACCATCGAGTTGCCACTCCATACCATCCACAGACGAATGGTCTAGCCGAGGTGTGGAACAGGGAGATCAAGACTATTTTGCAGAAAGTCATCCGCCCTGACCGAAAGGATTGGTCATAGCTTTTGGACTCGGTCTTGTGGGCATATAGGACGTCTTTCAAGACACCTTTGAGCACATCTCCCTTTCACCTCGTTTATGGCAAGCCGTGTCATTTACCTGTTGAGTTGAGGCACAAGTCACTTTGAGCAGTCACAGATATTCTTTTAGATCCAGATAGTGTAGGAGAGCAGAGGAGGGCAGAGTTAGTAGCCCTGGAGGAGCTTCGTGATACTGCCTTCTCAAACAGGCTACAGTATAAGGAGAGAGTGAAAGAGTGGCATGATTCTCATATCAGCCACAAGCATTTTGAGCCTGGACAGAGAGTATGGCTGTTTGATGCTAGGCTTCGTCTATTTCTAGGGAAGCTACAGAGCAAATGGAAGGGACCTTATCTTGTGAGAAAGGTACACGACAACGGGAGCATTGACATATCTGAGTTATCTTCTGAGAGTACCTTTCGAGTGAACGACCAGCGGCTCAAGCCATTTCTAGATCATAAGCCGCGGGTCGTTGATGTTGCCCCTATTCATTTTGCGTGAGATGTGGTCTCTCGACTCACATCTATTGCATCTCACGCCTGATTATCACTGATCTTCTGACCTGTATAGATCATGTTGTCTATATCACTCTATTCTTTACTCACATCCCTTTTTCTCATCTTATGATTTTGCTATACTTAGGGTGTACTTTACCCTAAGTATAGGGGGGATGTAGGACCTTCAGGTATTCTTTTTATCCTTTCTACCCCTGTTTTGCTGCCTATACTTAGGGATATTTCACCCTAAGTATAAGGGGGGGCAGATTCTGTACATCCTTCACTCGGATTTCCGCTAATGTACAGCTTGCTATACTTAGTATTACTTGATCCTAAGTATAGGGGGGAAAAGCCGAGACTCTCTTGATCTTCTATTCATTCTATTCTTTGATTCATCTCTGTATATAGACATTTCTTTTCACGTCCCTATACTAAGCACGAGTTATGTCTTCTTCATCGCTCTTGATCACTCTGAGGACATCGTTCGAGCTAAGTATAGGGGGGTGTGTATATATTTCATATATACTTTAGCCATAACTCGTACTTTGTGTAAGTGTGTGAATAAATAAAAATGGCTAAAAACCCATAAAATTTAAAATTTTTCCCTTGTATATAAAATTCATTCCGCACATACCTATTTATTTATACAAATTATTTTTGTACAAATGATTGAAAAATGATTTGTGTAAAGGATTTGTAAATATTTTCATATCAAAATTATGTATATAATACAAAATTTTTCCAAAATGTTTTGAAACAAAAAAGTTTGCAAAAACCTTGTATAAATGTTTGTAAATATTTTTACAAAACTTGCATTCATGCATACATCCATGGTTTCAAAACATTTTTAAAAAATTTTGCACGATTGTAAATATTTGTAAATAGCATCTTTGTAAATATTTTTATAGTTTTTCCTGGATCATAGTTGACATTTAAACTAGCCTGGAATTAAATTGGAAAATGGAGCTTGATTAAGATCTTAATCCACCTAATTCTAAGAGGAACCTTATAGGGCTTAGGGTTAAGGCTTTTCAGGTCCATTGGGACTTAATTCTTTGAGTCCACTAGGCTATGAGCATATGTCATCTTGATGAGCCTAAGTAGAGCACTTAACAACACACGCATGACTCTTAGAGACAACGGATTGACTTGCACCAGCACTTTACACATAGCTCTACATGGATGAGGTGGTGAGGAGGCAGTTTCCTTTGGCTTGGGGTAGCATATGAGGGTAGTACTTCTAGGCGGAACCTCTCTTCTTCTTCTAGTAAAGGAAGTGCGCCTCAACTTGGTCTAGTAAAGGACCTGCATCCCATTTCTGTATCTTTGGCTCATCCATTCTCCACCCAGTGACCTCCATCGTCTCAGCGAGAGTGAGAGCTCGCCCCAGGTGGTGTTGCAGCGAGGAGGGAGCAAGGAGACCATCGATCCGGCGACATCACGCCGCCTTGCGCCGCTTGGAGGTGACGCCTGAGCCTCGGACACCGACCGTCCTCGAGGCAAGGACCTGGAGCAAGCCCTGCTCCTCCACAGTCGATTGCGCCCATTAGGTAGTCCCCTCTCTTTCCCTATTTCTTTAATTTTCATTTTCGCCCAATTTTCGCCGTCGTCGTTCATCGTCGATTCCGACCACCGTACCCATCCATTCGATCATCGGAGTCACTGATCACCTTCGTCTTCCCTCTGCGCACCTTCTCCACCTCTTCATCCAACCCTGCTCGCACAAGAGCTGAGATTTGGGGTTCCTCCGCCGTCGCCTCGCTGGAGCCCCTACACCCTGCCACACCGATCATTGTCACCCCCGCTTACAGGGTCGAGGCAATTTGCCCTCGACCCGCGAGTGCGTTGTTGTGCTTTTCAGGGACATCCGAGCCCATCTGAAGGTCTCGACCATTTGGAGCACCCACTCTTCCTCTGCCGGCGTGGCCTGAGCTCTCCGGAGCTCCGCTGCGTCATCGGAGGGTGCCATTAGACGCAGGAGGCCCTCACGCATCTTCTCCGATCATCAGTGGCCTCTGATGAGGTCTCCTGCGCCAGCACGAGCACGGTGAACTTCGCCGGAGCCCAGTTCTTCGAGGACCCTCCGTAGCCGTTCGATCCAGCCCCAGCTCCAAGTCATCATCGAGCCGTTCGTTCGTGGAGTAGCAGTGACCGTCAGATCCTTGGAGGGTTGATCGCGACCGTCGATTCAGCGGGGTTTAGCCACGACGTTGTGCAGCCGCCCGATCATCCACGTGGAAGCATCCCTGCCATTCGATCAAGATCGAGGGATCCTTTGTTGAGGCGCCACCCTTCCCCGACCATCCGATCCACACGTGGCAGCCATCCATCCCTCAATTTAATAAAGGGGTAATTGCTCTTAGGCCCCCCTGTTTGTTTTATTTAATAGTTAGTCCTGTAAATATGGCTTTTAGTTGTTTTTTTGGTACATTTGCATTTAGGACCCTGTAGTGTTTGGTAATTGCTTTTATACCCCTGCCTGTAGTGGATCACGTGCATCGACACATGTTTGTTTGGGTTATTTACATGTATGGACTCATAGTTTCAGGGTGTTCTTGAATGCATTTATACTTTTGATATTTGCAGAAATACCCCTATGAATGGTTTTAATGTGCATGTGCTTAATTTAGTGGGTATTTTACACTGAGGCCCCTGGACTTTTAGTACTTGTTACTAAATAGTCCAGGAACCTTAGTTTCTTTGCAAATAGGTCCCTGAGTGCCCAGATCACGCGCCTCGCGCATGATTTCGTGGAGAAATTGCACTGGACCCCCTAGACTTTCTACTATTTGCATTTAGGCCCATGTGTACTATGTCCTTGTGTTTGATTTTAATAAAATAGCAAATCAACTCCAAATTTGATGAAAATTGGGTACGTGGCTCCTGCCATGGTGTAAACTTTTCTCTAATTTTTGGAGACATTTTTGATACTTTTTGATATTTTTAAAAATTCAAAAACACGCATTTTCTTTACTGTCTAACTTGAAAAATCTCAAAAAAATAATACAACACCTTTAAAAATTACAAAAAAATTACATATCGTTTGCTTTTCCTTGCTTGATTTTCTGACCAATTTTGGTCATTTTTGGCTTTATAAAACCCATAAAAATTACAAAACCCCTAAAAACCCATAACAATTCTAATAATTAAAAGAAAAATACAAAAATAATAATTCTGGTACCAAAATTTTACTTGTATTTTTTTCTTTACGGGAAAATTACCTTCAGACCTTGATAGGGCCATTTGTATTTTAAATTGGCCCTCCAACTCTGACTGGACAGTACACTTCTTTTCTTGCCTTGTTTGATTTTTATAGAATTCATTAAAAATCAGAAAATTATCAAAAATTAATCAAAAATAGTAAAAAATATAAAAAAACATAAAAATATTTTTGTTTGAATTTTTGTAATAATTTGGAGTAGTTAAATAATTGTGTATAGTTGCCTGTTTCCTTGTTTTCCTTATTTTCTTTATTATTTGAAAATCCAAAAAAATATAAAAACATTAAAAATCCACCAAAAACTATTTTCTTTTATTTTATTCTATTTTCGACTACTTCGTAGGCCGCAAGGCCATCACGTGCTCCCTGAGTCCGACCCTGGTCGCTATACCAGGCTAATCCAATAGCCAAGACCACTATCGTTTTTCATTGATTTTATTCTACTGTTTGGTGGTCTGATCTTAATTTCCTTGATTGAGCCGAGATTCTTATCGATCCGGGTCGCAACGAACCGAGTGTGATATTTTTACCTGATCCAGATTAGTGAGATTTTGGCCCATCATTCTCCTCCTGAGGAATGCACTAATGCTAGACGTTATCCCCTCCTTCATGATAAATGATGGGATCCTTCCAATGGTACAACTTGGCCTTCGCAAGGAAAGTCTCAGGTCGTTGTCTGAGACAACCATGTGGAATTTTCGTGGCAACAAGATAGTTCACAATGTCGGCCTACCATGAGACAGAGGCGATAGCAAGGATCGCCTCATCTGGGAAGGTCTTAGTGATCGGATCAATCTTCTCTGAATCCTTAAGATGTTCCAAATGGAGATGATCCGCCACCACATTCTTGACTCCAGGTTTATCCTTCATCTTGATATCAAACTCCTGGAGCAGAAGGATCCATCTAGTAAATTTGGCTTTGGCATCCTTCATTGCCATGAGATACATGATAGTGGAATGATTGGTATAGATAGTCACTTTGGATCCAAGAATATATAATCTGAACTTGTCCATGGCAAATACTACGGCAATCATCTCTTTCTCTATGACTATGGAGTTCCGTTGAGTGGCATCCAATGTACGGCTAGCGTAGGGAATGGAAAATGGTGATTCATCCCTCCTTTGTCCTAGCGCAGCACCTACAGCGAAATCGGAGGCATCCATAATGATCTCGAATGGGAGAGGCCAATCAGGTGGCTGATGGACAGGAGCTTCCATAACTAGATTCTTTAAAGTCTCAAAAGACGTACACACTTATAATCTAAAATGAACTCGGTGTTTTTCATCATCAGATCAGTCAATGGTCGGGCAATACTGCTAAAGTTCTGAATTAAACGTCGGTAAAAACTGACATGCCCCAGAAAAGACCATAACTACTGCAAGTTGGACGGTGGATTGAGTTTCTTGATGATATCCACCTTGGCCAGATAAACCTCCATGCCCCTGTTGGATATGATATGACCAAGCACCATCCCTTGAGTCACCATGAAATAAATCTTCTCCGAAGACAAGACAAGGTGGACCTCTATGCAGCACTGAAGCACTCGGTCTAGGTAGTCAAGGCAAGCATCAAACCCGTCGTCGTAGATCAAGAAGTCATCCATGAAGACCTCCAAGCAATCACCCACCATGTCCGATAATATGGACAACATGCACCTTTGGAATGCTGTTGGGACGTTACATAGACCAAAGGGCATCCATATGAAAGCATAAGTCCCAAACAGTCAGGTGAATGTTGTTTTGTCATGTTCTTCGAGCGTTATGGCCACCTGATTGTATCCGTAGTACCCATAAAGGAAGTGAAGGATATGGGAAAAATCCTCAAGCGCATCACGGAAGCGTGATGATCGCATCGAATGCGATCGGGAGCGACTAGTCGTACTAGTTGCTCGATGCAGCAAAATTTAAAATTTTTTATTTGATGAAAACACATGATCCAAGAACACTTCTCGGATCGTTTCATCTAAACCACAAACAAGTAATAGGATTACCTCTTGAAGCGTGGTTGCGTTTGAGTATCTAAACGAAGAGACCTCTTGTCTCAAGTCTGATCCGTCGGAGGAGACGCTTGCGAGCGCGAGGATGAATCGCGTGCTCCTCGCAATTCATGTTGATGATCCAAGCAGCGGATCTCCTGATCTCGTCACACGAGATCCAACATCTTCTTCACGATCAAGACGTACCGAAGGAGATGGAGATCCACGAGTAGATGATCCGACAGCATAACGACGATGTTGTGTTGATGACGACTCTCACAATGGCTCCATGGTGGACAGCCATAAGAGAGAGATGGAGAGAGGCACATGGCATGTAGAGAATAAGAGAGAGAGAGAGAGAGAGAGAGACTCACCGAGTTGGTGCAAGTTGAAGAGCAAGGCATGCCTCTTCTTATATAGAGCTTTAGGAGTCCATGGATCTCAATCCATGGACAACACACAATCAATGGTTGAGATTGATTTGTGCTTCTTTCAATGGCCAAGATGTTGTTGTAAAAACACAACAACTAATGATTTAATTTAAATTAATTTCCAATTATAAATCAATAAAATTAATTCGAAATTAAATCATCTTTGATAAGAGAAAAAATAATAAAGAGGACAAACCAATTTCCCCGTAAGAGGGGACGGCTACTCTTCTCCTCATGGAAAGTTTTAGCCGTCCACTCCTCTTTGGTGGACTTGGTCTATCTCTTAAAATTATCATGAGATCTCATTATCTCATGATATATATCATCATCTCTTGTTGACAATATTTTCACAAAAAATAATTCCAAATTATTTATGGAAAATATCAATCATGCCATTGAAATTATATGAATCCGATTCACAACCTAAAACCAAATGTAATTATATTTTTCAATTAATCATTCAATGTAAATCCCATTCACATTAACAATTAATCAACAAATATAAAACACAATATGCTCTCTCTAATATATTATAAATCACATTTATAATATATTTGATTAATATGGATAGTGCTATCCACAATATTCATATCCATGATAATTAAATCACATTTAATCATCTTGGATTTCTTTTCTTATGTGCCCAAATAACATGAATCACATTCACATTATTCATCTTTGATAATTAAATCACATTTAATTATCTTAGATATCTCTTCATATAATATGAATCAAATTCATATTATCCATGATAATTAAATCACATTTAATTATCAATTTCTCGATGCTTCGATACTTATATCAACAATGAAATTATCCATGAACTCTTTCAAGGATAATGCTCTTTGTCTGTGGATACTTGGAGATAAGGAGAGGGTGATTGTATTATTCCACGTATAGTGACTTTGATATTGAGATCACATCTCAAATCCAAATCTCGGGCCTCCCATAGATGCTTGATTAAATCAAGACCGCAAATCTAATCTTCTCATTGCATCTGAATCACATTCAGATCAATGTCCAACATTTGGACCAAGATCAGATTACATCTCTATTGAGAGGAGTCACTAAAATCCAGACCTGTTTCATCACTCCCTAGGAATGGAAGCGTCATGGTTATACAATCATTTATGATCACATCACCCTCAAGTATTCCCAACACATGTACATCCTGCATACTGGAAGGCCCAGAATAAAGCCGAAGTATTAGATCAACTTTATATTGTCTACTTCAGGGTTTTATCAGTAGGTTTCTCATTTGATCATTGGGATTTGGTATCGATCATATACTTTCCAAAAGCATATATTACACCTAGGTCTTGATCATATACTTTCCAAAAGTATATATCAAACCTACAAATTTAGTCAAGCTTCCAAAGCGAGACGACCGTGCACGGAATTTGATTCTTCCCAATATCTCATGAGTGAGCTCATGTCTTCCGGTTCAGTAATGAACCTGTATGATCCCTTTGAGAGATCATATTACTCATAAGCCCTTATATGCATACCAGCACGCCGGTGTATAGACCTTGGTTAGGTCATCAACCTATTGGTCTGTCAAATGTACATACTCAGACATATAGTAACACATATGTCTCTGGTCAGAGCATGCGTGCCTATACCGTGACAGCATACGATATAGGTCTTTGGTTATCTTGATCTCGTTAAGTCAACGAGGGGCTTCCCCAGTTCGTCCTCCCCCTCCATCGTCGTTAGATGGGTCGTTGTCTGTCAGGTGTTACAATAGTCGTAGGATCTTTCCCTCATTCAATCATCTGATCGTCGAGCATGGTCTGATCTGGACAACCCATCACAGAAGCACCATTGTGCATTGTGGAGGTGCCACATGTCGAGTGAACGATTCTCTATCATTTGATCCACGTCGCATCATGGGTAATTTGCAGATCGACCCATGCCCTTTATGTATTTACTATTTAATGTTTAAACTTTCATCTATATTTTGAATATTTTTGTAATTTTTGTAGCAAAGCCTCTAACTTTTGGAATAATGCATTCTTGTCTCGGCTAGCGAGGCTTACATGCGCAAGCACGCGGGTTTGGTAATTTTTCACTAGGGATCTCGTATTTTTGTGTAGTTGTGATTAATCCAAAATCTTTAATATATAATTTTATTTTTTCATAAAATTGTAAGCAATCCCTTAATCTTTTTGATATTTACATTAATGCCCCTACTAGTAATGTAGTTTTTATTTATTGTTTGTATTTATTTTAAATAGTAAATAAACTTAAAATATCTCAAAAATTAGCTATAGATTCCTGATTGCACACGCATTCGTGCACATATTTTCACTTTACAATTTAAAGCTTTTTTATATTTATTAAAAATCAAAAATTGTTTTATCCCTATTTGCAATAAAAAATAATAAAAGTTATAAAATGTTTTGAAAATTCCTAAAAATTATATTTTTGAGTTATGTATGTTTATATTCTAGACCAAAAACTACTAAAAATTATAAAAGAAAACCCAAAAAATGGAAAACCCTTAAAACATTTATAAAATATATAAAATCATAAAAATTTTAAAAAATCTAGTTTCTATTTTATATTTTTCTTTATAGTATTATCTTTATATTAAAATTAATTAGGAGATTTTTTTATTGTTTACTATTTTTAATCTCAAATTTAATTTCGGATATTAATGTTATCCCTATTTTAGGGTATTTTTTACTTTACAAATAAATAAACATGAGAAAAACATATTAAAAAATGACAAAAATTGTAAAAAATTATCTAAAAACCAAAAATATTTTATTTCCGTAATCTTTATTATTTTTATTCATATATATATATATTAGTCCTTGTTGTATATACACTATATATATAACCTTTTATATTATATTTATATTGAAAGAAAAATAAAATATAAAAATATAAAATATAATAAAAAAATAAAAAATCATAAAATTTAAAAAAATATAAAATTATAAAATAAAATTAAAAAAGTAAAAATTAAACCCACAAAAAGGACATAAAGATAGGTACATCACAACCACTTTTGTGAATTTTTTGCCTGATATATCTGCTTGTTCCCTGTGTTCGACATTCTACATACTTAACCTATATATATTCTTATTGTAGAGTTATAATAAATTTTAACTCAGCATTTCTTTTGATTGCTTAATTATCATTGTGAATTAAAGTTTATTTGAAGACATGATTTCTTACAGGTCGCCACAACAACTGTCTCTACCTTGTGTGAGACATATTTTAGACCCGTGAAAAATCCTCTTCAACAAATGGCACCGTTGTCGGGGAGAAACAACATTTAGATGGGTCATTCTTTGATTAATTGTGATTATTTGTCTATGTTTGTCATTTATTTATTTTCTTAGTTTTTGATAAAATTGTTTCACTTTTCTAATCACCCACCCTTGCTGACTTTGTGTGAGGTACCGCAGATTAAGGGAGGTGCTCTACCCAAGGCGCCTAGGTACCCACGTGAAGACAACATGAGATTTTTGACCTAGCATCAAAGGAGGGTTGGTGGACTTTGGAAGACAATCACATTTTGAGCATTTTTGAATTTAATTATTTGTGTAATTTAAGAGGGAGAGAGACCACTATTATTGTAATAATTCAAGACCCTTAGGACTTTGTCATACTTCACGAGGTCCAATGCCTGGGGGATTCTCCCTTAGGGACCTCGTCGATTTTGCCATGATTTTATTTGAATTTTATATTTTATTTCACGATTTTGTTTTCTTTATTTTGTGTGATTGAGCCCTTAGTTTTAGGACATTCTTGTCGATCGCATTAGGTCCAAAAACTTAATTATCCTTGCGTGCACCTATAGTTCGTTTGGATATAGTCAAATATAAAACTTCTTACCACTCCGTCTTTGAACCACTCACCGTGAAAGTCCTCCGAACAATGCTTGTAGGACCCACTATTGTGGGCACCGAGGAGACTCCAAGATCGGACCCTTAGATTCTATTCTAAGTCATTAGGATTGGTTCTTCTCGCTAATAGAATTTTCTAAACTTAGGGCGATTTCATCAGCTTGCATTTGCATATAGTGTAGGTTTCAATTCTGCTAAGAATCTTTATGTGTAGAGTGCTGGAGGCATAGTGAACATTTAAGATTTAGAATCCATCATCGTTTTGTCGTTTGCATTGATTTTCTGACTCTACCTCTGATTTTTATCACTTAGGTGCTAAGTAAAATTGATTCCTCATCAGGGACTCAGGGACGAGCATTTCTCACTAAAAATCGAAAAAAACATTATAACAATAAATTTGGTACTGCTAACATTACTTGACCCTAAAAAAGATCAAAAAGAAAATATTTATCTTGGGGCGAGTAATCCCCTCAAGGTCTTCGCTTTTAATTACTCGCGTACATACTAAGGAGTAATGCCCAAATCATATTAAGCCTCCTCAGTGTTTGTACCATTTTTGTCTTCTCACCAAACTCTAAAACAGACAAGATAAAAAGACCGATCTTTCACGATCTCTACCGAGTTGAGTATGTGAATTGAGGGGTTTCTTTTGTGATTGTTTGTTTGTGATTGTTTGTGTGTGTCGTGGATCGTCTCTACGGATTTGTGCCTTTCTTCTCTTTACACTTGATTTGACCATAGTGTTATCCCGATCACTTTCCTTTTGTTTTGAGATGACCGACTGGAGCTCTTTCTATCCTAATTTTACGGATCTCTCATTCTCTCTAGCTGGTCCACCTCCCTTTTTCCAAGAAGACTTTACTCCTGATTTTTGTACATATCAAACCAACCCACTATTTTAGGTTTAATATCTTGATCCTTACCCATCATTTGCACGACCATCTCCCTCACATTCCGACAACCCGCTCTTCTTAGAATATCTTGATCGAGAATGTGAGTTTTCTACACTCCCACAACCCGCGTTCCACACACCCGATCCTGGGATTTTGGAGTCACCTTTAATGATGTCTACACTTGAGACATTGAATCAGATGATGGGGCATATGAACTCAAGGACGAATGATCTATTTAGCATAAATAACAACTAGAATGATGCTCCATTCTTTAAGGATGAAGATTCATTTCAGGATGATCATGACTGCTAGCAATCACACAAAATACAAAAAAATGAGCGAAATTTAAAAATCTAAAAAGATTTTGGGAGACACATGATCGAATCATACTGTGAGGAGAGGGCCCACCTACAAGATCTCTTGACAACACTTCCATTTACATCATATCCCACCTTTAACCCCAAGGATGCCACTATCCAGACTGCTCTTGGCATTCCTTGTGTAGATGTTGATTCTGATCTCTTCCCTTGTATGGAAGAGGTCCAAAAACTTTGAAAAATGTTAACTGAACCTAAAGTGGTGGCTACTATTCACGAGATCATTGATGCCCTACTTCATCAGGCCATGACCCATTTATCTGCTCATCATCATCATCAGAAGAGAAGGCAGAGGAGCAGACCCGAGCATGATATCGTGACCATGGCCACTACCCATGCCATCACACACCGTCCTATTCCTAAGAAGAGGAATACTGCCACACCTTTCATTAGAAGCACCATCTCTGAACAAACATATGATCATACTCTCCTTGATGTCGGGGCTGCTATTAGCATCATACTCTTCTCATTGGTACAATCTCTTCACATATGTCCTCTAAAGAAAACCAGGATGATAGTTCAATTTGTTGATGGATCTATCGAGAGTCGAAGGGTATCCTTGAAAACACCATCATTTCGATTCAGGGCAAGAGGTACAATGTCGATTTTGTCGTATTGACCATGGAGACATCCACAAGGGAGCACTCACCAATCATCTTGGGATGAACATTCCTCGCCTCTTTGAGGGTCGTATTGATTATAGATCAGGAGAGATTCACTTCCATCTTGTTGACGAGCGTGAGGTGATCATCACCGCAGCCACAACCGATCAGAGACCTACACCTGATGCACCTTCACCTATTTTGGCTGACCCGAAGGACCATGATCTAGATGAGACTATCAGAGATTTTTGTTGTATGTTGGATTCCATGAGACTACAAGGAGGAAGACTTGGAAAGCATGGACCTCGGAGTTTCTTCTTCTGGTGTTTAGTGATGTGTTGATAACATATGCAAGATTTACACGATTGATAATATTGAGAAGAGGGTAAAGATTGATGAGACCGAGGCTGAATTTGATCTTGTTGCTTTTATCTAGGAATTCAGGCCTTTTGATGAGAATAATGATCCGTTTGAGACTTTTGAGGATGAATATCATTAGACTACTTTCACTGATGAGTTCGTTCCTTTTGATTTTAACATACATGAGACCTCGTAGGACAGCCTTGACTCTACTTCCGATGATGAGTTCGTCCCATTTTACTTTTACATCAGCGAGACACCTGAGGCCAGACCTTGATACACTACTTCCACTGATTCGTTTGTACCTTCACTCTCTACGAATGATGAGGATCTTCACCAGGTCAATACTAATAGGCTTCCGTTCACTATGGACCCTAATATCGACCTCCATCTTGTCAGATCTAATCCTCAGTGGTCCCATAAGAAGTTTTGCTTTCTACCTTCTTAATCCTTTGTACATCCACCTCTGTTGTATATTCTCTTTCGTTTACCTAAGTCATCTACCGTTTTGCTCATATACCTCGTTCTCGTCTGTACCTTTCTTAGTACGTACTTTGTCCTAAGTATGGGGGGTGGACGAGCCGAGTGTTCTTCATTCTGTTTCATTACTCACGTTGTTGTATATACTTAGGTCTTCTTTTACCTTAAGTATAGGGGAAGTGATGTGTACATCCTTCTCTATCTTCTTCCATCTTCTCATCTCTTTTCTTCTTTTCGTCTTTTCTTCTTTTCCTTTTCTATTATCGTTTTCTATTGAAAAGGTGTCTCCCCTTTTTTTAGTCAGTATCTATACTTAGGGTGTACTTTGTCCTAAGTATAGGGGGTGTGAACCCCAAGTTCTGTCATTCTTCGACTCTCTCTACTGTCTTCTCTTTTTATATATGCTTAGGGATATCTTGCCCTAAGTATAGGGGAAGACATTCCGAGTATGATCTGTTCATTCCACCCTTGACCCTCCCTAATTTGTGTACAATCTTTTATACCTAGGATTATTTGATACTAAGTATAGGGGTCCATTCGTTTATTCTTTAGACTTTTCTATACTCAGTACAAGTTATGTCTTCTCTTTTCTCTCTGATCTAACAGTACATAGCTCAAGCTATATATTCCGTATATACTTTAATCCATAACTCGTATTTTCATATTTTTATTAATAATTATGGCAACTACAAATCCACTTAATATAAAGATGTTGATTATTCCTCAATTCTTTTTGAATCTACTGATAAATAAATGAGGTAAAAATTATTTTTGCAAATGATTGAAAAACATTTGTAAACCTTTTTCAAAAATCTTTTGAAAACTACTTTGAATATGTTTTGTTAAAATATTTAGACCTTTATAAATTGTTTTTTGTAGAATTTATTTTTTTTATGAAATAAAAAAATGTTTGAAAAACAATTTTCAAATGTTTAGAAAATGGTTGCAAACATATCTTGAAAATCTATATATATTGTTTGAAAAACCTTTTAAAAATGATTTTCAAATGTATGTAAATGTTTGTAAAAATTGTTTGTAAAAAATATTTTGGACTATAGTTTTCTAAAATTGTTTGAAAAACCCTTTTCAATTAATTTTGAGGAATATATACATCTCACTAAATTATTTTTTTATATCTCTATAAAATTGAGCACTTACCCCTTGTAAATCCTTAAAAACCTAATTCTTGTAAATATAAGATACATCCCTGTGTAATTATTTATACCTATTTTTAGCCAAAACCTTTGTTTTCAAAAAGCCCAAAAACATTGGCAAAACTAAAAAATACAAATACATTTGTAAAATATTTTAAAATATACAAAAAATGCATTTGCATCATCATTTTCAAAAATCCATAAAAAGTTCAAAATATTTGAAAATTGCATCACAAAATTTTTTTCTACAAGCATTTGCATAGCATTCACATTTTTCAAATTGAGTTTGATAATTAAACAAGGTATAAGTAAAATCCGAAGATTGAAGCTTGGTTGGACCTTAAATCTACCTAAATAATAGGAACCTTGTTGGAGACGAAATTGAGGTACTTCAGGTTTATATGACTTAATTCTTTGAGGATCATGAGACTTGGTTCAATGGGTTCTTGACTGCCTAAGTAGAGTATTTCGCAGCACATGCATGGCTCTTGTCGATAATGATCTAACCTGGACACCTGAACCTTTTACTTGGCTCAACTCAGTTGGAGTGGTGAGGGGTTTGGATTTGTCGGTATGAGACGGACACAAGTGGAAACAATTGTCCTCCTCTAGGGAGGGAAGTGCACCGAACTCATTTAGTGATAGTGAACTGTAATGCTTGAGGGATACTTTACTGGCTCAAGAGGAAAAACTCCTTTTGTAAATGTTATTGTATATAGTATTTCAAAAAAAAATAAAAAAATGGACAGGCTTGTTTAAAAATAAAATGCCCACCAGAGTGTATATATTTATAGTCAATAAGCAAGCTCGAGCTTCAAAGTTAAATCATGTGAGCTTGCAGTTGGATGACTTGACTACACTGGTCTTGCATCCAAGGATAGGTAGCTACAATGTCTACCATCCATTCTTCTCTTTACCCCCTCCTCTTAAGTGAGTTATCATTTGAACTTAGAAGGGAATACCCCACTCCTTGAGGAAGGAGTTGCTAGATTGGGGAATCATTGGGCTGTCATGCTGGAGAAGTCATTCTCTTTGTCATTTCAGTTGGGGAGAGCCACTAGCACTTACACTGTGCGAGTCAGATTCATAGTCATAAGGGTTTGCGTAAGAGTTGAAGTATTCTGACCTGGCTATTGAGGAGACTTGAACAAAGTTTTGGGATTCTTAGAGGTTGTTGGATTTCAAATCAAATTCCCATTAAGGTTCCGCCCGTAATAAAATTCCAAAGGTCCGACTTAAGCTGCAAACTATGATTTTGTCAAGACAAGATTGATAATTAAACTAAATCCAAATTCTTTCCTTTTCACTTATTTTGTTTTTATTTTTCTGCACTTATTACATTAGTGTTTGCTATGGGATAGCAAAGGCAAGTATAAGGGGATGATGAATCTACGTATCATCATCTTTATTATATCCTTTTGGCCTTAAAAACCCTAGTAAATGCATGTGAATGCCCTTAATTCATGCAATTTAGCATTAATGCATTTGTTTGTAAATAGTGTATAAAATATAATTTTTAATGCCAAAATTATATAATAAAGAAAATAAATAAAGGAGAATAAAATAAACCCGAGACATAGGCATTTTGATGACTAGGTCGGCAAGGAACAAAGTAGGGGGATATAAAGGCCAAAAATACAATAAAATTTACTTTTATTTTATACATTTTTATTCATTTTGGGATCCAATTTTTAGTTCCACTTTTTATATATCAAATAAAGAAACTTTATAAACGAGGAAGTCACAATAAGAATCCAAAATCCCAACTTCCCAGACACATATCTCTCAATAAAACCTCAAAATATATAAAATTAACCTTTAATTGTTTATAACTTTTAATAAGCTATTTAACTAAGGTGTTTCATATATTTTTATAGTTAAGTTGTGAAAGTATGGTTTTGGATCTGTATTGTATAACTATACCAATTAAAATATTCATTTTATTCATTATTTATATAATTATATATATAGATAATTTTGTAAATTTTACTTATAATATATGTACATATTAAAACTAGAAAAAAAACATAAATAAGTCATTAAAATAAATATATATAGACAATAAATAGGTAAAATAACTATACATATACAATTTATACACCTATTTATTTAGGTGTATATATTATATCAGAAAAATATAATAAAAAATATCTAAGTATATAAAAATAAGTTATAAATATATAAAATAATTAATTAAATTAATAAAATAAAAAATACACAAAAAAATAAAATACCAAAATAAATGGATTAATATACCTATAAATAACCCCTAAAAAGTAACTTGTAATTCTAAAGATTTAAAAAAATAAATAAAATCATAGTAAAATAATTCAAAAACTAATAAATATTTCCATTTTATAACTTAAAATTAATAAATTAATTTATTATTTTTAATCGAATTTTAAATAAAATTTCCAAGGGCTTTTCCTGGTTTGTCCAAGATAGATCTGAATGGAGGCGAAGAATCCAGGTAGCCTACCCTACTTAATTGTGGGAAAAGGCTTCGCTGTTGTTGTTGTTGTTTTGGTTGGTCTACATGGACCAATCAGGTGGCACGGAGGGTTGATCATGGGTAAACTCTCTGACCCGCTCCTGTGGCTTGTCATAATCTCGTTTTTCACCATGATTCTCAATTTTTTGGATGCATCGTTCATCCTTTTGCATCAAGCCTTTAAAAATGTTCTTCCTCGGTACGTGGTGATTCACACCCAACGATTATCTTAGGCTTTGGATCAGTGACTCACTCCAGATCCCTCGTTCTTCCCCCTTGTTAGACCACGTTGTACATAAGCCCTTCCAATTTCCCCTTCTCCTATAGAACCTTCTTTTGACCGTTTTGACCTCTTCTTGTAAGCTCTGGATTGAATCTCATGACAGGAGCTCCTCCAGCTTCTTGGAGACGAGATAGGCGTGTCTCAGGCTAGTCTCTACTCGTCTATGATGAATCCCACTGTGGAGGTCCCTATCTCCCTGCTTTCGATCGATGAGGTAACCATTTTCTTGCTTTCTTAGCATAGCTTTAACCTTAGCTTTTCTTCTCTCATTTGTTTTATTTTTTGATTGCTTTGATTAGACCCAAATCACCCCTTTGTAGTTTGTCGGAGCTAGCATTTAGGCGAACCCTTTCCATCTGTTCCCAACTGTCCAGCTGCCTCGCAACCACCCTCAACTTGCTCCCCTTCCATTTACCTACGTAAACACCCACTCAATTTAACATGCTCCCTCCTGGTGCAGGATCTTGATGCTCAAGCGCAACCAGCCGCTGGAGCTGTCGCCATCTCACCCTTTATATCCATACACTCCGCTAACCGGGTCGAGGTAGTTTTCCCTTAACCCTGAGTTGTCTCTTGTGGAAGTATGGAAGGAAAAGAACTAGCTGGGGCATTTTTGTACCCCCCTCCCATCAGAGGTACTTGGGGCACCTATGATCCGCCACCCTCGTGAGGGAGCTATGGTGTCCCTCCAGCCGTTTTGAAGCTTCCAGCATATAGAGGAGACCTGCAAGAGTGTTCGGACCCGTTTTGGAGCTTGAAGTTGCACCGGAGGAGGGAGATCGGGCTCAGTGAACCTCACCTAGCTGGAGGGACTTCCCAGTTCGTCCTCCCCTCCATCGCCATTAGATGGTTCATCGTTCGTCCCACACTACAACAATCATAGGATCTTTCCCTCCTTTCGCCGTCAGATCATCGAGCACAGTCTGATTTGGATCGTCCATCGTTGAAGCGCCATCGTGCATTGTGGAGGCACCACGTGTCAAGGGAATGGTTCTCCATCATTCGATCTGTGTCGCGCCTGGGATAATTTCCAAATCTGCCAAGGCCCTTTTTGTATTTATTATTTAATGTTTAAATTGTCATCTAAAGCTTGAATATATTTGTAAATTTTGTAGCCAAACCCCAAACTTTTGAAGTATTGCATTATAGTCTTTGTCAATGAGGCTCACATGCACGTTCACATGGGTTTGGCAATTTTGCACCAGGGCCCTCATATTTTTGTTTATTTTTGATTGGTATAGAAAATTTTATTTATAGTTATATATTTTTTCATAAAATTGCAAGTAGGCCATCAATCTTTATGATATTTACATTTGTGCCCCAACAAATGGTGTAGTTTCTCTTTGTTGTTTGTATTTATTTTAAATAGAAATGAAACTTGAAAAAAAACAAAAAAATAACTTGTAGCTTCATCATTGCACACGCATTTACACACAAGTTTTTGTTTTACAATTTAAAGCTTTTTAATATTTATAAAAATAAAAGAGTTCATTTTTTATCCCTGTTTGCAGTAGAAAATACATAAAAATTATAAAATGTTTTGAAGCATTCCGTAAAAAAGTACCTTCTATATTTATGTATTTTTACCTTCCAGACCAAAAATCACTAAAAAATAAAAAGAAAACTAAAAAATGAAGCCCCCTTATTTATATTTTTCTTTATATTATTATCTTTATATAAAAATTAATTTGGAGAATTCTTCATACTGTTTGCTATTTTTATTCTCCATTTAAATTTTTATATTAATATTATCCCTATTTTAGGGTATTTCTGACTTTAAAAATATATAAAAATTAGCAAAAATTCTAAAACATCATAAAAATAGTAAAAAATCATCTTAACACCAGAAATATTATATTTCCCTTATTTTGATTATTTTTATTACTATCTAAATCTATATTAGTCCTTATTGTATATATACTCTATATATAGCCTTATATATTGTATATATCAAAAGAAAAATAAAATATAAAAATACAAATATAAAAGAAATTAAAAATCAAAAAATAAAAAATCAAGTTATAAAAATTTTAAATAAAAATAATATAAAAAATTAAAATTAAAACCCACAAATATATGACATATAGACACATATATGACAAACACTTTTGTATAATTTTTGCCTGATCTATCCTGCTTGTTCCCTGTGTTCGACGCTCAACAAACTTGCATTTATACACATCCTTATTGTAGAGTTATAATAAATTTTAACTCCGCATTATTTTTTATGATTAATTATCATTGTGGGTTAATTGTAGTTTGAAGATCGAATTTCTTGCGGGTCGCCACAACGACTATGTCTCCACATTGTGTGAGACATATTTTAGACCCGTGAAAAATCCTATTCAACAGTCACATGCTCCGTATGTGACCCAGCCAGACCCATTACCCACTTCTGCCTCGTTCACGTGCATCTCACGAACTCCGCCCTGCACATGCTTCGTGCAGTCTCTGTCTTCCTCAAACACCGCCCCCTCCTCTCTCGCCTACTCATCTCTGTCGTTCCACTGAACATTCCTCAGATCCCCTTCTTGGATGTAACACTCCTTCTCCGATAACACCATTAACTCTGGCCCATTGATCACCTCCTCCAAGCCGTTACGTCCACAACCTATAGAATATGAGCCCTAACTAATCTCTTGCTTATCTGTCGTCTAATGGGAAATCCTTAATGTCAAGCCTCATGAAGTGACAACAGACAACCATCGAGCTCCTCGAGCCCCATGAGATATAGTTGCTTGCATGGCTGCTGTGAACCTTCAAGATCTGTTGAGATCGGCATCATCAATACCTTGAGTGAAGATTGCTCATAGGTAACTTCTTCATGTTTTCTTCTCCTTCTCCCCCTGTTCTCCGCCTCCATCTCATCCTCCCGCCCTTCACTCCACGAACACCTACATGCTACCCTTTACTCGTAGATCACACATGACTCATCCATCAACTTCCTACCTCTAACCTCATCACTTCACATAAGCCCATACTGCCCTCTCCACCTTCGCTCCGACCTATTCTGCCTAGGCATCTTCAACCCATCATCAACTTTCACCCTCTGTTGTGCGCCTGCACCTCCGCCATGTGTAACTCATCTCATGCACACCTCCGTGGAGATGCAGCGTTGCCCCGAGGTCCCTTCTTATCATCGCCCATCGTTGTATGTGGTTGTAGGTCCCACCACAACAACACCTACATCTAGAACCTTCTTTGCCACTATTATAACACTACTCGATCGACTCAGTCGCCCGCCTCATGCCTCCACTGCCTAGGCGCTGCCTCCTCAACCGTGTGTCGACCAAGGCCTCCAACACCTTCCGTATGACATCATAGCCCTTCACACCTCCGATCATAGTTGGACCAGGGTTAAGCACTTGATCCAACGGTCCTCGTGATGCCATGTGTCCCCTCTAGAGCCTCTCCTCCATGCCTTCTGGCTTGGTCCTTTGAAGCACTCCTTCGCTGCCTTGTGGCACCTCAGGTGACATACCTGAGTCTTAGACACGAGGCTTCAACCGTGCCTCTCTCGCCTACCATCTGGAGGTTCTGGCCATCCCAGCCTCAGCTTCATCCCCGAGCCTAAGCATCATCTCTGAGCCTCACTATGCACATGCATAGCACGTACAATAGTGGGAATTTTGCAACAAGTCCCTACATGTTCCAACTAATTATGCATTTGCCCCCACAAGCCGAGAGCATGTGTTAAGAAAGTGCCTTCTTGGCAAATTACACTTCATACCCTATGGTTTCAAAAGATTCCAAATATACCCCTGCTAGGGGTAAATTACAGAGGAGATCGACCGACTTCTTGAAATTATAGATAAGCCCACCAGGGACTTTTGAGAAGAAAATACTTCTTTTTATTGCATTTCAGTCCCTAGAACTTGTTTATTGCATAACTTTCTCATATAAACTCAGTTTTGAGTACATAATATGTTGTTTTGAAGCTATTTTCTTTCTCTATCATTTCACATAAACTTTGGACATATATGAGTCTATTTACTGATGATTATTATTTGAGGTTCATTTCGATTTGTGTAGGCTAATTTATTGATATATTTATGCCAAATTTTGTGAAAATTAATGATTTGTGTCACAAGAATTCTAGTGAGGATTTTAGTTTGATCAATCCTCTTCGGATTATTGTGTATGATTATTTGAAAGATTCATCTCTGTAGGGGCATGCTTGAGGAGAAATTTATTTCATGCCTTGATATTTTATTTGAGGAATTTCATGGTGCTTAATCTTGTCATTATTAATTTCAAGGAAGTTGATCTATTATTGAAGTTCATTTTTTGAGATATGATTTTCCATGATCCTTGAGGAGATTAAAGTTTACTATTATTGAGGATTAAGGTACATGGAATCTAGAGGTCAAATCCTTTTAGATCAAACTATCATTGACCTTTGTATTGCGGGACATATTTGTTGTATTATTATCATCAATTGGTCTTTCATGTAGCCTAATTGATGAATATTTATTGAATTTGTTTCTATAGATCTGTGATTAATGTAAAGAATTAAGTGATCATCTTTGTATTAGATTAAAATCATAAATCATGAACCCTATGCTTCATTATTCCCTTTGTTTACTTTCGTTTGATTCACATTTGCATTTTCATCTTCACATTTCTATTTATTTTCTGACATAGAAATTGACTTAGCCATTAATTAATTATTTAATCTAATTTAAGAACACACAACTAGATTCTCTTTGTTCGACCTTGGTACACTTACCAAGAAAAATATTCCACAATATTCCAAGATTGTTGTTTTTGCTGAAGTGAAATTTGTCTCTATAGTACAACCATATCTTATTAAATGCGATTTTTAGGTTAATCAGGTCACAATATTAGATAACATAAAATCGTGGATACCCGAGTCTATGGGATGGGATGATATATCATGAACTGCATGCTCCTTGCATTTGTAATTGTTGGGTTTGTCCTCGACCTACATGGGAATAGATGTTTTTGTGATAATGAGTTCATCAAGCTTTTGAATCATCTCCACTAAGCTCTTCATCAGTTGAGACAAGCAATCGAGTGGGATTCATGTTCACAACCTTGGATGGTTCAACATGCTAACCACACTGAAACTGATACACCGATGGAGGTTGTGAATGAGAATACTTGTGAATGGTATTGAGGAGGATGTTGTTAATGATGCCGAGAAGGAAGGGGCGTTGGTTTTACTGAGTAGTCACATAATTATGAGAAGGATAGTACTAGCGGTATGCCAACTGTTGATATTGAGAATTACGTCTCCAAGTATTATGATATGATGGAAACTAGTGCTGCTGAGGATGGTGAAGACAAACATCCCACCGTGAGACAAATGGTACGGTTGAATGGTAGATGACTGGCCATGGTTATGTCATTCTAGATTGACCAATGGTGCATCATTGTTTCAGATGTTGTTTACCTCCTAAAATTGGGATGTAGACGGGAATTACGGATGCACATATCACCGTTGGGGCTAGTAGATGATCATCTATTGTTGCGACTATTGTTGAGGTACCTGATCGAAAGCTTGGACATAGTATAAGTGATCGAGAGGTTGCACTGGACTCGGTCAAGGTTGTTATGGCAATGACCATTCCTTCATTTCAGCTAGACTCTCGTATATAGACATTCTTACTAGCAAGAATTAATAGTACTGACCAAGAGGTCCAGGTGCTTAGCAATTTGATAAAGTTTGTCCAGATTTTGGGTTCTATGTTCGATCACAGATAATTTCTTGTCTTCTTGTAATCCCTTCTCAATAATGACCACATTGGACAGGTGGCTTCCAATAATGCTAATGTTGGATCTCTCATCTCTGTCCACTTCATGAGATGCTTCCATATTAATGGTCTTGTGGTGGATCTGAGAGTGGCACTGATATGCGCATCATGAAGACATGGTGGCTTCTCCTTTCAGCCATTTCTTCAAATATCTACCATACAATGTCTTCGTTCTTTTTAAAATGAGATCGCCCACATACGACATCTACAAGTCTTTGACCTCGGTAGTCAAGTCCCAAAGAAGTGTTGGACTAGGCTAGTCCAATTAATTTCATGATGGGGAAACTTCTCTTGAAGATCTTTAAACCTCTCCCAGGCTTCATGAATGAATTTGTGCGGTCCTTGGAAGAAGTTACTAATTAAGGACTGCATTTGATTGATATGACCCAATGGATAAAATTTATGGAGGAGCACAAGCTTTAGTTCCTCCTATACTAATTAAGGACTGCATTTGATTGATATGACCCAATGGATAAAATTTATGGAGGAGCACAAGCTTTAGTTCCTCCTAAGTCATCACGAGCTTCCCCAGATGGTTAATCTAATATAACGTTTTGTCCTAAATGCTGAATGGGAATGTTGTCATCTTAAAAATGCCTAACGGTATGTTATGGTAGTGTGTATTTCTATAGATGTGGGAAAACTATTAGAGATGGATTTATGGTTCTTCGTTCGTGTTCTAATGGAATGGAGGAAGTAGTTCCAATAATTGTGGCTTGAGGTCGAAATGTTCGTTGACCTACGAAATCTGGATCCCCTTTATCATATGACCAATGTCAGGATATAAGTTTCCTTCAACATGGGATTGGGAGCCTCTCTTCTTGGTTCATCTTACCCTCCATTAGTCCACATCTCTGTTCTCCATCTTCACCTCCTCCTCCTCCTCCTCGGTTTTCCCTTTCTCTCCTCAGATCATTAAGCATGTCGATGAAGGTGACATGGTGAGAGCCTAATATGTGAGTTTTTGCTGAATGGACTAAATAGATGCAAGCAACTCAGCATTGATGGCATTCTAATCTAGTAATAAGCTTAGATTCTACTGTTGTGACTCCTTCCCTTTTACTTGAGGATCCATCACTACAGAGGAAATGTAAACTAGGTCAGGTCCAGGTTCAACTCTTGATTTGTATAAAGATATACGTCATGATCATATTGGTAATATTGAGCGTCAGAATTAGATATGGGTATGGAATTAGGGTCAATCCCAGACATGGGTAAATGGAGTACTTGATATTAAGAGAAATTTATCTCCATCCACGAAGGGCTAATTGTGGGAAAAGAGTGATGCCAATTTATTAGAGAATGAATAGGCCAGGAGTCTGGAGAGTGGTTCGTAAAATCTGAACCGGGTTCTTAGGAATCTCCTAAAATTATTGAAGATGATAGATCCATGGAATTTATGTTGGTGTCGGTAGGGTCGTAACTAAACCATCCATAAGTCAACATCTTGAGATAGTGAAATAGATAATGAATGAGGAACAAGGTGATCAACAAAGAGAGGAGATGAAGAGAACGTAAGAAGAAGGCTAAAAGTTATAAAAGTAAAATGAAATGTAAACAGAAGTAAAGAAAAATAGCGTAAGTTTGCGGGACTGGTTTTGAACTTATACTAGATCCAACGAAACCTCAAAATAATGGATTCACCAAAACTCCTGTGAAGCAGTAAGAGTTCGATTATTTGTATCTTTTCGATTTTAATTGTTATTCATGCAATCTTGTAGATTATCCTTATAGGCTAGACCTATAGGAGAGTGAGTACTACTAGAAAAGTATCAGTACTTATCACTTCCTTTGTAACATTGATCTGCAAGCTAAGTACTTGATAATATTTGTACTCATTGTAGTATGCGCACTCAGCGAATCAGTTAGAACTGAGAGAAGGATCTTTGTGAAGAGGATCTCAGCTTTAATTTATATCCCTGACAAGTCTGGCGTTGAACACAGGGAGATAAAGGAACAACATCGGGTTAATTTAGAAAAATTAGGTCTAGGTTTCCTATGTGGAATTTTCTTATATTTTTAATGCAAAAATAATGCGAAATGCAATATGCGGGTGAATTAAAATACTATGAAAGCACACAACTAAGCCAAATTAATTTTAATTCAAAATTACTCTAATTTAGCCAAATTATATTTTTCCTATAAACCTAATCCAGTGATGCATGCAAAATACTTTTTTTTAAATCTTAGGGCAATGAAAAATACACACTTTTGATGGGGTTTTACGAAAATTTTCACTCAAACAGAATGCAAAAATTATGAAACTTTGACTGGAATTAAAACGTGATGTAGTGAAGCTATAGTACTTTTTTGGAATTTTTAGACGAAATATATTTTTTTATGGATCATTTAATGGAAACAGAGTGACTGCAAGTAATTAATTTCTAATAAATCCATATTATCAAATTAGCTAGAGTGAAAATTATCTCAAGAATGTATTCATAAAAGTAATCAAAAGAGTTGGAATTTCAGAAAAATATTTTTGCAGATTTAACTAAAAAACATTTACTAAAATCACTCTAGAATTTATTCAAGGCACAATATAACTCGAATTAAGATAAAATTTGGATTGTAGTTAAAGCATATTTTAAAGCATTAGTGGTAATTTTTTTAAGAATCTTTGGAGCAGCCATTTGCTAGATATGAATTTAAGAGCACAACTTAGATAAAATATAGAATTTTTAAATAAAATACTGTTAATTAATAAACAAGAGCTAACAAAAATCTAAATTAATAGTTAGAATAAAGACAATTAGTTGCTCAACATCATGTTATTTTTCATTGAATAAAACGATGCGAATTTTACATCCAAATAAAATGCAAACGTAGGGGTGTTCGTGCAAAATAGAAAATAACTTAAATAGAACAAAACATGCACCAAGACTTGTTTGTAATTAAAGAAACATAATAAAAATAAAATGCAAATTTTATAATAATAAAAAATAAGGGGACCTTCTTCTCCGGGATCAATGGAGGGGGGCCGCTGGGCAAGTCTTGCACCACCGCACACGGTGGAACGACCATGGATGGAGCGACGGCCGCAGCTGGCATGCCCGGGTCGCGGTGGTGAAGGCACCGCTTGGAGGAGATGGAGCTTAGGGGCGAGGCAAGGCTGGGTGACTTCTAGAATATGGTTGTCGCTGCGTGTCGCTGTGGTTACAGACCAAGGAGCGACCTGGGGGAGGGGCCGCGGGATCCTAGAGATGGAGGACGCCTGTTGCGTGGCTTAATTATGCCTTGAAGAGGACTCCAACCTCCACGCTCTTTAGCATGAGATTTTGAGCCTCGCGTATCTACCATTTCACCATCAAGGCATCTTGAAAGTGAATCATATTCCATGAATATGATACCTATATAGTGTGATATATAGATTATATGACAAAGGTGGAGTGTTGGGGTATTTCTATCGATCTCCGATTGTCATATTGACCCAAGTCAGACACCAAATTACTCTCATTGGAATTATATGAAGGATGCCTCATATATCAATCAAAAAGATGTACAATCAATCCTATTTCTTGATTCAATAGAAGCCCCAAGAAGTTAATATGGTACCTGATGAATATACGTTTCGTCATCTTTATTCTATCATTTTGGACTCAAAAACCCAAGTAAATGCATGTAAATAAGCTTAATTTAGGCATTTTAGCATTCATGCATCATTGTGTAAATAGTGTACAAAATGCGGTTTTTAAAGCCAAAATTATAGAATAAAGAAAAGAAAAGAAAAATAACAAAATATTGTAAATATTTTATGACCCGAAACCCCGAGACCTATGCATCTCGATGAATAGGTCGACAAGGAACAAAGTAGGGGGAGATAAGGGTCAAAATACAATAAAAATACCCTTTTATTTAATTCATTCTTTATTCATTTTGGGACATATTTTTAGTTCCACTTTTTATACTTCAAATAAAGAAACTTTGTCATGAAAGTTCTAGATAATTAAATAAAGAAAAATACAAAATTAATTTCATGCAAAAATCATGTACAGATAAAAAGTTATGATCTAAAAACTCGAAACGTATAAAAATCCCAATTTCCCATACCTATTTCTCTCAAATAAAAACTCGAACGTATAAAAATCACCTTTAATTGTATATAATTTTCAATAAGCTATTTAATGAAGGTGGTTTCATATTTTGTGGAGCTACAGTTTGAGAGTTGAGTTTTGGACCCCTATCATATACTTGTGCAAATTAAAATATTCATTTTATTTATTATTCATTATTTTTATACTTTTATATTTTTATAATTTCATAAATATTACTTATAATCTATATGTATATTAAAACATGAATAAAAATACAAGAAAACACAAAAAATACTTGTATATGATACCTAGATGAATTACCTATACGTATACCTATATAAATACTATTCCTATTTATTTACTTGTACAAAATACATCAAAAAATAAATTAAATATATATAAGTCCATAAAAATAATTATAAATTGATAAAATGGTAAACAAAAATAATAAAATTAAATATACAAAATAAAAATAAAGTAATAAAATATATAGATGAATATACCTGTATATAAGCAATAAAAGTAAACTTGTACCTTTACACCTCTAAAAAATAAATAAAAATCATATTAAAATACTTCAGAAAATAACAAACATTTTTATTTTGTAACCTAAAAATAATAAAAATTGTGTGTTATTTTAAAATGATTTTTTAACTATTTTTGCTAAGGAATTTGCTAGTTGGTCCACATGGACCAACCAAAAGTCTCCGTTGGTTGACCTCAGTCAACTCTCTGACCGAGGTCTAGCTCTGTCAGGCCGTGGTTTTTGAGCCCACTTCATGATTTTTTTGTGGATCAATCTTGCATCTTCTTGGCTAGAGTCTTCTTGATTTTTATCCTCATTTATTGGGCATACACGCCCATGCGTCACCTCGATCTTTGGATCGACGACGTACCCGCTACGCCTCATCCTTCTCGCATGTTCGTCAACCCTTCATCTATCACCTCCGATTTTCAAATCGATTTTTGAACCTCTTTTTTCCCAAAACCTCTCCACCTTTCGTGTGTCATCGGTGAAGGGAGGTGACAGCTCCCCATCCAAGCCGTTAGGAGGATCGAGGAAGGCCTAAGGCGGCTCCACCACCTCCAGCGAACACCCTCGCCATTGGGGTTCTTACCCAGGTGTTCTTCACCTTTGAGGTTCATTTTTCTCTCTATTTTATTTTCCCATTATATTTGTCGTAGCTGTAGGATTAAAACCCATCCGTTAGTTTAGCAATCCGACCCTCCGTTCCCCATATCGAACCCCTCGCCGGAGGTAGCTCCGACCGAGTTCCAATCTTGTAACCTTCCACCTTTCCACCTCCTTGCGGGGTCGAGGTAGTTAGCCCTTGACCCCTTCACCATTATTTGCAGGTCAAAGTGCACATCGAAGCTACCTGGGAGCATTTGGACCTCCACCGGTGCTACTTGGAGCCCACTTGCTCCTCCGCCCTTGCCAGCCACCACCGGTGGCCTTCGTCCACTTTTTGTGCGTCCAACGTATAGAGGATTGCTGCAGGAGCCTCCCAGACCCTTTTGCAGCGGCAAAGACCATCAGAGACACGCGCCCACGTCGGAGACCGACGAAGTTCTTTCCTGTTCTTCCTCCGAGGCTCCTCGCCGTCCGATTAGGGATGCCCCTCCAATTAGATCCTCCACCGTCGGATCTCGCTTGTTTGCCGTCGTTCGATCAAGGGCCAGGATCTAATCCTGGCCTCTCATCCAAGCACCGAGGACGATGAGACAGTTGCACAACCCTGGTGCAACCCTCAGTCACCGATGGATTCAGCTTCCTCCCATTGTTGGGAACTTTGAGCTCCAGACGATCAAGTTGTTGCCCAAGTTTCATGGGCTAGCCATCGAGGAGCCTTATCTCCATCTGTAGGAGTTTGAGATGATTTACAACACTGTCCACGACAGACTGGTGGATGAGGACACAATTAAGATGATTGCCTCCCCGTTCTCATTAGTTGACCGAGCAGCCTATTGGCTGAAGCATCCTGGGAGGTATGTCACAACTTGGGAGAAGCTCTAGACCACGTACTTAAATAAGTACTACCCTCTTGGCTGGACCAACGCAACGCGAGCTATGATCAACAACTTCACCATGATCCCAAATGAACAGTTCCATGAGGCTTGGGATCACTTTAGAGAGTTCATTGACTGGTGTCCACACCAAGACATATCAAAGCCCAACCTTGTTCAGAGCTTCTTCTGTGGGCTGTCACCGGAAATGCAGGGGCTTGTGAGTGCCTCTTGTGGTGGGTCATAGTCTTCCAAGGGTGAAGACGAGGTTTGGACCCTCTATGAAGGGATGGCAGAGAAATTGACAGTAATGGCCCAAGCCCGAGTCTACACACAGCAGAAGGCCCCATACGGGGCATGTTCATATAAGAGGATTGTACGCATCGATATCGGTCCCCACACTCAGTCACCACCAGCAGCTCAGAACGAATCCGCCGTACCCGACATGGAGATCATCAACGATAAGTTGCTTCACATCGAGATCCTCGAGTAGAAGGAGAGCTAGGGGCTGGCCTAGATGGACCAGTTGACGAAGACCATGAGTGACCTGAAGACACAGATCTTGTGTATTAAGGAAGCACAGGCGTCTACGTAGCCCCCCAGATCATGTGCTGATCCCAGTAGTAGTAGCTCCGCCCATCCCTCTACCACACACCGCCAGGTTCACCACATCCAGTAGAGCTGGTCCAGCAGCTACCATACTATCCATCGCCGCCATTATCTCAGGAGACTCAGATGGTGGTCTACTAGCCAGATCGGCCACTGGCAGTTCTACCTCCACCACCCTTCGAGCAGGATCCATTGATGGAAGTCAATGGGATATGGTACGACCGGTACCCACAGGAGGTCGAGATTCATCGTGATCATCTCAGATTCCATTGGACCACTGGAGGCACCTCTTCCCAACAGCAACCTCCCGCTTAGGGCAACCAGCAGCAGTAACAACCCTACCCCTCCCACTAGCAGTACCAGCAGGGTCCCCGTCCTTCTTATTAGGGACAACAGTGGAGGCAACGCCAGCAGCCTTACCAGACATACTCCCAGCCTCCCCCTAAGAGGTCGCTAGGGCATAAATCACGGGGTGGCTGGGCAATGTTGGTGGAGTAGTCATCACTAGGGCGACGTGAAGAACCACGGGCGTCACGTCGACGAGGAACTAGGGGCGGTTATTGCGTGCTGGATGGAGGTCGGAGTGCCACGTTGTGTAGCTGGGCGCATAACAGAGGAGGATTGTGCATGGCGGACTGGAGGTGTGGGGCCGCTGCTTAGGGTGGATCCGCTGTACAGAGGAGCGTAGAGCGGAGCGTACGGTTGGAGGGAGATGATGCGGTGTTGGCGCGCGCCTAGGGGCTGGCGTGGAAGCATTGCACTAGGGGTAGTACATGCAGGTGTGGAGGTGCATACAACCACGATGCGTGCGGCGAGGAGTGATGGCGGGAAGCACAGCTTAGTAGTCAGTTTCTTTGCTTGATTTTCTTATATATATATATATATTTAATAGCTGTGGACTGACACATTTTTTGTTTTGTCGTTCTTGCGAGGTTCAGATGAGCGAGGGCTGCAATCTTCGGAGAGTCGAGGCACCCACGTGTTTTGCAGGTGGCTCATTTCTACATCGACTCACTATTCACAGCAACAGCAGCCTCATTCCAAGCACGGGAACACTTCTGGTTCTCAAGCACCTGCTTTCGAGAACCCAACTCTTGACGACCTCGCCTGCTTGCTTTTTGAATAAAAGGCATCCTTCCTGTAAGAAATGGATGAGTTCTGGTAGGAGATGAGGGATATTATCAAGGGAAAGGCTACCATACCATCTCAGATCGAGCCTAACCCGAATAGTTTGAAGCGGAAATCTGAGCACGTATAGTCTACAGAGGATACCACTCCTAGTGACTTTTTGAATGACATGTCTTCTTCTATGTTTGATGCTGATTTTGTGACTACTAGGAGCGGTAGGATGCCAGCCGGCGGTGCCTCGTCTGAGCGACAACCACATGAGGAACCCGGAGCGCTAGATGAGGAGAGAAGCGATGCTGATGCTGCTAAGGATGTTGATGACGGTGGTGTTGGTGCCACCAAGGAGAGAGATCCATTCGACGGTATTGAGGCCGTCATGACTCCAGATGCAGGCGGTTGTACTGAGGCCACATTTTGCTTGATGTTGATCCAGAGCGTGGTGCTCATGCCACGATTGTATTTGATGTTGTGCCAGAGCATGGTGATGATGCCGCGAAGACATATGCTGTGGGTGGTACTGATGCTACCACATCTACTCATGATGTATTTCCCTCTGTTGTGTTGCCACCTTTTGTATCTCAAGAATGTGGTAACAAGAAAAAGACCAAAAAATGAATACAGGAAAGGTTTCTTCATCTTCTCAGAGTCCATATGTGTTTCATGATGATCTTGGTATGGACTCCATTCCTTCACAGGCATAGGAACCTCTTCCTAGCCTTCCATCTGAGGAGGGCCCATCCAACCCCTTCCCTCAAGCACTCTACTTGGCGAAGGGGAATAAAATAGAAAATCCCAAAAAGACACAACAATTAGAGCTCAACCAACACGTGATTGACAAATTTCAGATTTAATAGACTCTACAGGAGGCAGTAGAGCACATACCCCTCTTCCAGAAGAACTTGAGAGAGAAGACCACCGTATGCAGGAAGAGGAGGAACCACAATTGAGAGATCCATGTTCTCACCCGTGCCACATGCTTTGCCATTCAGAATCGACTGCCAGCCAAGAGACCTGATGCAGGAGCTCCCGATGTCAGATGTGAGATTTAGGAGCAGCGGTTCGATCATACTCTATTAGACAACGGTTCTTCTTTCAACCTCCTTCCGGCAGCCTTACTCGATCGATTCGAGTTTGTCCCTCTTCATCGGAGTAGGACAATCCTTCAGTTTGCTGATCGATCGATCAAGAGGCTGAAGGGGTTGTCGAGAGACGTGGTCATTACCATTCAGGGCCTGAAATTCCCGTCGACTTTGTTGTACTAGAGATGGAGATCCTTGAATCGGTAACAGATACCCCCATCATACTTGGACACCCATTCTTGGCCACTGTCAAGGAGGTGACCGACTATGATAGTGGGAAGCTGTACTTTCGCATAGTGGGCGAAATTATACAAATAAAGATGATCGATGAGACCAGAGCAAGAGATTCAGCCTGCTCAGAGCAGTTCAATGACACAGAGCAGATGACAGAGGCTGAGCGAGATGTCCACCAGGAGTATGACTTTGTGATGATAGATGATGAAGCCATTTGGACAGATCATGTAGCACAATCCCTCTCCTTGCACGCATATTTATCATACTTACAACTTATTGCAGTTGAGAGCTTGGAGAGCACATCCTTGGCCGATGACACATTAGAGGAAGGCAGTTGCGGGATGAGTGGCGAAGTAGAGTTTCATTCGTGTTCCTCAGATTCAGATCCCTCGGATTCAGACATCGATTAGGATGACTTTGATGACTATTTGCCATGTTTGATTCCTTCTAAGCCGACATCTAGGATGGAGAACGAGCCAGCACAGTTCACAGTTATTCTAGCAGGGTCCCTCCGTCAAATTTTCATGCACAGCGAGAGTTCTCACATGCAGATCTAGTAGCTTTCATGCAGACATATTAGAAGCCATATTTGCCAGCTTCCAATTGTCCTGAATTGACGCCTTTGTCGTAGTCGCTGAAGTACAGATTCCTTACGGGTGAGCCAGATATGCACCCAGTCATTATCTCAACTGATTTGACTAGAGAGCAAGAATCTTGTTTGATGGAGATTCTTGAAAGAAACCGCAATGAGATTGGATGGAGTATAGATGATCTCCAGGGGATTAGTCCGGCTTTGTGCTCCCACCATATTTACCTCGAAGAGGATGTTAAGCCCTTGCGTGAGTTACAGCGACGGCTGAACCCGAATCCTCGAGATGTGGTCATGAAAGAAATATCCAAATGGTGGAGCATCGATTTTATCTACCCCATCTCTGACTCCAAGTGGGTTAGTCCATTACATGTGGTACCCAAGAAGACGGGTATCACTATAGTTGTGAGCCAGTCTGGAGAGGAGATAGCTACCTGGGTACCTACTTCTTGGAGGGTTTGTGTGGACTACAGACGATTGAATCAGGCCACCGAGAAGGATCATTTCCCACTGCCATTCATTGAGATTATCTAGAGGCTAGCTGGGAAGAGTCATTACTGCTTTCTTGACGGGAACTCCACCTATAATCAAGTGGCCATTGTGCTCGAAGACCAGGACAAAATGACATTCACCTGTCCATTTGGGACATATGCTTTCATACGGATGCCCTTTGGTCTATGTAACGCCCCGACGACATTCCAAAGGTGCATGTTGTCCATTTCCTCGGACATGGCGGGTAACTGTTTAGAGGTCTTCATGGATGACTTCTCGGTTTATGGCAACGGGTTTGATGCTTATCTTGACTGCCTAGACCGTGTGCTTCAACGCTGCATAGAGGTCAACCTTGTCCTATCATGGGAGAATAGTCACTTCATGGTGACTCAAGGGACGGTCCTTGGTCAAATCATCTCCAACAGGGGCATGGAGGTTGATGTGGCTAAGGTGGATATCATTAGAAAACTCAATCCAACGTCCAATCTGCGACAACTACGGTCTTTTCATAGGCATGCCGGTTTCTACCGATGGTTCATTCAGGACTTCAGTTGTATTTCCCGACCGCTCACTGACTTATTGACGAAAGACACCTAGTTTATTGTCGATGATAAGTGTCTTGTGTCTTTCGAGACTGTCAAGAATCTAGTTGTTACGGCTCCTGTCCTTCTCCCACCGATTGATCTCTCCCATTCGAGATTATAACGGATGCTTCTGATTTTACCGTAGGGGTTGTGCTTGGACAAAGGAGGGATGGATAGTCGTATGTCATTCACTACGCTAGCCGGACTTTGGATGCTGCTCTGCGGAATTACACTGTGACTGATGAGGAGATGTTAGCTGTAGTCTTTGCTTTGGATAAGTACAGATCATATATTTTGGGATCAAGATTGACTATCTATACAGATCACACTGCCATACGATACCTCATGGCAAAGAAGGATGCCAAAGCTCACCTTACTAGATGGATCCTTCTGCTCCAAGAGTTTGATATTTAGATTAAGGATAAACATGGAGTTAAGAATGTGGTGGCAGATCACCTCTCATGCTTAGAGAACCTTGAGGAATCTGATCCCATTGCACCTATCACTGAGACATTTCCAGATGAGGCGATCCTTGCTATCGCCTCGCTTTCATGGTACATCGACATTGGGAACGATCTTGTTGCCAAGACGGTTCCACGAGGTTGGCCCAAGCAGCGACTTTAGACCTTCCTTGTGAAGGCCAAGTCATACCATTGGGAGGATCCCATTCTTTATCGTGGAGGAGGGGATAATATCTGGAGGAGGTGCATTCCTCAAGAAGAGCAACATAGAGTCCTCACCTACTGCCATAAGCTTGAGGCAGGAGGACAACATTCTGGGAGACGGACAACGCATAAGGTGCTCCAGTCCGGCCTTTGGTGGCCAACTCTCTTCGAGGATTCTGATGAATTCGTGAAGAGATGTACTGTCTGTCAGAAGATGGGCACTTGCATATAGAGAGACATGATTCCATGCAACCCATTAACTTTTATGAGGTTTTTGAGACATGGGGGATTGATTTTATGGGCCCATTTTCTAAGAGTCAGGGGTTTGAGTACATTCTATTTTCTGTGTATTATGTGAGTCATTAGGTTGAGGCCATCCCCGCCCGAGCCGCGGATGCTAAGACCTTGTGCTGATTTTTCAGGAAAAATATCAATTCACGGTTTGGGGTACCTAGAGTTCTGATTTCAGACGGGGGGACTCACTTTATCAACAAGGTAAGGACCCTTGCAGATGTGTTCCGCATTGACCATCGTGTTTCCACTCCATATCACCCTCAGACTAATGGTATTGCTGAAGTATAGAAGAGGGAGATCAAGACTATTTTACAGAAGGTAGTCTGCCCAGACCGAAAGGATTGGTCACAACTTTTGGACTCAGCCTTGTGGACCTATCGGACTACCTTCAAGAAACCATTAGGGACATCTCCCTTTCGTCTTGTCTATGGCAAGTCGTGCCATTTGCCAGTGGAAATCAAGCACAAGTCACTATGGGTAAGTACAGAGTTATTATTGGATCCCGAGAGTATAGGAGAATAGAGGAGAGAAGAGTTGGCAGCCCTGGAGGAACTGAGAGATACAACCTTCTCAAGTAGCCTACAGTTAAGGAAAAGGTGCAGACATAGCAAGATTCTCGTATCAGCCATAAATAGTTTGAGCCCAATCAGCATGTATGGTTATTTGATTCTAGGTTGAAATTATTTCTAGGGAAATTACAAAGTAAGTGGAAAGGTCCTTATGTGGTTAGAAAGGTACATGACAATGGTAGTATTGAAATATCCGAGTTGTCATCTTCCTCTACCTTTCGAGTCAATGGTGAACGCCTGAAACTATATCTATATCATGATCCGCCTACCACTAACGTTGCCCCTACTCATTTGGTATGACATGCACTCCTTGACTCACATCACCTGCATCTCATACATGATATCACTTCCATCTTCCACTGTATAGATCCATATGTACATACATTCATTCTTTCATTCGTTATGTCTGCATCATGTCGTCATCTTATGATTTTGCTATACCTAGGACCCACCTTGTCCTATGTATAGGGGGATGCACATTGAATTGTGATCTGTTTATTCTCTTTTCTTCTTCCTTCTTTCCCTTTTCTATCTTCTTTATCTATCAAAAAGGTATCGCCCCCTTTTGTTAGTCTTATATGTTTAGGATGTACTTTGTCCTAAGTATAGAGGGGTGTACACTCCGAGTTGATTTTATTCCTTAATCCTCTCCATTGTCTCCTCTTCTTGTATATACATAGGGATATCTTACCCTAAGTATAGAGGGTGACAGTCTGAGTACGATCTGTTCATTCCCACCCTTCACCCTCCCTGCTTTGTGTACAGTCTGCTATACCTAGGATTATTTGATCCTATGTATAGGGGGGAGGGTCGACTTCTCATTTGATTTTTCATTCATCTTTTATTCTTTAGACTTTTCTATACTCAATACGAGTTATGTCTTCTCTTTTCTCTCTTATCTATGAGGACATAACTCAAGTTAAGTATAGGGGGTCTTATATACTGCGTATATACTTTAGCCATAACTCCTACTTTCATATTTTTACTAATAACTAAGGCTAATCATACTTAAAAATTCATTAAAAACCTTATTAAAAAGATGTGATTATGCCTCAAATCCTCTTGATATTTATTGATTAATAAATCAGGTGAAAATAATTTTTGCAAAATGTTTGAAAAATAGTTTGAAAAACCTTGTAAAAATGTTTTGAAAACTATTTGGAAAATGTTTTGTTACATTTTTTCAACCTTTGTAGAGTATTTTGATTGCAAAATTATTTTCTTTGTGTGAAATAAAATGTTTGAAAAATGATTTGCAAATGATTTGAAGAAATGGTTGCAAAAATATTTGAAATTTATATATATATATATATACTGTTTGGAAAACCTCTGCAAAATAATTTTCAAATGTGTGTCCATGCTTGTAAAAATTGGTTTTAAAAATTATTTTGGACTATAGTTTTAAAAAAATGCAAATTAATTTCAAATAAGTTTGAGGAATACATACATCACACCAAAATCTATCTATATATATATATATATATAATTGACCACTTAGCCTTGTAATTTCTTAAAGACCTAATTCTGGTAAATATAAGATGTATCCCCGTGTGAATATTTGTACCTAGTTCTTGGCCAAAATCTTTTGTTTTCAAAAATCCCAAAAAAAATGCAAAATTAAAATACCAAAAACATTTGAAAAATCTTTGTGAAAATCTAAAAAAATGCATATGCATCATCTTTTGAAAAATCCATAAAAAGTTCGAAATCTTTGAAAATTGCATCACAAAAATATTTTCTACACAGCATTCGCATTTTTCAGATTGAGTTTGATTGTTGAACAAGTCTAAGTAAAATCCGAAGATTGGAGCTTGGTTGGACCTTAAATCTACCTAATTAACAAGAACCTTAAAGGAGCTGGAATTGAGGTACTTCGGGTATAGTTGTCTTAATTATTTAAGGATCACGAGACTTGGCTCAATGGATTCTTGACTACCTAGGTAGAGTATTTCGGAGCACACGCACAATTCTTGTTGATAATGACCTAACTTGGACATCTGCACCTTTCACTTACCTCAACTCAGTTGGAGTGGTGAGGAGGTTGGATTTAACGTATGAGACGCACACAAGTGGAAACATTTGTCCTCCTCTAGGGAGGGTAGTGCACCCCAACCCATCCGGTGATGATGAGTTTTGGGGACAGGAGATTGTCTATTGCAATAAAGCTTCAAAAGAGGGATAATCTATTGGCTCAAGAGGAAAAACTCCCTTTGTAAATGCTGTTGTATATAATATTCAAAAAAAGCAAAGCAAAATATAAAAAATTCAAAAAAAGTGGACAGGCTTGTACGAAAATAAAAATGCCTGCCAGAGTTTACATATGTGTATATTCAATAAGCAAGCTTGAGCTTCAAAATCAAATCATGTGCGCCTGCAGTTGGATGACTTGACTACACTGGTCTTGCATCCTAGGATAGGTATCTACACTGGCTACCGTCCATTCTTCTCCTCACCCCTTCCTCTTGAGATGGTTGCCACTTGAACTTAGAAGGGAATACCCCGCTCCTCGAGGAATGAGTTGTTGGATTGGGGAATCATTGGGTTGTCATATTGGAGAAGTCAGTCTCTTTGTCATTTCAGTTGGTGAGAGCCTCTAACACTTACACTGTACAAGTCAGATTCATAGTCGTAAGGGTTTGCGTATGAGTTGAAATATTTCTGACCTGGCTATTAAGGAGACTCGAGCAGGGTTTGGGAATTCTTGAAGGATATTGGATTTCAAATCTGGTTCTCATTAAGGGTCCGTACGCACTAAATTTCAAAGGTCCGACTTAAGCTCCAAACTTTTATTTTATGAAGAGAAGTTTGATAATTAAATTCAATCAATCTTTCTTCTTTTCCTTTTCTTTGATTTTCTTTTTCTTCACTTATTACATAAGTGTTTGTTAGGGACTAGCAAAGGCAAGTATAGGGGGATGATGAATCTATGTTTTATCATCTTTATTTTATCATTTGGACTCAAAAACCCTAGTAAATGCATGTAAATAGCCTTAATTTAGGTATTTTAGCATTCATGCATCATTATGTAAATAGTGTACACAATGCGGTTTTTAAATGCAAAATTATAGAATAAAGAAAAAAAATAAAAAGAATAAAATATTGTAAATATTTTATGACTCGAAACCCTGAGACCTAGGCATCTCGATGACTAGGTCGATAAGGAATAAAGTAGGGGGAGATAACGCCAAAATACAATAAAAATACCTTTTATTTAATTCGTTCTTTATTCTTTTTGGTATATATTTTTAGTTCTACTTTTTATACTCCAAATAAAGAAACTTTGTACATGAAATTGTAGATAATTAAACAAAGAAAATTACAAAATTGATTTCATGCAAAAATCATGTACAGATAAAAATTTATGATCTGAATAACTTTCCAGAATCCCAACTTCCCAGACATGTATCTCTCAAATAAAAATTCGAAATGTATCAAAATCACTTTAATTGTATATAATTTTCATTAAGAAGTTTAATGAAGGTGGTTTCCTATTTTACGGAGCTACGGTTTGAGAGTTGAGTTTTGGACCCTTATCATATACTTGTGCGGATTAAAATATTCATTTTATTTATTATTCATTTTTTTAATACTTTTATATTTTCTAATTTTGTAAAATTACTTATAATGTATATGTATATTAAAACAAGAATAAAAATACAAAAAAAACACAAAATAAAATACTTGTATATGATACCTGGATGAATTACCTATACTTATACCTATATAAATACTATTTCTATTTATTTACATGTACAAAATACATCACAAAAAATAAAAAATATATAGATATCCATAAAAATAAGTTATAAATTGATAAAATGATAAAAAAAATAAAATTAAATATAGAAGATAAAAATAAAATAATAAAACATATAGATGAATATACCTGTATATAAGCTATAAAAGAAAACTTATAATTTTAAATCTCTAAAAAATAAATAAAAATCATATTAAAATACTTCATAAAATAACAAAAAATTTTTAATTTATAACCTAAAAATAATAAAATCTTTTGCTACTTTAAAATGAATATCTAACTATTTTTGCCAAGGAATTTTCTGGTTGGTCCATGTGGACCAACCAGAAGCCTCCGTTGGTTGACCTCGGTCAACTCTCTGACCGAGGTCTGGCTCTGTCAGGCCATGGTTTACGAGCCCACTTCACGATTTTTTCGAGGATCAATCTTCCATCTTCTGGTCTTAGAGTCTTCTTAACTTTTGATCCTCGTTTATTGGGCATATACGCCTACGTGTCACCTCGATCTTTAGATCGACGACACATCCGCTACGCCTCGTCCTTCTCACCCAGTCGTCAACCCTTCATATACCAACTCAGATTTTCAAATCAATTTTTGAACACTTTTCTTCCCAAAACCTCTCAACCTTTCGTGCACCATCGGTGAAGGGAGGTGACAACTCCCCATCCAAGCTGTCAGAAGGATCGAGAAAGGCCTAAGGCAGCTCCACCAGCTCCAGCGAACATCCTCGCCATTGAGGTTCTTCTTTAGGTGTTGTTTACCTTTGAGGTTCATTTTTCTCTCTATTTTCTTTGCCCTTACGTTTAACGTAGCTGTAGAATTAAAACCTATCTATTAGTTTAGCAATCCAATCTTCCGTTCCCTAAATCGAACCCCTCACCGGAGGTAGCTCCGGCTGAGTCCCAATCTCACCACCCTCTGCCTTTCCACCTCTCTGCAGGGTCGAGGTAGTTTGACCTTGACCCCTTCACCATCTTTTGCTGGTCAAAGAGTGCATCGAAGCTACCTGGGAGCATTTGGACCTCCATCGGAGCTACCTGGAGCCCTTTTGCTCCTCCACCCTCGCCAGCCACCTCCGGTGGCCTTCGTCCAATTTATGTGCCACCAGCATATAGAGGATTGCCCCAGTAGCCTCCCAGACCTTTTTGTAGCGGCGAAGACCATCAGAGACACGCGTGCACGTCATTGGAACTTCGCTCTGGTGAAGTTCTTCCCTATTCTCCCTCCGGGGCTCCACGTCGTCCGATCAGGGACGCCCCTCCAATTAAATCCTCCACCGTCAGATCTCGCTCGTTCGTCGTCGTTCGATCAAGGGCCAAGATCTAATCTCGGCCTCTCATCCGCGAAGGGGTATCACGCATCATAGGCTTGCCACGTGTCAAGTGAGAAGCCCTCATCTGTTGCATGCCTGGTACTGGGTATTTTTCCAACTAACCCCTGCCACTTTTTGTATTTATTAAATAGCACAAAAACTTTCATTAGAAGTTTAATATTTGGTGTATTTTTTGCAAAAAGAACCCTAGACTTTTTAGTATTTGCACTTAGGTCCCCGGCCACGCCACTTCACGTGCCTGTGTGCGTGAGGGGGTGGGTATTTTGCAGGGGACCCCTGTGGGTTCTTTTATTTGGTTATAGTTCAGGAAACATTTTATTAAGTGTAATATTTTTTATGAAATTGCAAAGTAGTCCCTCGGGTTTTTGTTATTTACGTTTAAGTCCTTACCATGCAAGTGGGTACTGACGAACTGCAAAATCAGCCCTTTAAAAGAGTGTTTTTAACACTTGGAATTGTCGTAGTAGTCGGGCCAAAATGGGCTCATCAAAGAGACCATCTGATTTAAATTTATCAATCAAAATGAGTTGGTCGTATTTTTTTATTTTACCCTGCAATAAACCAAGGTCGAACTCAGGGACACGAGCCTCTCTCATATTAGTCAGATTTTTTTATCTATCTAATTAAGTGTTGAGTTGAATCGCATATAGGTCAAGGAAAACAAGGAAGGAAAGACAATGCATTAAAAGTCAACATGCATTTTTTATCAGTTTTTATTATGCAAGTAAATGCAATGATATGCAATGAAAACATGCCCTAAATCAAAGTAATGAGCCAACTACACAAGGAATCAATTTCAGATTTTATTGAGATGATCAACTTGATTTGAACAAGGCATAAGTTAAGAAATAAAAGACACATGGCTATAAAATAATACATCAAGATTACTGTGTCCAAAATTAAAATTGAGTATGCCATTAGAAAGTTCATCAACCACGCTTTAAAATGAAACTGAAATCACCTTAATCGGAGATATGAGGCTCAAGATATGCATGAAAGAAAGCAAGGGCATAATTGAAAGAAAACATGAAAAGATAACTACAAACAGGTCCCTGGGAAGGACTAAAATGCAATAAAAGTTAAGAACGAGGCCTTTCCTGTAAATTATCCTCACGCGCGGGGGTATATTTGCAATTATTTAAACCCGCAAGGGTATGAGTGCAAATATCCCCAGGCGTACAGGTGCTGCACGTGCGTCAGAACCTGGTGGAAAAATGGAGAAGATGGCGGGGTGTCTCTGCAAATTGCCCAGACGTGCACGTGCCAGGCACGTGTCACCCAAGCTCGGTGGTTGGCTCGGACTCGGCAGAGGCTCGATGATGCTTCAGCTAGGCTCGGTGTAAGTTCGGAACTCCATGCAGGCTTGATAGCTGGCTCGGGAGTATCCAAGCCTTGAGGCTCGGACGTTAGGCTCGGAGGAGGGTCTAGCGTCGCCACGTGGTTCATTGTGAACCACCCGATCCTGATGATCGGATGGATGTTGTGCGCTCCTGGAATGGTGACGTGGCTGTACTGAAGGTCGTTGGATCAAGAGGATCCAACGGCTGTTGATGTCGATAATGTGGCCTCGTCTGGACTGTTGGATGGCCGCTGAGGGAAGACTATCCGACGATCCTTGTGCTTCCTCCTTCACCGAAGACTGGCGGCGAGTTTGGAGCTCCGGCGAGGGAGCTCCAGCTTCGCCGCTCTCCCTCGGCTGCTGGCGACCTCCCCGAAGCTTCTTGGACGTGTGATGGTGAAGAGGGAAGCTCGATGAAGAATTCGGGCGCCTTTGCACAACCCATCGAAGCTCTGATGATGGGATCGATGCTCGGTCAAAACGCTCCGGCGACGTTTCCGTCCAATGAAGGATTAGTTGACCTGCAGTGTTATTACAATAGTCGAGGCGTGAGTACAGAGTGTGAGTGTGAGGTGAGGTGAAGTGGAAGCTCATAGGGGACGGAGAATGTGGGGAGCTCGGAGCTCCTCCGCCGTGAGGGCGGAGGAGGTGGGCGGAGATGGTTGAAAGTCTGGAGGAGGAAGGATATGGTCGGATGCGAGTGCGTGACGGGGGAGTGTGTGTCGAAGCTTGGGGTGTCCTCGATGCTGTCGAGGACAATCGTAGAGACCTAGATAATTACGTAAAATAAGAATGAAAATCAGAGAAAAGGTTGGAGAGCTTACCTGAGAGATGGCAGAGGAAGTGGCCTTTGCTTGAGCTCCGAGAGGAGCTCGGGGTCTTCGCACGTGCTGGGCGGCCGTCCCAGCGAGCTCGGCAGGGCCTTAGACACTGCATCTCCACCTTGATCAGCGGAGGGTCGACACCGGGGAGGACTGGTCGTCATCGCTCAATCGTGCCGCCTCCCCCTGTCACAGGGAGGCAGAGGAGGGCTGGGCCTCCTCCCACGTAAAGGTGGACCCCGACGAACGGAGGGGGAGGCGGTGTATTTATAGTTTGAAGGTGGCTGTTCCGGTGGTGGAGACGTGGTTTTCAAGGAGAGAATGGAGCGAGTGAGAGGACGACGGTGGAGACATGGTTTTCAAGGAGAGAATGGAGGCATCGACGAAGATCGTGGATGATAGGGCTCGGTCATGGGGCAGTTGGCGATGGGAGATGGTGGTTGGTGAGGGCGAGAAAATGGAAAGGGGGAGAGGTGTGCGCGAGCTGGAGAACATGGGGAAGAGGAAATCGCGAGGTTGACGACGACCGATAGCCATTGGATCTGGAGATCCAACGGCTGTCGATGAGGCACGAAGGGACGATCTCGATTAGAGCTGGAGGCGATGTGATCAAAGGCAGATGGGCTGCCACGTGTTGAGCTCTGGCCGCGGCGCTGGCGAGCGGCTTGGATGTGAAGAAGTTGTTGATCGAAAGGCTGAGGATTAAGAGATCATGGACGGCAGAGATCAAGACATCATGGGCGTGATCGAACGGTGCACAACGTGCCACGTGGCAAACTGTGGGCTTGGCGCTAACGTGCGGTGAAGATGGAGCCCTGATGATCATCCAATGGCTGGGAAGAATGGGAGGATGTGGACACAGCTGGACCGTTGGATTCAAAGCAAAATCCAACGGCCAGGGATGGTGGCGGGTGAGACAAGAAGAAGCGGGCCACGTGGCGCCCCCAGAATAGGCCACGTGGCCCAATCAGATTATTCAGAGGGTATTTTTGATTTTTAAGGTTTAAAATGGACGAATTTGAGAAAACACAAAACATGAAAGTTGTAGATCTTGACAAGATCTACAGGTTTCATGCTGACCAAAACTAGAGATGAGATCATCTGTAGACATAACATATTTTTAAGTGTATTTTTAAGGTTAAAAATACCATGAACTTGAGTTTTGTCATTTTTTTGTGGTTCTTAATTTTATTTGAGACTCTGTTAATTACAGGACATTAACTGGGTTTTATTGACATATATTGAAGCAAGGGGGTTAATAATGTGAAATTATGATGATGAAATCGAGTTTCATCACCCCCCTATACTTAAACTATGTTCGTTCTTGAGCATCGAAGAGAATGAATAAGCTGGATTAACCCCCTTGTGTATGTGAGTACAGGATCCAATCTGTTCAAGTTGACTCAATCCTTAGAGGTCCAAGAGGTACCCAATTCCTCTAATTCTCCAGACTCTCTCTGATATACATATAATCTAAAGGATATGAATTTTAGTGTTGACTGCGATTCCGAGAGTAGAGTCAAATCGCCACCCAATGTCTTGGTCCGAGAAATTCTCCTAAGGACCCAATCCTCAACACTAGGGAATAAATCCAATCTTGTATTCTGTCTACCGTCTCTTTAGTTGTCAGACTTAGAAAATGTAGATGGTAGTCCAGTCATGGAGGGCATGGGATTGTGTAATTTCTCCTCTCCCTCTCATTGGAACAAGGATTCTCTCTAGTTCCATTCACGCAACACATTTTTTTTGGTGTTGATCAGTGCGTCCGTCAAGAGACGTTGGAGCCGTCTGCACTTGTTTTCCTGGGAATACACCGGGGTGTGTCTCTTTTGAGTACCTATCGTACCTTCGACACCCAGACTTGTAGCATTTACGATGCATAGCCCTTTTTTGGTGCAAGCCCGATTCCTGGTCCTAATAGCGGTGGTCCAAGTGGACACTTTGAAAGTTTGGGAGCGCTCACCTTTGGTGGAATCTCTTTGATATTTGACTTTGTGGAATGAGAGCTTTTCTTTAAATTTCATTGACTTGTATAATTTTTGGCTAGCTCCACTGCTTTTACCAAGAGTTGGCGCACACTGATCAACATTTTTTATTTATATCACACCCTGGCACTTAGGTAAATATCAAGAGATTAGTATAAGAACCAAGTTCTCATACTGGCTAATATTGCTGACACTCAGGTTTCATGAAGCCTTCAAATATTTTATCCCATCCTCGAGCATCATTAGATCAAATCCAGACTTGAATCCCTAATCCCAATCCCTCAGGTGAAAAGTCAACTCATCTCATCAAAACCGCAGTCGTGCATGTGATGTGTTGATCATATTCTTTTTGTCTGAGACTAAGCATGGAATATAGCATGCAAATCTAGAAACTTAGGGAAATCTGGATGATTAAGTCTGTTACCTTGATGACTAAGGCTGGTTAACCGAAAATCTCAAAGACCTCAAAAAAGCTATGTTTCCTTGATCATTTCCGATCCTGGGTGGAAGTGTAAGTGTAGAGGATTAATCCAACTCCTTCATTCAAAAACACATTTTTTTCTTTTCTTCTTTTTTTATTATTTTATTTTATTTTTTATTTTTCTGGATTTTAATTAAACGCTAAAACACAGGTTAGACTCAACTTTCCTTGAAAAGAGATAGAAAATTTTCAAAACCATGTCACACAAATAAAAAGATTTTCAAAAAATTTTTTCAAAAGATTTTTCAAAATAAGAAAATATCATTTTTAAAACCATTTTAAAAAATATTTTTATCAAAAATAATGTAACATAGTATAGAAAAGCCGTGAAATCATTTAAGTTCTCTTAGTCCAACGAATTTTACTTTAGCCAAAAAGTTTTAAATTTTTCAAATTTTTCAGATTTTAGCTAAAGTAAGTAAATTGTATATACGGTATACCCCCTATCCTTAAACTTTGCTATGTCCTCATAGCATTAGATGATACAAGTCCATAGTTCCATTTAAGTACAGAGAAACATACGGGAGCTAAGAGGGGCACCCCCTATACTTAGGTTAGAAATAACCTAAGTATAAAGGCAAGGAAAGATGAGTAGAGAAATCACAGAGACTCGGGCCCCCCCTATACTTAGGTTGAGATTAGCCTAAGTATAAAGATGGAAATTGATGTTGGGAGAGATCCAAGGTGAACGAAGAAGAGAGATGGATTTACAAATGAGCGGTTTGAATCTGCGGAGATGAATGGAGTGACTAAGGATTTGGGGTGTGTATCGAATCAAACAAGGCTCAATCAAGCAAGCAAGACCCTTAGGTTCACCAACTCACACATGAAATCAACCAAAGTTGGTTTATTATCTTGTCGGTTTTATTGGTGATAAAACATTTGATTTTACGCAGAGAAAATATGTGAAGTGAAAACTCAATGCGTACACGAGGGTGTTGCTCTCTCAAAACCAAAGTTTTACTCCATTTTATGTTGACTTGCAATTAACAGCCTCAATTTTATTTAAAGTTATCACTGAATTAAGGTTAGCCCAAAAATCAAGAAATCATCGTCTACCATTCATTCCCCTTTTTCATTAACCTAGGTGATCAAGCTCGGAAAAATAAATCGAGAAAAACCACGTATTCGATAAAAACCGCGATCTAGGCTAAGCGAGAAATCATGCAGTGATTTGGCGATAAATCTGTGAAAAACTTGGGCCGTTTTGAAAACTGAAATCAATATGTATGCAAGTCGATAAAAGCCGCACCTAATCATGCATCTATTAGCGGTGAATGATTTTCATTAATTTTAGCTAAGTGAGGCGAGATTATGTGCGTCTAAATTTGAAGTGTGTCCTACCTACGAGCAAGCACGTAAAAGATAAAAAATGAAAAACCGCTCAAAGAGCCGCGTGCTTGGTCTTAGGTCGACACTCAAGTGGGGACGATCCCCACACACCCACGATCGTTCGATTACATTCGAGAGACTCCAATCGAAGACCGCTGTAAAAGATGAATTATTACTGATAATAAAAATACAAGACATTTTTTTTCTTTCTTCTCGACGTACTCCAAGCGTGCTTCTGCGGCTCCTCACAGCGGGTAGCCTCCTGCTCCTCGCCTCCTGGAACCATTAGGGCCCTGCCACAAAAACAATGGTTAGAGGTCCATAGAGAAGAAAATTTTACGATGCAAAATATGTGAACATTTGACCTATAAAAAGGAACACAAAATAAACAAACAAAAATCCAAAAAAATATAAGAAATGAGCCGTGTTTCCGGCAACGGCGCCATTTTACGAACCGCAAAATCGACCCTTTAAAAGAGTGTTTTTAACACATGGAATTGTCGTAGCAGTCTGGCCAAAATGGGCTCATCAAAGAGACCATCTGATTTAAATTTATCAATCAAAATGAGTTGGTCGTGATTTTTTTATTTTACTTGGCAAGAAACCAAGGTCGAACTCAGGGACACGAGCCTCTTTCATATTAGTCGGATTTTTTTATCTATCTAATTAAGTGTTGAGTTGAATCGCATATAGGTCAAGGCAAACAAGGAAGGACAAGACAATGAATTTAAAATCAACATGCATTTTTTATCAGTTTTTATTATGCAAGTAAATGCAATTATATTGAATGAAATCAAGCCCTAAATCAAATTAATGAGCCAACTACACAAGGAATCAATTTCAGATTTTATTGAGATGATCAACTTGATTTGAACAAGGCATAAGTTAAGAAATAAAAGACATATGGCTATAAAATAATACATCAAGATTACTGTGTCCAAAATGAAAATTGAGTATGCCATTAGAAAGTTCATCAACCAAGCTTTAAAATGAAACTAAAATCACCTCAATCGGAGATATGAGGCTCAAGATATGCATGAAAGAAAGCAAGGGCATAATAGAAAGAAAACATGAAAAGATAACTATAAACAGGTCCCTGGGAAGGATTAAAATGCAATAAAAGTTAAGAAAGAGGCCTTCCTTGTAAATTATCCTCACACGTGGGGGTATATTTGCAATTATTTAAACCCGCAAGGGTATGAGTGCAAATATCCCCAGGCGCGCAGGTGCTGCACGTGCGTCAGGACCTGGAGGCAAATGAAGAAGATGGCGGGGCGTCTCTACAAATTTCCCAGACGTGCACGTTCCAGGCACGTGTCACCTAGTCTCGGTGGTTGGCTAGAACTCGGCAGAGGCTCGATGATGCTTCGGCTAGGCTCGGTGTAGGTTCGGAACTCCATGCAGGCTTGGTAGCTGGCTGGGGAGTATCCAAGCCTAGAGGCTCGGACATTTGGCTCGGAGGAGGGTCTAGCATCACCACATGGTTCATTGTGAACCACCTGATCCTGATGATCAGATGGCTACTGTGCGCTCCTGGAATGGTGACGTGGCTGTACTAAAGGTCGTTGGATCAAGAGGATCCAACGGCTGCTGATGTCGATGGTATGGCCTCGTCTGGACCGTTGGATGGCCGCTGAGGGAAGACCATCCGACGGTCCCTGTGCTTCCTCCTTCACCGAAGACTGGCGGCGAGTTTGGAGCTCTGGCGAGGGAGCTCCAGCTCCGCCGCTCTACCTCGGCTGCTGGCTACCTCCCCGAAGCTTCTTGGACGTGTGACGATGAAGAGGGAAACTCGGTGAAGAATTCGGGCGCCTTTTCTCAACCCATCGAAGCTCTGATAATGGGATCGATTGTCGGTCAAAACGCTCCGGCGACGTCTCCGTCCAATGAAGGATTGGTTGACCTGTAGTATTATTACAATAGATGAGGCACGAGTACAGAGTGTTTGTGTGAGGTTTGGTGAAGTGGAAGATCATAGGGGACGGAGAATGTGGGGAGCTCGGAGCTCCTCCGTCGTGCGGGCGGAGGAGGTGGGCGGAGATCGTTGAAGGTCTGGAGGAGGAAGGATATGGTCGGATGCGAGCGCGTGACTGGGGAGTGTGAGTCGAAGCTTGGGGAGTCCTCAATGGAGGTCGAGGACAATCGTAGAGACCTAGATAATTACGTAAAATAAGAATGAAAATCAGAGAAAAGGTCGGAGAGCTTACCTGAGAGATGGCGGAGGAAGTGGCCTTTGCTTGAGCTCCGAGAGGAGCTCGGGGTCTTCGCACGTGCTGGGCGGCCGTCCCAGCGAGCTCGGCGGGGCCTTAGCCACCGCAGCTCCGCCTTGATCAGCGGAGGGTCGACACCGGGGAGGACGGGTCGTCGTCGCTCAATCGCGCTGCTTCCCCCTGTCACAGGGAGGCGGAGGAGGGCTGGGCCTCCTCCCACATAAAGGTGGACCCCGACGAACGGAGGGGGAGGCGGTGTATTTATAGTTTGAAGGTGGTTGTTCCGGTGGTGGAGACGTGGTTTTCAAGGAGAGAATGGAGCGAGTGGGAGGACGACGATGGTTAATGGAGGCATCGACGAAGATCGTGGATGATAGGTCTCAGTCATGGGGCAGTTGGCGATGGGAGATGGTGGTTGGTGAGGGCGAGAAAATGGAAAGGGGGAGAGGTGTGCGCGAGCTGGAGAACGTGGGCAAGAGGAAGACGCGCGGTTGACGACGACCGATAGCCGTTGGATCTGGAGATCCAACGGCTGTCGATGAGGCGCGAAGGGACGGTCTCGATTAGAGTTGGAGGCGATGTGATCAAAGGCAGATAGGCTGCTACGTGTTGAGCTCTGGCCGCGGCGCTGGCGAGCGGCTTGGATGTGAAGAAGTTGTTGATCGAAAGGCTGAGGATTAAGCGATCGTGGACGGCAGAGATCAAGACATCATGGGCGTGATCGGACGGTGCGCAACGCGCCACGTGGCAAACTGTGGGCTTGGCGCTAACGTGTGGTGAAGATGGAACACTGATGATCATCCGATGGCTGGGAAGAAAGGGAGGACGTGGACACAGCTGGACCATTGGATTCAAAGAAAATCCAACGGCCAGGGATGGTGGCGGATGAGACAAGAAGAAGCGGGCCACGTGGCACCCCCAGAATGGGCCATGTGGCCCAATCAGATTATTGAGAGGGTATTTTTGATTTTTGAGGGTTAAAATGGCCGAATTTGAGAAAACTCAAAACATGAAAGTTGTAGATCTTGACGAGATCTACAAGTTTCAGGTTGACCAAAACTAGAGATGAGATCATCTGTAGACACAAAATATTTTTAAGGTTATTTTTAAGGTTAAAAATACCTTGAATTTTAGTTTTGTCATTTTTTAGGTTTCTAATTTTATTTGAGACTCTGTTAGTTACAGGACATTAACTGGGATTTATTGACATATATTTAAGCAAGGGGGTTTATAATGTGAAATTATGATGATGAAATCTAGTTTCATCAGGTACTATGTGCATTGGTGGGAATTCTGCACGGTACCCACTGGGATTTTGTTTATTTGTGATTTGTCATGTAACTTTGTTAATTTGTTTTAAATTTTAGGGAAAATTGCATGATTCTCTCTGGACTTCGTATTATTTGCAAAAAAGCCCTTGATAGTAGTGCAGTTTCTCTTTGTTGTATCTATTTATTGCATGCATCTATAAAATCCCAAAAATTCCCAAAAATTTAACATAGCTTCCTATTGCATTGTTCTTCCATGATATATTTTTTATTTCGCATTTTTGTTGCATTTTATTATTTATAAAAATTCAAAAACATGCATTCTCAACACAATTTGCATTAGAAAATACATAAAAATTAGAAAAGTTTTTGAAAAATTCCTAAAAAATTAAATTTTGTGTGTCTCTTTGTGTTTTAACTCCAGACCAAAAATCACTAAAAAATTCAAAAGAAAACTCATAAAAATTAGAAAACCCCTAAAAGTTTTATAAAATCTTAAAAATTCCACAAAAATCCTAAAAATACAATTTTTATCTTCGAAATTTCTTTATTCTATTATCTTTACTCTAAAATTAATTTGAAGAATTTTGGACTTTGTTTGATATTTTTCATCCTCATTTTAATTTCGACCAGCAATTTTGTTCACCTTTTTCAAAACTTTTTGACTTTAAAATATCAAAAAAATAAAGAATAATAAAAAAACATTGCAAAAATATAAAAAGTTCAAAAATATTTTATTTCCTGGATTTTGAGTATTTTACCTATATATATTCCTCTTTTATCTCTCTTGGGTATATATATATCCTATATAGTTTTCTAGCCCTATTAAAAGAAAAAGAAAAGATAAAAATATAAAATATTAAAAGAAAGTAAAAAATCAGTAAATTAAAATCATAATATAAAAATATAAAATCAAAAATTAAATAAACAATTTATAAAATTAAAAACCCACAAAGATAGCATACCTCTAGACGTTCGATCACATTCAGTCTAGAACACTAATTTTCCGATCAATCCTGATTGTTCCCTATGTTCGACACTCTATATTACTTACACTATACACATATTCTGTAGAGTTATAATAAATTTTAACTCCATACTTTGATTTCTATTGCTTGATATTACTTGTGGGTTAGTTATTGATTAACCCAGGTTTCGTGAGCGGTCGCCACAATGACTTTGTCTCCGACTTGTGTGAGACATATTTAAACCGTCCTGAAATCTGAGTTATATCTCCCCCAGAAAAAAAACCAATGATAGATATGTCAAAAGCAGGTCTGATTATGTCTATTCCAAATCCAAAATAGAATGTCACGACCGACATAGAGATCCATATGTAAACATAGTATTTATTTACATATGCTCGAATAACTCCTTCTCATAATGAGAATGTACATAACCCTATTCCGATCTTGGACACCGCGCATCGGCGCAGGTGGTTGAGGGCTTGGACATCGGCAGTGCTGTCGTGGTGGAGGAATGGGTTGGGTCGACGATGCTGATTCTTCTTTTAAATTTTTAATTTTTTTAAATTATTTACTGTTGTGTTGTGTTTTTTATTCTAATTTTTCTATTTTTTTCCAGTTTTCTTTGACAAGGAGTAAACAAAGGATGCAAGTGAAAATATGAACAAATGTAAGTATGATGGAGTGTTGTGATACATGAAAATATGAACAAATGAAGGTGACAAAGGGGGTGGTGATGTGAAGTGATAAAAAATGCCAAAATGAGAAAGATGATGAATGATAAAAAAAGGGATAATTACCTATGATGGAGGCAAGCGCCTGTGGTGTGCTTACGAGAAGCACGGTCATCGCTTGAATCGCTGGTGAGCGATGAGCTCGAGCAGAGCACGGATGCGGCTACGATGTTGGTCAAGAAGTCAACATATCTCACCAGAGAGAGGGCTATCACCGCTCGACCATGGTTGCATCGCTGTTACCGAAACTCTAGGAACTAGGCTCTCCTCACATAAAGATGGATCAAGTGCAAAATGAGAAGTATGGGATGTAAAAAAGTGAAAAATGAGAATTTATTAAAGTGGTGGAGGCGAGGGTAATAAAATGGTGGAGTTGATTTACAAGTTAGAAAAAATGTGGAGTGTTCGAGTTGAATGGGCGGTTATTGTAGAGAATGGAAATTAAATAAAAAATAAATAGTAGCCTGCTTTAAATAAGAGAATAAAATAAAGAATAAAATAAAATGGAATATTTACAAAAGAAGGTCCATAAAAACAATATGTACATGGTTTTTTTTACTTTTCTAGTTTTACTTTTTTTGTATTTTCAATAAAAGATATTTACAAAATAGTTATATAACAATCAACAAAATAAACCGCAACAAACAACAATATGTGCACAAAAATATCAAAGTCAATTTTATTACATTATGTACAATATATAATGAGGTCACAAAACTAAAATTTTGCAAACGAGCTCAAATTTTAATGAAAGTGCTTTCATTGGATAGATAATTTTCTAACTTAAATTTTAAGAGTGAGTTGGTCAATTTGGAGTTCATACGGAGCGGGAATTTGGTCAGGAAGTTGGATTTTACGGCTTTTTCTCTTTGGTATCTAGGAGTATTTATTTGAGGTTGGAAATTATACATTTTTATGAACAAGTTCGAGAAAGAATTAGCCAAAAAGGAGTTGAAATAGAATTACTAGAAATACAGGATATTTTGGGCTATTTAAAGGTGAAAAACTTCGTTATTTAGCGACTTTTTATTATTAATTTATTTTATACAATATAATATGTAATAATTAGTGTATTTTATTTATAAGAGTCATTTTATTAATTTATTGATTTTATATACATTTATTTGAGATTTTATTCGGGGATTTTTCTAAGATAAGTTGATTGAGATGATGAATCGCGGATTCATCCCCCCAATACTTAAGCTTTTCAAGTCCTCAAGCAAATAAAGAATGAATAAGTTGGATTAACCCCTCACTGTGCATGCGAATACAAGACTTGATTCGTTCAAGAACTCTTGGTTTTAGAGATCCTAAATATCTAAGCTAAATCAAGCTCTAGTCAAAAGGTATCCAATTTCCCTAACCATCATACTCTCTCTGTATACATATATATAGGAATATGACTTAAGTGTGGACTGCAGTTACAAGAGTAGAGTCGCGACGTCACCTAAGGTTCCAGTCCAAGACACTCTCCTAAGAACCTGACCCTAAAGTCTAGGTAATAAACCATTTCTTATATCAAATCCAACGTCTCTTTAGTTGTCAGAATTAAAAGTGTAGATGGAAGGAAAATTGATAAAGGGCATAGGATTTTGTCATTTCTTCTATGCCTCTCATTGGAACAAGGATCCTCTCGAGTGCTTTATTGAGTCAACACATGTATTTTTTTTGTTGTTTGACTAGTTTGTTCCTTGAGAGAAGCAGGAGTCGTCTGCACTTGTTTTTCTAAGAGTACACCAGGGTGTGCCTTTTTTATTATCTATTATACCTTCTACAACTGGACTTGTAGCATTTGCGATGTAGGGTGTTTTTTTGGTGCTAGCCCGACTCCTATTCCTAATGGAAGTCGTCCAAGTGGACACTTCGAAATGGATGGGAGCGCTCACCATTGGTGGAAGCTATTTGATATTTGACTTTGTATGGTAAGAGATTTTATTTCAACATTTCTTTCTTTTCTTTGCTTTGCTTTGCTTTTGTGCTAGCTCCACCGCTTTTACCAAGAGATGGTGCACACTGATAAACAATTTTTTGGATTTCATTACACCCTGGCACATAAGTAAATGTCAAGAGATAGTGCAAGAACCATGTACTCATACTGGCTAAAGGTGTTGACACTCAGGTTTCAAGAAGCCTCCATTAATTTTATCCCATCCTCGAGCATCATCAAATCAAATCCAAACTCAAATCCTTCATCCCAGTTCCTCAAGTGAAATGTCAATTCAACTCATCATAACTATAGTCGTGTATGTGTGGTGTTGATCATATTCTTAAGGTAGAGACTAATTTCAAACTAGGAAAATGTGAATAATTAAGTCAATGACCCTAATGACTGTCGAGTCGCTAAATACGTTGTTTAATTTGGTCACGTTGTAATACGTGTACTTAGCGATTCAGTCAGAACCGAGAGAAGATCTTCGTGAAGAGTGTCTCGGCTTAATTTATATCCCGGGCAAGTCCGGGGTCGAACTCAGGGAGGCAAAGGAACAACTTGGGTTTAATTTGAAAATAAAGATCTAGATTTCCAAGTGGTATTTTTTTTATATTTTTTAATGCAAGTAGAATGCCAAAAACGAAATGCGGTTGAATTACAACACTAAGAAAACACACAACAAGGCCAAATTAATTTTAATGTTAAATTAATCCAATTCAGCCAAATTATATTTTTCCTAGCATCCTAATCCAGTGATGAACACAAAACACATTTTTTTAGAATTTTAGGGGTTAAAATGCAACAAGGAAAAATACACACTTTTTATGGGTATTTTCACAATTTCTCATGCAAACAGTAAGCAAAAATCTTGAAAAAATTACTGGAACTAAAACATGATGCAATGAGACTACAGTAATATTTTTTGAATTTTTTGACAATATATGAATTTTTTATGGATTTTTTAGTGAAAACAGAGTAGCAATGAGTAATTAATTCCTAATTAATCCACGTTATCAAATTAAGCTAAGTGCGAATTATCTCAGAAAGATATTTAGATGAGCAATCCATTAGAATTGAAATTTCGTAAAAAGGATGTTCGTGGATTTAATTAAAAATCAAATACTAGTAACACTCTACAATTTATTTTGGGCACAGGACATATCCATTTTTTATGAAATTTGGACAGTAAGTTCATCACATATCAAGGCATCACATATAATTTTTGTGGAATTTTTAAACCAACCGTGTGTGAGATATAATTTTAAGAGTCGAAACTGGGTAAATTATACAATATTTTAGTTAAACAATTTAATTTAATTACCCAAGGACCACAAAAATATAAATAATTGTCCACAATGTAGAGAATTAGCTGCTCAACACAATGCCATTTTTTATTGAGTAAAACGATACAAGATTGATGTCCAAATTAAAGTGCAAATACAGGGATATCTCTGCAAATTTAGAAAGCAAAATAAACAAACATTTATATACAGGGACCCATCTGTAATTACAAAAACTTAAGAAATAAAAGGTGCAATTTTTACAAAAAAAATATTCACCTTCTTCCTCCTCCCTGGGTCACGATGGAAGAACCCAAAGGGGAGGCTCGACGGTGGCGGCGGACAGGCGGCCCGGCCACGCGCAGCCGCACGCGGGGGTAGGCGACCGGCGGGGGGGGGGGCACGCGGCGGAGGCGGGGGGAGGTCTGGAGGGGCGGCGGCCGCGGTTGAAGGGAGGCAGCCTGGGATGCCGCACGCGCGCGGCCGCGCCGGCGTGCGTAAGGGAGGGCGGATGCGGCGGGGCGGCTGGGTGGCGGCTGGCGGGTGTGCCCGTGGATAGAGGAGGAGGGGGGCGGCGGCTGTTCCCCTCTTTCGTTTTTTTATTTTTTTTACTTTTTTTTAATTTTTTTTGTTTTGCTGCAATTAAAAAAAACTTCTTTTTTTTAAACTTTTTTTATATTTTTTATTTTTTTAAGCAGGAAATATGTACACAAAAAAAGGAAGATGATGATGAGGTGTGATAATGTTATAATAAAAAAAACTATGGTGATGATGTGATACAAGAAAACAAGATAGTTGATAAATTAAAACAACAAGCAAAATGATGAGAAATACTTACCTGGTCTTCGCCGGATTGGCGGAGCAGCTACGCTGAACTCCTGTTGTCGCCTCGATCCGATTGGCGAAATAAAATCGGAGAAGCTACGCGAGCTCGATGGGGAACTCGTGACGCGAAGCGGAGCTCCGCGGATCTCACCTGAAGGAGGTCGTCGCTTGAGGACGATGCTTCGCCGCTGTCACCAACAAAACACTCCAAGCTCTCTCCTTATTCTATAAGAATGGTGGATGGGGAAAAAATGTGGATGTGGAGATGATTATAAAGAGATGAATAATGGGAGTTAGAGAGGTGGTGGTGTTGAATGAGAAGTTAGATTATTGGTGGAGTTGAATGGGAGGTTATATGAAGAATATGGAGTGGAATGGAGGTTGAAAGAAGACTTGGAGGTTAATGGAGAAAGGGAAGTTATTGTAGAGAATGTTATTAAATAAATAAAAAATGAAATGAAATAAAGTAGGCTACTAAAAAGAGAAAATAAAATAAAGAGAAGAAAAAGAGTGGGGAATTTACAAAAAGAAGATATACAACATGTACATTTTTTGTTTGCTTTTCTTTTTATAATTTTTTGTCTTTTTAATAGTAGCTATGTACAATAGGAAAATACAATAAAATAGTACAATCAAAATACTAGATCACAATGATTTTTTTGGATTTTTAGTAATTAAGAAAGATAAAATAAAAAAATGAAGAAAGAAAGAATATATACATAATATACAATGTACATCTAGGTCCCAAAACCAAACTTTTCCAAACGAGCTCCGATTTTAATGAAACCACTTCCGTTGGATAGATAATTTTCTAACTTGAACTTTAAAAGTGAGTTTGGTGAATTTGGAGTTCATACGGAGCGGGAATTTAGCTTGGAAGTTGGTCTTTACGGCTTTTTCCCATTGAGATCTAGGAGCATTTATTTGAGATATAATTTGTTTTGTATTTTTGTATTTTTATATACATTGATATGAACATGTTGGAGAAAGAATTAGCCAAAAAGGAGTTGATATGAAATTACTAAAAATACATAAAGTTTTGGGCTCTTTACATGTATAAAACTCCTTTGATTTTGCGGCTTTTTATGTGTAATTTATTTTGTACAATCTAATATACAATAATTAGTGAGTTTTATTTACAAGAGTCATTTTGTTAATTTAATGAATTTATGTACATTTTTATGAGCTTTTACTCGGGGATTTTTCTAAAATCAAGATATTGAGATGATGAATCGTGGATTCATCACCCCCCTATACTTAAACTTTGCTAGTCCTCGAGCAAATAAAGAATGAATAAGTTGGATTAACCCCTGACTGTGCATGTGAAAACAAGACTTGATCTATTCAAGAACTCTCGGTTTTAGAAATCCTAATATTCTAAGCTGAACCAAGCTCTAGTCAAAAGGTATCCAATTTCCCTAATCATCAGACTCTCTTTGTATACGTATATATAAGGGATATGACTTTAAGTGTTGACTGCAGTTACAAGAGTAGAGTCACAACGTCACCCAAGGTTCCAGTCCAAGAGATTCTCCTAAGGACCCGATCCTCAACACTAGGGAATAAATCATTTCTTGCATCCAATCCACCGTCTCTTTAGTTGTCAGACTTAAAAGTGTAGATGGAAGGCCAGTTGATGGAGGGCATAGGATTGTGTCATTTCTTCACTCCCTCTCATTGGAACAAGGATCATCTCAAGTGCCTTATTACTCAACACATTTTTTTGGTGTTGATCAGTGCGTCCGTCAAGAGAAGTTGGAGCCGTCTGCACTTGTTTTCCTGGGAGTACACCGGGGTGTGTCTTTTTTGAGTATCTATTATACCTTCTACACCCAGACTTGTAGCATTTACGATGCAGAGCCCTTTTTTGGTGCAAGCCCGACTCCTGGTCCTAATAGCGGTGGTCCAAGTGGACAATTTTGAAATGGTTGGGAGCGCTCGCCTTTGGTGGAAGCTCTTTGATATTTGACTTTGTATGGAATGAGAGCTTTTCTTTGACATTTCATTGATTTGTAGTATTTTTGGCTAGCTCCACTGCTTTTACCAAGAGTTGGCGCACACTGATCAACATTTTTTTATTTTATCACACCCTGGCACATAGGTAAATGTCAAGAGATAGTACAAGAACCATGTTCTCATACTGGCTAAAGATGCTGACACTCAGGTTTCATGAAGCCTTCATTGATTTTATCCCATCCTCGAGCATCATTAAATCAAGTCCAAACTCAAATCCCTCATCCCAGATCCTCAAGTGAAATTTCAACTCATCTCATCATAACTGCAGTCGTGTATGTGAGGTGCTGATCATATTCTTTAAGGTAGAGACTAAGCATGCAATATAGCACACAAATCTTTCAAACTAGGGAAATGTGAATGATTAAGTCCAAGACCCTAATGACTAAGGCTGGTTAACTCAAAATCTCAAGAGCTCATAAACCAAGTGTTCTTGAACATCACTAGTCTTGCGTGAAAGTGAATGTGTCAGGGGTTAAACCAACTTATTAGTTAGTTTTTTTTAATGATTGATTGATTTTTAAGAAAAAGTTTTTTTTTTCAAACAAAGGCAAAGAATTTTTTTTTCTAGACAAAGGCAAAGAAATCTCTTTTTTTTCTTTATCTTCAAGTTTTTTTTGTTTTGAAAAAGATAGGTAAATAAGAAAAGATTTTTTTGAAAAAATTTGTTTTGTTTTTTTTTAAAAGAGGATTTTTTTTTGAAAAGTTTTTTTAGCAAATAAGGAAAAAGAGTTTTTTTAGGAAAAAGTTTTTTTTACCCACCCCATAATTATTGTAGAATATATACAAAAATACGTGAAAGTACGAGCTATGGGTAAAGTATATATGTAATATATACACGCCCCCCTATACTTAGCATGTGCTATGTCCTCATGGCACAAGAAGCGAGAAAAAGACATAGCTCGTGCTAAGCGTAGATGGCTAAAATAATAAATAGTATAGAAGTCGATCCGCCCCCCTATACTTAGGCTTTGGACAGCCTAAGTGTAGAAGAAGAGCAACAATGGGGCGAACGAGGTCAAGAGGAGAAATGGATGAGTATGTACACACGGCGGGCATCGGCTCCCCCTATACTTAGGCTCTTGGTAAGCCTAAGTATAGGTCAAGAGTAAGTGTGAGAACCGATGTGATCTGGAGATTATACAAAGAGGGAAGAATGTACAAGAGTGATTGAATCTATACAAGGATCAAGAAGGTTTGTGACGGACCTTCTTGCGGGAGCGAGGGGGTGGGTAGTATACATATGTGTCGCTGTCAGAATCGTTCGTAGAGGAATAATAGTGAGGTGTGGGGAACGTCCAACGAGGGTCGACACACGGCTGCTTGCTCAAATATGGCTTCAGAACAGCCGAACTGAGCTCACTCATGTAGATCACCTCATCCGGACCTGATGAGGACTCCTCAGAAAGTTCCTTCTCTGGAACATCGAAGGTAACCTTCTTAGTCGGTTTTCTAGAACCTGAAGCGTCAAGAGGAAGAGGAGATTGATACGTCTTAAGGAGTTCAGGGGAACACCTCAAGGAATCAACACTCTTCTTCTTCTTACCAGATGACCGACTAGAGGATGGAGCAACCGATTTATCAAGATTGGTCAATTTGGTTCCAGTTGTCTCCTTTGGTGTATGTCCTGGATGTAGTGTGTGTGAGGTTCTGACCAGAGGTTCATCATCAGATGAGTCACCATATGCATTGTAATACTCCTGCAAGGTCAGCACACGTTTCTGATAAGGTACAGTGTTCTCAGTTGGCTTGACATTGTTGGTTTCTTGTGTCGGATGATCAAGGCAATCCACAAAGGTCATGTCCGACTCAATGATAGCTTCTGGTCGTGAGTCCTCTCTAGAAGCTGTCGCGGTGGTGGTGCAAGCAGTAGGCGGTGTGTGGTTGTAGGGAGTCTCTAAACCAATGGTCGTCTGGACAGTCGGTATCTCAGGTGTAGTACAGAGACAGGACTCAATTGTCTCTCGAAGGTCACGACTGTGTGCAACCTTACGGGTTACCTTGGAATATCGTGTGTCCTCAAAGATGGGGTGAGGTCGGAGTGCTCCCAATGCAGAGAAATCGATCTCCCGTGTCTCACAATCTATAGTTGCCTTAGCCAAGGCTAAGAACGGCTTCCCAAGAATGATCGGAGACTGGGTGAACTCTCCTCGGTGCTCAATGTCAATGATCGTGAAGTCTATCTCCAGTAGAGCACCTTGAAAAGTGACGATGACTGAAATGGTTCCTCTCGACCGTTTAACAGACCGATCCGCCAACTGAATGATCTCTCTTGACTTCTTGGCAGATCCGAATTTGAGCTTGGCAAACACGGAGGTCGGGAGGATATTAATTGGTAAGTCATCATCGATTCTTACATGGGTGAATGTGGTATCTTTGATTTCACAATCAAATCTAGGTAACCGCTTTACTCTGCGGCTCTTGGTTTTTCTCCCTATCATCAAAGATGTGGCCATAGACACTATATGTATCTCAGTCCTTGTTCTCTTATTGCCCGATCTTTTAGGCATCAATTTACTTCTCACAAATCTTTTAAGGTCGGGAAAGTGCTCAATGGCCATTATTAAGGGAAGCTCAAAAATCAACTTTCTATCCAATGCTTCCCTAACCGCAGGATCCAATTTTTTTAGATCTTTTCCTTTTTCAATTTTTATGGTATTTTCAGAGTTTTTAATTTTTTTGGTCTTTTTGGTAGGTGAAGGAGGACTAGGAGAATGTACAGACTTTGGTTTGGAGGGAAAGTGGTTAGTAGAAGAGGGAGGTAGAAGGGACTCCAGCTGTACATGATGTGTGGTCAATCCGATGTCTTCCAGGTTTTCAATATTCAATCCGCGAAATCCATGATCCACATTCCTACCTGGACTCTTGATCGGTCTACAAATGTCATCCTCCAATAAGTTCTCATTACACCTCATGAGAGAAGTCTGTGTAATTGGAGGATACTGTTGAGAATTCGGGCTCTTATACTCAACACACCTTGACTCAGGCGTGTAATACTGGGTTGAGTATGGCCCTTCTGTATGGCAGAATTTGGTCGAAGCCTCATTAGGCGGAGTTAGTAGACAGGGGATCTGTAAATCAGTCGCATGAATCCAATCCCCTGTATATGTCGGCTCTCCGAATGGGTGATATGAAGGTTGGTCAATGTGGTCTCTATCACTCAGGTCAATTAAGTCAGGAAGATCGTTTGGTGTAGGCCTCTCCATTCGGTTAGTTTGATCGACCGTGTTGTACCCAAAGTTCAAGTCAGGATGTGTATAGGTCAAATGTTGTCCGGTCCTAACTCGAGGTGAAAATGAGGTATGAGGGGGCAACTGATTCTGCCAATTATTCATCTCAGCAGTGTCTTGCTCTGTGATTTGTTCCTTATTTCCAGCAAGCGGACGAGAATATGGGTAGTCAATCCAGGGTGGTTGTGGGTCTGGGAGGTAAGAATGTGAGGTAGGTGAGAAGGATGAAGAAGTGGAGAAGTCAGTCGAAGTTCTGACTTCGCGATCAGGGTAAGGGTATGAAGAGGAATAAGAGGGTGGAGATGATCGGAATAAGGTCGATGAAGGATGACATGGATATGATGACCAATATTCTGACATCTTGGAAGGGAGATGGGAGAATGAAGCGGATCAAGGAAGAAAGCGTGCAAGTGCACTGAATAACACACAAGACAAACAAACACAAGAGCAAACCCTGAGTTCACCTACTCAACACAGTGATGGTCGCAAAAGTCCGACCGTTTATCTTTTCAGTTTTAATTAGGTGATAAATCAAGATATAAATCCAATTACGCAAGGCTCAAAACTAGGTTTTGGGCACTATCCTAGGGATACGTCCTCACCTCTCAACAATCACAATTAGCCAAGCATACAATGAGGGTTTTACTCTCCCAAAACAATTGTTAGTTTTAGTCAATTTTTTTTATCAACTCTGATTAGCAGTCCCAGTTTTAAGTTTGGTTATCACTTGATTAGTCCACCAAACAAAGCACGCCTGACGATCAGTCCCGATTTCCTTTTAACCTAAGTTTCAAAAACCAAGGGGAGGGAGTCGAGAAAAACCGATGCAAATAATGAAATCAATGATGCATGCCCAGTTCAGAAGACTTACAGTGATCCTCGCGCTCTACATGCGGGATGCAAGGCAGAATTGAAATTTTGTACTAATATGAATGCAAACGAGAAACCGTTCCTAGACAAGCAGTTCTATTAGCGAGTGATGAACAAGTTTAATTTGACTAATAGCCCAGCGGTCTAAGTGCGTCTCGTTAAATGTGATGTGTGGTCCTAAAAGTTACGAGCACAAGCAATAAAGATATTCTAATAAAATGCTCTAAGAGCCGCGAGTGCAAGTCCTATTCTACGTCAATCAACCACACAACCACGAGCGGGTCAAATGTCCAGTCCGGATACAAACGCGAGCTCTCAAACAAGAGCCGCTGGAAAGTGCGAATTAACTAAGTTATTACAACACAATAATTACAAAATTTTATAAAAAATCTCTCGAAGATAAATTTATTTTCTTGCTCTTCAGCAGTCGGCGCGCGTCGCGTCCGTCGACCTCCGATGCACTCCAAGTCCACCGGGCCCTCGCAAGGAAAAAGAGATTTATATTAGAGAGATAAACAACAAGATATATACAAAAATATAAAGAGAAATAATTGCAAAAAAAAATGGAATAAATACAAGTGGCTCGGGGATCAGACTACCCGAGTAAGTGAAATCTAAATCCAAAATTTTTAAACTAATCCCTAAGCCGTTTGCCTCCCCGGCAACGGCGCCATCTGACGAGTCGCTAAATACGTTGTTTAATTTGGTCACGTTGTAATACGTGTACTTAGCGATTCAGTCAGAACCGAGAGAAGATCTTCGTGAAGAGTGTCTCGGCTTAATTTATATCCCGGGCAAGTCCGGGGTCGAACTCAGGGAGGCAAAGGAAAAACTTGGGTTTAATTTGAAAATAAAGATCTAGATTTCCAAGTGGTATTTTTTTTATATTTTTTAATGCAAGTAGAATGCCAAAAACGAAATGCGGTTGAATTACAACACTAAGAAAACACACAACAAGGCCAAATTAATTTTAATGTTAAATTAATCCAATTCAGCCAAATTATATTTTTCCTAGCATCCTAATCCAGTGATGAACACAAAACATATTTTTTTAGAATTTTAGGGGTTAAAATGCAACAAGGAAAAATACACACTTTTTATGGGTATTTTCACAATTTCTCATGCAAACAGTAAGCAAAAATCTTGAAAAAATTACTGGAACTAAAACATGATGCAATGAGACTACAGTAATATTTTTGGAATTTTTTGACAATATATGAATTTTTTATGGATTTTTTAGTGAAAACAGAGTAGCAATGAGTAATTAATTCCTAATTAATCCACGTTATCAAATTAAGCTAAGTGCGAATTATCTCAGAAAGATATTTAGATGAGCAATCCATTAGAATTGAAATTTCGTAAAAAGGATGTTCGTGGATTTAATTAAAAATCAAATACTAGTAACACTCTACAATTTATTTTGGGCACAAGACATATCCATTTTTTATGAAATTTGGACAGTAAGTTCATCACATATCAAGGCATCACATATAATTTTTGTGGAATTTTTAAACCAACCGTGTGTGAGATATAATTTTAAGAGTCGAAACTGGGTAAATTATACAATATTTTAGTTGAACAATTTAATTTAATTACCCAAGGACCACAAAAATATAAATAATTATCCACAATGTAGAGAATTAGCTGCTCAACACAATGCCATTTTTTATTGAGTAAAACGATACAAGATTGATGTCCAAATTAAAGTGCAAATACAGGGATATCTCTGCAAATTTAGAAAGCAAAATAAACAAACATTTATATACAGGGACCTATCTGTAATTACAAAAACTTAAGAAATAAAAGGTGCAATTTTTACAAAAAAAATATTCACCTTCTTCCTCCTCCCTGGGTCACGATGGAAGAACCCAAAGGGGAGGCTCGACGGTGGCGGCGGACGGGCGGCCCGGCCACGCGCAGCCGCACGCGGGGGTAGGCCGCGGCCGCACCGGCGTGCGTAGGGGAGGGCGGCTGGGTGGCGGCTGGCGGGTGTGCCCGTGGATAGAGGAGGAGGGGGGCGGCGGCCGTGGGCGGCTGTTCCCCTCTTTCGTTTTTTTATTTTTTTTTACTTTTTTTTAATTTTTTTTGTTTTGCTGCAATTAAAAAATACTTCTTTTTTTTTAAACTTTTTTTATATTTTTAATTTTTTTTAAGTAGGAAATATGTACACAAAAAAAGGAAGATGATGATGAGGTGTGATAATGTGATAATAAAAAAAACTATGGTGATGATGTGATACAAGAAAACAAGATAGTTGATAAATTAAAACAACAAGCAAAATGATGAGAAATACTTACCTGGTCTTCGCCGGATTGGCGGAGCAGCTACGCTGAACTCCTGTTGTCGCCTCGATCCGATTGGCGAAATAAAATCGGAGAAGCTACGCGAGCTCGATGGGGAACTCGTGACGCGAAGCGGAGCTCCGCGGATCTCACCTAAAGGAGGTCGTCGCTTGAGGACGATGCTTCGCCGCTGTCACCAACAAAACACTCCAAGCTCTCTCCTTATTCTATAAGAATGGTGGATGGGGAAAAAATGTGGATGTGGAGATGATTATAAAGAGATGAATAATGGGAGTTAGAGAGGTGGTGGTGTTGAATGAGAAGTTAGATTATTGGTGGAGTTGAATGGGAGGTTATATGAAGAATATGGAGTGGAATGGAGGTTGAAAGAAGACTTGGAGGTTAATGGAGAAAGGGAAGTTATTGTAGAGAATGTTATTAAATAAATAAAAAATGAAATGAAATAAAGTAGGCTACTAAAAAGAGAAAATAAAATAAAGAGAAGAAAAAGAGTGGGGAATTTACAAAAAGAAGATATACAACATGTACATTTTTTGTTTGCTTTTCTTTTTATAATTTTTTATCTTTTTAATAGTAGCTATGTACAATAGGAAAATACAATAAAATAGTACAATCAAAATACAAGATCACAATGATTTTTTTGGATTTTTAGTAATTAAGAAAGATAAAATAAAAAAATGAAGAAAGAAAGAATATATACATAATATACAATGTACATCTAGGTCCCAAAACCAAACTTTTCCAAACGAGCTCCGGTTTTAATGAAACCACTTCCGTTGGATAGATAATTTTCTAACTTGAACTTTAAAAGTGAGTTTGGTGAATTTGGAGTTCATACGGAGCGGGAATTTAGCTTGGAAGTTGGTCTTTACGGCTTTTTCCCATTGGGATCTAGGAGCATTTATTTGAGATATAATTTGTTTTGTATTTTTGTATTTTTATATACATTGATATGAACATGTTGGAGAAAGAATTAGCCAAAAAGGAGTTGATATGAAATTACTAAAAATACATAAAGTTTTGGGCTGTTTACATGTATAAAACTCCTTTGATTTTGCGGCTTTTTATGTGTAATTTATTTTGTACAATCTAATATACAATAATTAGTGAGTTTTATTTACAAGAGTCATTTTGTTAATTTAATGAATTTATGTACAATTTTATGAGCTTTTACTCGGGGATTTTTCTAAAATCAAGATATTGAGATGATGAATCGTGGATTCATCAATGACTAAGGCCAGTTAACTCAAAATCTTAAAATCTCATAAACCAAGTGTCCTCGAACTTCACTGGTCTTGTGTGAATGTAAAAGTGTCAGGGATTAAACTAACTCATTAGTTAGTTTTTTTGTGATTTTGATTTTTGTTTTCTTTGAAAAATAAAGGAAAAGAAGAAACATTTTTTTTTGAAAAAAATGTTTTTGCTTTTTTTTAAAGTTTTTTAAAAAGGCACACTTTTTTTTAAAATCAGATAAGGAAGGAAGAGAGTTTTTTTAGAAAGAAAGGTAAATAAGAAATAACACATATTTTTTAAAAAAGTTTTTTAAAGAAAATAAGGAAAGAAAAGAGAAAAAAAATAAGTTTTTTAAAAGATTTTTTTTATTTTTTTGAAAAAGATTTTTTAATTTTTAACAATTTTACCCACCCCATAATAATTATATAATATATACAAAAATACGTGAAAGTATGAGCTATGGGTAAAGTATATATGTAATATATACACGCCCCCTATATTTAGCATGTGATATGTCCTCAGAGAACAAGAAGCGAGAAAAAGACATAGCTCGTGCAAAGTGTAGGATAGCTAAAATAACAAAAAGTATAGAAGTCGATCCTACCACCCATACTTGGGCTATTGTCGGTCTAAGTGTAGAAGAAGAGTGAAAATGGGGTGGACGAGGTCAAGAGGAGAAATGGATGATTATATACACATGACGAGCATCGACCCCCCTATACTTAGGCTCTGGTCATACTAAGTATAGGAAGGAGTTAGTGTGAGAGCTGATATGGTCTATATAATATATAGAGAAGGGAGAATGTGCAAGAGTGAATGAATCTTCTAAGCTGTTGAATCTTGATGTTGCTTCTTCATGAAGAGTAATATGATGTATCTGCTTTATACTCACTCTGAATGAAGTTGATGACCTCGACTTGGACTAACTGCTCTTTCAAGTCTACAAAATGCTTCTACAATTGTCCATTTACCACATGGGATTGTGCACCATATGTGAGATCAGCTATCTCTACACTTCCATTCACGTGCATTTTCTTAACAACATAGGGACCGTCCATTTAGATTTGAGCTTCCAATGGAACATCTTCAACCTGGCATTTAACAACCATACTTTTTGTCCAGGGGCAAAGTCTTTTACCTAATATGTTGATAATGCCATCTCTTTACTTTGTCTTTATAAATCAAACTGTTGTCATATGCCTAATTTCGGATTTCCACGAGCTCATTCAAGTTCAAGTCTCGATAAAGCTTCCCTAGGTGACAAGTCCAATTAATCTGCTTAATTGCGCATTCAGATTTATGAATCAACTCTGCAGGATAATGGCATGGCTTGCCATAGATAATTATAAATGGTGAAGTACCCAATGGTGTCTTGTAGGCTATCCTATAGGCCCACAGAACATGGTCCAAGAGCTAAGACCAATTCTTCCTATCGGGTCGAACCAACTTTTGTAAAATACTCTTCACCTCTCTACTTGAAACCTCTGCCATGCCATTGGATTTGTGGGTGGTAAGGACTAGTAACTTTGTGCTCAAATATGTAGTCCTTAGCTAAAGATCTTACATCTCGATTCACAAAGTCCAGGCAATAATATTGTCTCTCACAAACTTACATACAGTCTTGCTGTCTACAGTTCGGGTTGGGATAGTCTCCAACCACCTAGATAAATAGTCAACCGCCAATAAAATGTACTCATGTCTTTGGTTGTTGGGAAAGGGAATCATAAAATCTATGCCCCATGCAACAAAAATATGACAAATAATCACTGGCCGCATGGGCGTCTCATCTCTCTGTCCAAGTTTACCCGCCATCCTATGACAAATCGGGCATGACCATACAAAATCAATAGCATCTCTAAACAAGGTCGGCCAATACAATCCACATTGAAGTACTTTGTGAGTGATTCTCTTCCTCGAATGGTGTCCTCCAGATTCAAGTGAATGACAATATGCGAGGATACTCTAGTACTCCTCTCGAGAAATACACCTTCTCCAAACACAATCCGACACTTAAAAGAAAAGGATCGTCCCAGTGGTATCTCCTCGAATCCGACTTTAGTCGGTTAATGTTTCTCCTAGTCCAATATGGCGAACTTGTTTGAAGACAAGATAGTTCACCATGTTGGCATAAGATGAGAGTGAGTCAATAATACAAATTGACTCATCTGGGGTGGTCTCTCTAATCCGCTCATAATCAAGAGAATCCTTAAGTTTAATCTGAGAAAGATGATCACCCACAACATTCTTCACTCTAGTTTTATCTTTTATCTCCAAATCAAACTCGTGGAGGAGTAAAATACACCTAAGAAGATACCCCTCCATGTCCTTATTTTCCATTAAGTATCGAATGGTTGTGTGATCAGTGTAGATTGTAACCTTAGAGTCCAAAAAATACGACCTGAATTTCTCGAGGGCCCATACTACAACGAGCATTTCCTTTTCAGTCACGGCGTAATTCTTCTATGTAGGGTCTAATGCTTTTCTCTCATAGTGAATCACAAATGGTATCCCCTCTCGTCGTTGTCCTAACACAACCCCTATAGCGAAAACTGAAGTGTCAGTCAAGATCTCAAAGGAGAGAGACCAATCAAGATATTGTAGGATAGGCGAGGCACAAATCTTCCTCTTCATGAGTTCAAAGACCTCCAAACACCTGTGATATACAACGAACTCTGTGTATTTCCCTATGAGCTCAGTCAGTGGGTGGGCGATCTTTGAAAAATCCTGAATGAATCTCCTATAGAACTCAACATGCCCTAAGAATGATCGCACGGACTTCACATTGCTAGGTGGATCGAGTTTGTTGATCACCTCCACCTTGGCAGGTTCAACCTCCATTCCCCCTTTTGCAGAGGACATGCCCCAACACAATACCCTCTGTCACCATAAAGTGACTCTTCTCTCAGGAGGGTACCAGATTCACCTCTCTACACATCTTGAGGACTCGGTCCAAGTGCGTTAAACATGTATCAAAGGAATCACCATGAACCGAGAAGTCATCCATGAATACTTCCATGAAATCTCCTACCATCTCGGCAAATATGGTGATCATGGACTGCTGAAATGTGCATGGGGCATCACAGAGCCCGAATGGCATGCACCTAAAAGCATGTAAATGTGGTCTTTTCCTGGTCCTCAGGGGCTATCACAACCTGGTTGTATCATGAGAACCAGTCAAGAAAATAGAAGAGCGCTTTCCCTGTGAGTCTCTCCAAAATTTGATCAATAAAAGGCAAGGGAAGGTGATCTTTCTTGGTCGTGACATTTAACCATCTATAATCAATACAGACTTGCCACGACATGGTTACTCATGTCATGATCTCTACCACATCCTCGTTGGTGATCATCTGAATTCCGGACTTCTTCGAGACAACATGAAGTGGGGCCAGCCACTTGGAATCAGAAATAGGGTATATAAACCCTGCCTTGCACCATTTCTCAATATCTTTCTTCACTACTTCCCTTAGATTGGGGTTAAGTCTCCTTTGAAACTCACGGGAAGGTCTCACATTATCCTTAGTAAAAATGTGGTGCGAGCAGAGAGCGGGGTTGATACCTAGGAGATCCGACACTATCCAGCCAATTGCTTTGAGGTTCCTCTCTAAGACCTCTAACAGCATAGACTCATGTTCTAAAGTCAAGTATGAGCTAATGATAACAGAATATCTCTCTTTGGGTCCCGCAAGAAAGGTGTACTTAAATGCAGGAGGTAGTGATTCAGTTTCGGCAATGTCGTATCATCAATCAAATCTGGTTGAACAAAATCTGAATATGATTCCCTATTGCATGGAGGTAGGCTAAGCTGTGTAGTACTCGCCATCAACTCAGAAGTATCTGGAGTCGGATCGCCAAAGAGTCACAATAATTCATCCAAAGTCACATCTGACTCACCATCTATGTCCCGTGACTGTTCTAAAGGGGATTGAACTGACAGATCCAGCTAGATCTGTGTCATCACGGGAATAGGTAGATGCATCTATAACAAGATCAGACAACACATGGAAAACTGCATCATCCACTATATCTTTTCCAGACGAAAGGGTCTCTCTCTATCTTGAAGGAACCTGTCTCCAAATCAACGGTGCTAAGCATTCTCCAATATGCCTCTGAAGATGAGTACTCTATCCTACTCTCTGAAACGGGTCGTTGATACTTGATTTGCTTCATCTCAAGTCTCACTTCTCCGCTTCGAGAACAAAGCTTCATCGTTCCTTTACCATAGTCGAAAGCTGTGCATGCAGTCTTAAGGGTCGTCCGAGAATTATTTGAGATTCTCTCCTATGATTGGGGGTCTCCATGTCAAAGACTGCAACACCAACTAGATAGTTCTACCCTTCTATCGAGATAATGACATTCTTCACTTCTCCCTTAGGTTTCTGAACTAAATGATCTGCAAATTGGAGTAAAGCTCTAGATTTGTGAAGTGGTCCCAACACCAACTTCTTATTTAATGATAAGGGAAGTAAGTTGATGGAATAAACATTATCTAAGAGTGTGCATGCAAAAGCAATGTTGTCAATATGACTCTCCACATAGTGAGAACCCATGTCTCTCTTTTCCCTTGGTAATGTCTGATTTTTGAGACAATAAGCTGTGGCTTCTGACAAGATGTGTGTCTTTACATTTTGGTTTTCTTTATTCCTGCTATCCCTATTAGGTGTGCATATCACGTTAAGGTATTTCTGGAATGTAGGATGGTTAGACACATACTCATCAAATGGCACCTTTACACTGATATTTCCTTTACAAAATCATCCCATATCAGAATCATCTTTCTTAATCTTTTTGATTGCTTTCCTGCCGTAAGACACGAGAGAAAGGGATTGAAGCTAGTGAAATAGAAGATGAAGAATTTGAATCATGAACTGAAAGATTATTCTTGGCATTAACGGAAATAGAGTTCTTCATACATGAATCATTTTTATGCAACATGGAAACAAGATCATAACTATCTACTATAGGTTATGGAATAGAAGATGAAGTGGTATTCGCCACAACCAGAGATGTAAGGTCCTCCATAGACTCGGAAGTATATCCATGTTATTGATGTTGTATACTCTCTCTACTGTTTTTCTCATCTCCTTGAGTAGATATCCTCGAATGGTGTTGATGGGGCTCTGGAATATGTTGCCTCTCCTCTTCGTCCTTTGAAGACCCCTCAGGTAGAGCTCCAGAGATACCCTTCCTTATATACCTTGCTGGTCAGGTACGGACACGGTCCTTTCGCTCCTGAGTGACAGGTGATTAGACTCATGATACAAAGGAATCTCATGTTCATATCTAGGAGATGTTGAATAGTATACCTGACCAAAGTGTTGCTGAGAATTAGATCGGTTCATGCTATTGGGGTTAGCCTGAACTTGGGCTAGGATTGAGGTAGAGGGCACAGACTGCTCGTCTCGTCATCTGGATAGGCAGTTGACATCCACCTGTAAGTCATGAATTTCATTCCTGTAGGAACTAATCTCATTGAGTATCTGTTGTTGTTTGTCCACGAGAGCACATGAAGAATAAAGGGAATAAGAATGAAAATAAGAACCGAAAAACTGGCCCTGCTAGCTAGGGTACTGCCTCTGTTGCTATTGGGGTAAGTGCAGAAATTACGGGCCCTGCTGGCTCGCTTGATAATGGCCCTATCGTCCATATTGTTGGTGTCGATGTAGTTGTTGCTGGGGTGGCTGGAATCCATGGCTCTATTGTGAAAGAGATGGTGCAGAGGTGAATGTGGTGTTGTAAAAGGTTGGGGGACGTTGGTAGGTCTGTTAGTCCCCCGTACATCCCTACCTGGTAGGGTCCTGAGTGTATTCGACTCCTTTCACCTCCCAAACCGGTGGAGGCTCCTCCTGAACTATCACTGCTGATTGAGGGATTGTTGGAAAGAGTGGGCGTAGGACTGGTCCTTTTCCCACGACTGAGGTTTCCCTAACACCAACAGCTCCTAAATATGGTGAACTCGGTATACGGGGGATGAGGGTGCAATCATGGTAGGTATACTTATCTAAGATACCTTCTCAGACAACTCCTCCATTTGTTTTGGAATTTTTTAGACACCTCCATTTGTTTTGGAATTTTGTAGATGCTCCGGTCTAACTTATCAATCCTCTTATCAATCTTCTTGACTACTGTAAGCTTGTTCGCAAGTAAGACTATGTCAATGTTAATTCTGCCTTATTAACTAGGGCTTTCAAGGGTTCTTCAAATGGCATCATTGCTGGGGAGGCACATCATAGGTTAATTTTTAGAAATCTTGATTTTAGGTTTTCCACCCTCGGGTAGTCTGACCCCTAATTTTTCTTGTAATTAATTCTATATTTATTTTCTTACAATTTTTTGCTTTATTTATTTATTTTATGTCTATCTCTCTGACTACCATATCGTTTTTTGTGTAAGGAACCTGACTGCAACGAACAAATCAACGTTAATTTTTCCTAATTAACTAGGGCATTCGAATGTTCTTCTACAATATCCACATCTTTAAGAAAATACCTCAAACATAATGTTGTTATTTTCTCATAAATATACTGAGTACTAGTACTTCTAGATCCTTTGACTTGAGTTTTGATTCGGACCTTTCTTTTCTTGAAGAACATGAACCTACATTAAATAGAATATGTTTTTAAATAAATAACGTTAGAATAAAAGTAAATTTTTATTTTAAAATAATACCTTTTAAATGGACACATCCATCAATATTTATGGTCACCAACTTTTACCTCAAATGGAAGACAAACCATTAGAATCTCCATTGAATTAAAAAAACTGGTGGAAATATCTTCTTCAAATTACACATATTTATAGGAATTTGATTCTCAAGATATTCCATCTCCATCCATTATATGTGTGACGAACATTGAATTTGAAAAAATCTTCTAATAATATATCGATGATATTTTTTAACCACAATCCCATGAACATTATTGATAACATTCTTTCTATGAATGTGTCACAGTCATGATTCTTCATTACTTTGAATAAAAACTTCTTTATATCGACCAAATTTGATCAACTGGATGCATATCCGTCTAGAAATTTCAATTTACTTGTCCATTCATAGAAACATTTCATTTGATTTTATCCAATGTGTACTTCGCTTTAGGATTCTCAACCCTTCCATTAATAAGATCCCCAATATATAACTCAAGATGATTGCATATGATCCTTAAATCATGACGAGAATTGATTGTATCCTTTGTATGATCATCTACATTCAAAATTGTGTAAAAACTATTATTAAAGATATTTTTCTAGATATGCATAACATCTATGTTGTGTTGTATCAATAATTTACTCCAATATGATGATTTTCAAAATACACTCTTCTTAATCCAATTATGATTGTGACTAAAATCATGTAGATGTTTTATTTTATCTTCATTACCCATGGATGAGTTTTCAAATTCCTTTAAACTTAATAATATCATATCATGGGTCTTAGTTGTAGAAAGATATGCAAGTTTGATGGTATTCCTCTTAAATGCTTATTTTTGTCTCCGATATCGATGATTGTTTGAGAGAAAATGTCTATGACAATCAAAAAAATAAGTTTCCGATCATGTTGAAGATGAAAATACTTCGTAATCTTCGTACAATATGGACAAACTTTACGTCCATTCCTACTCCATTCAGATAAAATTCCATAAGCCAGAAAGTCATTTATAGTCCAAAGTAGAGCTACTTTCATATTAAATGTTTTACTTTATTTGCATCATATAATATCCACCCTATTGAATTAGAGCATCTTCAACTCATCTATGAGAGGATGTAAATACATGTCGATGTATTTTCCTGGATGCGTAGGTCCTTCCACCAACAACAACAGAAACAAGAATTGTCTCTTATTTCATAACCAAGGAGGTAGATTGTATAGTTTTGACATTATTGGCTAACAAGAGTAGTCCTTAGTTCTTCCATAAGGACTAAATCATTTGTACATAAACTTATAATCCAATTACTTCTTCCTCTGAAATCGAGAGAAATGTTGGCATCAATTCCTTCTTACAGTCAAACTCTGATGGATGCTCTATATACTCTTCACAACATTTTTCTGAATGCCATACATATTTTTCGTTGTTTCCTTACAACAATTTAATCACTTGAACTTCAGAATTAATAAGAAATAATATAAATTTTTCCTTGATATTTTTTTCCACTCTTACTTGATTCTTGAAATCAAAACTCATCACATTCAGGACAATGTGTCAAACACTCACGTTCTTCATAATATATAATATGGTGATTTATGCAAGAGTCTATCTTAACCTAATTAAACACATCTTCTGCATTATTTTTTTATTTTATAGTAATTTCCAGATAATCAACATCTTCGGGTAATATTTTCTTGATAATTAATGCATGTCATTGAAATTACGATCTATTATATTATACTGCATCTTCATATATATATAAGTTTTGAAATTGATGAGAGTTTTGAATATGTCTTACAACCCAACCATAATAGCTCTCTGTCTTTTTCAACAATTCATAGAAGTTTGTTGTCTCACCATATGGTTCCTCTTCGTTTGGATAATCAATATTTAAATCTGGACTTGCAACATCCATAACGATATCTACAAATGGATTGATTGTGTCCGCATCATTTGACTCATAAATCGTGTCATCGAAGACCTCATCGTGCCTCCACCAAATTTAATATCCTTTCATGAAACTATTTTTATAAAGATTCAAATTAATTAAATCCTTGGATCTCTTCTTTAATAAGACACACTTTGTCATGGATGCAAGATAGTATAATTGGAATCCACCACACGCGACCTTTGAGCGTAATCAAATTCCACAAATTCTTGAATACCTTTTGAAAGGTTTCTATAACACATACATCTGCTACACACTTGTAAACTCACTCTCTATTAGCCATCGATTTCATATGAATGTAACAATTCATAAAGTTAAATGAGAGGAGAAGATTTAACATTAGCTTAAGTTCATAGATCAGACTTAGAAAACCTAAACCAAAACACATCGTTGGCCTAAAACTAATTTTAGTAGATGAGAAAATAAGTGTCTTCATTAAGTTATCACTTGAGCCCATCCATAAGGATTAAAACATAATATAAGACGAACATTGTCACATGATAGCTTATTTCTGAGGAAAATTCGACAGCATAACCATGCACCCCTCTAGTATACCACATAAACCAATCACAAATAACTATTAAAGTTATCATCATAATGATAATATTAATAGTATATTACGATTGGTCTGGTATACTAAAGAGGAATGGGTTATGCAACTGATTTTCCATAAAAAATAAACTACAACAAGTGACAACGATCGCCTTATAAGTTTGAATCCTTGCGGACTCCCTTAGTTTAGGACCTCCTAGCTAAGGAAAGCCAATGTAATTGTAATATTTTAAGATTACTTTACCCCAGTACATTTGTATGTGCTACAAATGTGACTATAAAATGATATTAAAATATTTCGTCATTTTAATTAATGGAGAAATTACATATATTTGGTTGGTTAACGATGAGGATATGAACAAATGTGATCCCAAAGTTATTTCTAATTAAGTAATTAAATGATAGTTATTGGAAGTGTACATGTAAAAAAATATCGTCCACCCATATACGTCAAAATCTACGATCATTGAACCAGGATATCTCATCTTAAAGTGAGGCTAATAGTGCTACGCAAAATTTAGGAAAAGATAATGCAATTAGAGATGATGAAATCCTCCTATGTGTTGTGGATGCCTCCCGTGTACATGGCAACACACCACCTGATGTGGAGGGACGCATTGTATGTGAATTACTTTGTGCAATTTAATAATAAGTTATGTTTTAGCCTTATTATATACGTAACAAAAAGTTAAAGTGACACACTTGGCCAAATTAACTAGAATTTAATATGATAATAAAATTATCACAACATAACTATTGTTGTTTGTTAAACAACCCACATGGCCCTGCCTATCTTTTTATCACATATATACCTAGAATTAAATTAATATCTGTAAACATATGTTTCCTTGTTTCCATCATTTTTTACTTCTTTTAATCTTCATACACAAACATATTTTTTGTCATCTCTTTCTTTCTCTCTTTTTTTGATAATAAGCTTGTCTATGTAGACCCCCATCAATGCACATATATACCCCTGTCCTCAAATATATCTCTTTATCCTGCCTGCACATACTCTATCCCTCTCTCCTCCTCTCTCTCATTAGCTGACTCTCTATTGAGGATGTTTATTTGCATAGAGACATAAATAGAGTCATAATAAAGAGTTTTCAATTGAATAAATCTTAATAGGATAACTAACGTAATCCAAGTCAAGCATAGTATATTATAGTATATTTTACATTCTATATTATTGACGTCCAAGTTATTTCATCACATTAACATGTTATGCCTCGTGTTATTTTAGCACAATAATACAATGTCATGGAATGACATTCCTATCCTTCATAATTTTTATAAATCATCAACAAGGTATACTAACAACCTTAAAAGTGACAAGAGCATTCAATATTCTACTTTATTATTCAAGCTAAGTTATGGTACAAGTTGTGGAATTTTATCGTACCCCTGGCATGCATATGAATTTCCATCTTTATTAGACAACCATTATTAAATTTAACAACAACTACATATTAATCAAGTCGTATGCAACATAAACAACATGTTCAAGAACGAAGAATATAGAAAATAGCAAGTAACCTATAAACAATATGAAAAACCTAAACTATACAAACATTAATGATATGTAATTAAATGTTAGAAACGAGAGAAATGATGAAGAAATATAGAAAAAGGAAGATGTGTGTATGTGATTGAATGGCCCCAACAAGGGTCAGTGGAGGCAAGGAGGGCGAAGCACAAATCTCCATAAGGATGAATTTGGGAAGAAATGTTGGTAGAATGAGGAAGAAGAGGTGTATTATGTTTTGTTTAGATATGTTGATGAGAACACTTACGCGCTCTCCTAGTGCTTCATTATTATCGCTTGGATATTGGCACTCCCGCTCGAGTTGCCACTTGAATTTCAAGTGAGAGTGCACTTTCTAGGCGAGCACATGTGTAATCCATGTGCTCGACCATATTTTAACACACAAGCTCCAAAGCCTCGTCTCAAAATTCAAATAGGCGAGCATCCCAAGAAAATACATGTGTAACCATGGTGCTCACCCACAACTGGTCGAGCACAGTGCTTGCCAGGTGTGAGCTAGTGCGTGCCTCCCATCATACCTTTTGTTGTGGGTAGAAGCGTTGGTACTTCAATGAGCCTATGTGATAATCAAGGTCAGCCACCGACTGGGTTGTTGGCTCTAATCCTTAGGGGTCGTGCATCACTATGTCCGGAGTGTACCTGAAAACAATGTTGGCGTTATGAACCCAATATAATGAAATATGTTGCGAATTTTATTTAGTGTCAAAGTGTTATTAGGAGTGTCCTTGTTTTAATTTTTTAATTTTTCTATTTTTTAAGTATTTTTTAAAATAAACATCTAACGATTTTTTTGGATTTATTTAATCTATGTTAATAAAAACTGGGGGAGAAGTCAGAAATACAATGCAAGTTGACACTATGATAAAAAAACTCATCACTGTGTCAGAATGATGGATGCTCAGATAGAATAACTACAGTGCCCCCTAGCTCTCTCCATGAGACATGCAAGACAAGAATTTAGATTAACACAACATCCTATGTGCAATTTGAAGAAATCACCCTAAGCAGGAATTGTTATTAGCTTGTAGAATCATATTTAGTTTGATCTTAGTCCAAACATATCAAAGACTATAGGAACATGAAATAATTAAGGATTTGGACCTAGGTTAATCGATCAAGCAATCCTTAAAACTATGGGCTCATTCACACGAGATGTAAATAGAAAATAGTCAAAAAAAACTTTAATCACAAGAAAAAAATAGAAACAAAAAGAAATATGTGGAGAAAAAAATGAGAAAGTTGTGAAAACACAGATAAAACTAAGCATGCCCCATGTGAAAAGGATACTGATGAAATAGTTAATCTACAAAAGCCACTCACTCTCATAAAATAAACTAAAACCTATACTAATGCTACGATGCTCTGATTGGTTCCTCAGTTGTTTTTGTTTCCCTCTCCTATCAGCTCAATTAAAGAAGTTGATCTCCGCTCAATTGGTTGTCTCGATCTCCAGAAGACTATCCACGTGTAGAGGGCCCTCATAAAAAAGACAAATAGAAGGAGATGATTAGAATAGATCAAACAATTATTTACATAAAGAGAAATAAAAATATAAAATAATGTAAATAATATGTACAAAGTATCCTACGCGTTGAAATGGTGTTATTTGATAACGAGCGTTTGATGTGGGCTGCAAAACTTCCAGTTTTGGAGGGCATGCAGTGTGTGACATGTCGTATCTGACAATAATTGTGTCACCCACACTCACGGTTCCCAATACCTAATATTAGCTAATAAATAAACAATAAACCCACAACATTACATACAAATATATATATATATATATGTTTGCAAATAAAAGGAAATGTGAGTTAAAAATTATTACTACTCCACAATAAATGTGTATTGGGCAAGTAAGGTGGGAATCAAACCACTACGAACAACAGACGATAGGTATAATTATGTTAAATAATAGCAATTAATAATAATTATTTTGTAATTTTAACATATTTCTAATATTTCATGGTTTTAATTATATGTGATTTTTTGTGGATTTTAAGCTTATTATATTTTGTTTTTATAATTTTATATTTTTTAAAATTTTGTTTTATTTTTAGTTTTGCAATTTTTAATTTATTTTTTCTTTTTCAAATATAGTATGTAATTATAAATATTAATATAAATATTATAGGTAATATAAGTAATATGTATTATAATGTACATAGGGTTTTAAGTTTTTAATATACATAAATATAGTAAAAATATATAAAATAAAATAATTGTGTTTTAAATATAATTCTCTATTTTTGATAATTTTTATGGAATTTTTTTTAAATTTTATGCACTTTTAAATTATTAAAATAAACAAAATAGTGCATAGTTCAAATATCTAAATTGTTTTCAATTTAATAAATATAAACAAGTTGAACATTAACCCAAAAATTAGTTTAATATATAGTATATAATATAAATAAAATTCACAAACAGGAATATTTTTTGGATTTTTCTTAAAGTTTTATTTGTTTTTCGATGTTTTACGGCTTTTATACATTTTAAGGTTTTTGTTTTGTAATTTTTAGAGATTCTTAGATATATAGTAGAATATACATTAATATATCTAATGTTTTTTTTAAAATTTCAAAAATCTTATATTTTTTGGGATATTAATAAGTAGCCATGGAATAAAAGCTCCTTACGATTTTTAGAAAATAGGAATTTGATAATATGCTTTAACAAAAATATTTACATGTACAAGCATGTAAAAAGGCATCCATTATAACCTTCCCATGAGATAATCAATAAATTAAGAAGTACTTGAATGTAATTACATGAAAGATTTAATCCATTTGAATATCGATCTAGAAAAGTTACAGGTTCAAGTAAAATTTCCCCAACCTCACATGGCATTATACGTGAGGTAGAAGGGTCTATATGTAATATACAAGAAGTTCAGGGGCCTTAATATAAAAAAATCTATATAATTTACAATGCAACTGCAATTTTAACTAAACATATAATATGTAAAATGTTGTACGACTAGAGTGAAATATACCTACAAAGCAGCACTTATGAACAGTGGAAGTTGTGCCATGTAGGCAAACTTTAGTCAATCGATCGACCTAGGATGCATAGTAGTTCTGCTAAGATTAAAGAACCAAATTAGATCTGGGTTGTGCCTTGGGTCCAACAGCTCTAAGGATGGCTAAAAGAATACCAAGAACACCGTCCTAGCGTGACTTCTATTGTGGATTCCTGGGAAATCCAGGCCTCTTTCTCTTCATCGATGATCTCAAAAGCTTTGTGGAGATACATCGCATATACTAGAAGGCTTCAGCAACATCCATGTCCCACCAATAGGGACCTGGAGGGTCCTCAGTTCTCAACCACTTAGAGCAGCTAGTGAACCTTTGCTCAACTCCATGTTCCTTCTTGTGCCTTCATTTCTGCAATAAAAGATTACAAGGTTAGAGAGGGTCTCTCTCGGCCCGATTTGAAGATGGTAGCATAATGGAGTGGATGCGTGGATGAAGCTCCTATGATGGGTGAAAGGTGAGAATCGATTCCTCTGATTTAAGGAAAATCAGATGTTGGCATACGGTGCTTTAGATGGAGAAAGCGATTGGGATTGTGATGGAGGCGATTGTGGGTCAAAACAGGGTTCAAACCACAGTAAATTAGGGTTGGAGCTCGAAGCTCCAGTAAACAAAAATCGTGGAAATGAAACAAACCGGAATACTAATGCATAAACTAAATTACACTACTGAAAGTAAATTACGCTATAAAAACAAAAAAAGTAGTTTGTACCTATGTAGATAGGGATCAAACGATCTCCATCTAAAAGCTACTATGGCGAGGTGGTTCACACCTTTTCTGGCCTTGTCCACACCACAAATTTAGGAATCATGCTTTCTTGTTACTAAGGGAACCTCAATTATTTATTATTCTTTGTGTTATAGAAGATAAAGAAGGATCAAACTTGCAAAAAGGGGGATGGGTCTTATATATGGGCAAGGTGGATGGCAAAAGGGGGAAGAAGATGGTGTGAAAAGGAGCGGAGGTAGGTGAAGTCTAAGGATATGGGCTGGGTTAGGGTCGTGAGGGTTGTAGGTTGGAGGACTACTCGAGGAGGAATGAGGTATGGATGAAAGGGATAAAAATGGAGAAGAAGGGCTTCTCGTGAGCTTTGACAGGCATCTGAGCGAGGAGAGGATAGATGACCGACGGTCAACTGTACAAGAGCCCTGATTGGTCCAAGGGGACTATTAGGGAATTTGAAGTATTAATTCCCCTACTAAACATTTAAAAATGATAAATCATTTTATTAAATAAAATTCAAAACATAAAAATGTTTATTATTCTACATATTAATTATGGATATTTTATTTAGTTTTACAACTTTATTTATTAGGTGTTAATTTTTACAAGTATATACATTGTATATTTACATTCATTTTAATTATTTTATTTTATATTTGAAATTTTATTATAATATGTGCCTGTTATATATATTTATAATATATTTAAATACATATTTACAAGATTTTATTTTTCAAATTGTAATTATATACTTAAAAAAATATGTATGTATACATTATATGTATAATATAATTTAAGTTTATTTCTAGTATATATTTTACACATTTTTAATAACATTCACTATTGAACCTATATTTTCTATTTCATGTTTATATTTGCACATTTTTTGTATATATTTTAATACATTGTATATTTTAATTTATTTTAAATGCTTTTATTTTATGTTTATATTTTTAATATATTTCAAATAATGTTTTCAAGTATTAAAAAATATAAAGAATAAATTAAATGAATGAAATATACGTGTTTATCGTAAAATGGGATCCTAAAAAGTTATCTTTTTCATCTAAACTCCATTTTTAAAGATATTTCCTCTATTAGAAATATAATTTTAAGAACAATAAATGTGAGTTTGATGAATTTTGAGCTTGTATGGAGAAGATATTAGTTTGTGAAGTTTAGTCTACGGCTTTTTCATTTGTGTGTCCCAGTCACTTTGTGTCTTATTTTTCTTGGCAATTATTTTTGTATTTTTCTATACATTATTATGAACAAGTCTTATGTTGATCAAATCTTTAATTGTGGTGGGCAAAATAAATAATAAAATAGATGAATATTGAGCTATATAAATTTAATAAAATTAAGGTTTTTGTATATTTTTGTACACCTATTGGCCATATCTCTCCCTACATTATTCGTGATCAACCAAGTCAATATTGATTTTAGGATCGTTATGTACTTACAACAATTCATTCTTTTTCTTTTCTTTTTATTTATTCTTTTAATTTGGGAATAAGTACATGTATTTGTACAATATTTATTGGTCAAATAGTGACTGTTACTTTGTGTAAATTAATAATATGTACTTGCATTTTATCAAGGATTTAGGGCTAAAAGATGATGAAATCGAGGCTCATCAATAATTTGTATTTTAATTTGTAAAATTTGTATCTTCTTTTGTAAAAATTTACAGGTATTTGTAGTTTTTTTGATCTCCTTTGTTAAGACCATGCTCCATTTATAATTCGTTGTGTAATATTTTATGAATATTTGTAAATAGTTTATGTTTATTTATAATTTTTTAATGTTACTTTGTAAAAACTCGTATTCCTTAGATTGTCTCCCTTGATGGCAATGTCATACACCTACTCCACATCGCACGCAGCCATTAGAAGAGGGTAGGAAAGATCTGGCATTATCCTCATTGCATGTCCTAAGTGAACCCCCACCATTATGCATCGTCGCACCCATGTCTCCCTCCTCCACTTTCTTCATTATGCTTCTCAATGCTACGATCTCGCACCATCACGCACCATCTTTGTGTCATGTATTTTGCTTGCCACTATTGCTATCCTTTTTCGTATAAACATCTACGCTCATTGGGAGAGAGAAGAGGGGGAGTCGTGCTTCGCCTTTCAACCACTCCTCCTCACTACATGCCACCCTACATCTGCTAGGGCTTGATGCCCATCTAGAGAGAGAGAGATATTAAATAGAATTAGCATCAATGATGAAAATTTGATTTCAATTAAAAAATAACATTAATACCCATTTAATCTCAACCATGAAATTAAAATTTAAAAACCCATATTGATGGCTCACCATGATAACAATGAGCCCCTACTCATTTGAAGTTTCTATTATGTCTGGGAGGGGGGTTGGGTGATGATTCTCCATTTCATCATATTTATTCTATCATTTTGGACATAAAATTTCTATCTAATGCATGTCAATAGCATTATTTTATACAAATTAACATTCAATATTTATTCCATTTATTGTGTATAAAATATAGTTTTTAATGCCAAAATTATAGAGTAAAAAAAGAAAATAAAAAGAATAAATTACTAAAGGAATTTTATGATCCTAAACCAAGAGACCTAGGCATCTTGATGGCTGGATCAACAAGTAAAAATGTAGCAAGAGATAAGGGCCAAATATTCATCAAAAATTCCATTCATTTATTCTTTTGTAATTCCTTTTTGGGATCTATTTTATTTCCATCTTTTATACCTTTAATAAAAAAACTTTATACATGAAAGTTTTATATTAAAATACAAATAGAAATACAAAATTGAGTTTATACAAAAATAATATACAATGTACTTTTTATATTCTAAATAAAAATCCAAAGTCCCAACTTCCCAGATGCATATCACCAAATGAAAGCTCGAAATGTATCAAAATAAAATTTAGTTTTATATAACATTTAGTAAGATATTTAATGAAGGTTGTTTAATATTTGTTGGAGTTAAGTTGAGAGGGTTAGGTTTTTGACCCCTATTGTATAATATACTTGAATAAAATTTTCACTTTATTTATTCTCTTATTATTTTTATAATTTTATAGTTATAATTTTATAAATATTATGTATAGTGTATATAATTAGAATAGAATAAAAACATAAATAAAACACAGAATAAAAAAATATAAAAAATGCATTGATGAAATACCTATACAGATACCTATATATTTAGAGGAATGGGATCCTACTCCATTGAGTAGGTAACTTGCCTACATCATTCTCATTTTTTGCTACTTCTTTTTTTTTGAAAAATTCTTCCATGGATTTTCATAACTATATCCTTTAATCTTCGTACTCTAAAATTAGATGAATAAAAACGTATTTTGTGGTTTTTAATTTGCAAACTTTTTTAATATTTTCAAAATAAGGAAACAAATCAGCAAAGAAGGGGACAAACTAATTTCAACATTTTTCATTAAGAGTAAAAATGCTCAAAAACAGGGAATACATTTATTTTTGTGTTTTTCAAATATTCAGATGTTTTTGATAGTTTTATGGTACTTTTTATATTTTTATGGGATTTTATTAAAAAATGGAATAAGAATAAAATAGTGAGATAACGTACAACCTGGACAAAAAGGCAAGTTTAAAATATCAAAATTGCCTTAATGTCCAGATGTGATTCTTCTAAAAAAGCTAATAAAAATATCTAACTATAGCAACTGAAAATCATTTTTTTGTTTTTCTAGAATTTTTAATGATTTTTATGAGTTTTTAATTCTTTTCTAATTTTAGTGTTTTTACAAGTAATTTTATTGCAAAGATCCTACTGAAAACAAAGCATATGAAAACAAAGACCACAAATTTTTATGGAATTTTTCAGATAATTTTGCGAATTTATATATATTTTAGGATATAAACAGAACAGTTTTGTGGGTTTTTTATTTTTAGAAAATATTAAATAAAACTAAATTAAGTCATAAAAATACCTAAAATATTACATGTTAACATGAGCAAACTGTAATTTTAATGAAATATTTAGATTTCATTTAGTAATTATTTGATTAAAAACATCACACGCATCACACAAGGATCTATTTGCAATTATTAAAAAGTTTTCAAGCCAAAGTATAACAAACGTAAATAGTTCATGGCTAGGTTTGCAATTTATCGACTGAATTCAGGCACATGCAGATTATTCACACGCACAGGGGTAAAATTGCAAATATCCAAAACTTCTATTCAGAACATAACAATCAAGAACACAAGGGTATATCATGGAAAAACACCACTATGCACGTGAGATCGTATGTGAACTCAGTCAATCAGAACTATAATGCAAATACAGAAAATTGCAAGGTTCGGTCTGTAAAATTACTGAGCAATTCTAAACTACTACAAATAATTACAAGACTAAATAAGAAAAGCAAAAACATCGAGGGCTTAAGTATAGATTACCCTTTTATTAAAGAGCGGTCCAATGACAGGAGGAGGCCCACTTATGGATGGACGGATGAGATCTACAGGTACCTCTTCGGTGATAGACTATTGTGGAGCGACCCTCAGATGGATCAGACGACCGAGGGTCTCCTGAGGATGGCTGGTTTGGGTTAGACTTGGAAGATGCCTCAATGGGACGATAGCGGCAATGTATGGATGATTGGGGAATAACTCCCCTCCGACGCATTTCAACCAGATCTTGTGTGTGGCTCCGACGTCATCTCGAACTATTGAGATGTGGAACAAGTCGACGAAGGCACTTCATAGCTACTGGAAGTCTCGGAAAGGCCCAAGACCAATTAGACGGTCCTAGGGAGATCCGGTGAACTTGGCTCTTCCTGGAACCTCTCGAGACCTCCAGATGAGGTATGGATGTGCACGAACCCTGCAAGAGAATGGTATTGCTAGGAGAAACAACTCTGATGAGGGTTAGTGTGCAACAAACAATGGGAACTGAGGTGGCGAGTGCATGGGCAGGTCTCAGGCAGAGCGAGGTATCTAACCTGCTGATGGTTAATAAGCCTCTGTCTATCCTACCTAATCCAACCAAGTTAATGATCGAATTAAATGTGTCGTTTATTGTAGTCGGATAAATCAAGGTTGATTAAAAACCACTTAGATTAATTGAATTAAACACAAGCGATAATTTTTTTTTATTTTACTTGGACAAGACCTAGGTCGAACTCATGAAGGCAACTTTCTCCTTAGGTTAATTTGAAGTCAATTTCGATGTTAGATTTTCAGGAGAATATTTTTGGTCTTTTTTTATGCAATTAAGAAAAAATACGATGTAATTTAAGCCAAATTTGAAGTTAAATCACAAATTATAGTCAAATGAAGTACAAAAATGATGAAATTTGGCCAGAATATGAAATGCAATGAAACTAAGCTACTACAATTTATTGAGAATTTTCAGACTCTGAATGAATTAAATATGAATGCAAGATGAATTTTGCAAAATTAATTTTAATAAATACCAAACATATTAATTTCAGATACAAATATTATCCTATATACTTCTATGTGATATGAATGCAAGAAAAATTAATAAACCTTAAAAGTGATTAGTTTTGGACCTATTAAAAAATTAATTAAGTAAAATACTATTTAATTTATTCATGCCTCGTGATGCATACAAATGATATGATTTTTAGGCACAGTGTAGATCAACTTAAACTAAACCTATGTGATTTTTTTAGTGATCTTTGGAGCGTCAAATAATTTAATAAGGAATTTACAAAACCAATGGGCAAACTATGTAGATTCCCACAAAAACAATAATATTAAATTTCTCTATGCTCACACAAATATGACAAATGTCAACAATGATAAAGGACAAGTTTAATTACAACATGCAATTTTGGGAATTTAAAAATGTGGCTAAATGAATGCCTAAATGAACATGCAACCACAAGGACTAAAGTGCAAACATGAATTAAAAGTGCTTAAATAAAAACATGCATACAAGGATTGAAGTTCAATTACCTATCATGTTGGGGGTAGGTATGCAAAATGTCCACGAGAACACGTGCGCCTCACGTGACGTGCCCGGTAGGTACTGAATTGTAATATTGAAAACTTGTAGGGGCCTCGGTGTAAAATACCCAGACCGCACGTGAGGGACACATGAGATATAGGCTCGGGAGGCATCGGAGGATCAGATATTGGCTCGGGTGCTCTGGAGGCTCGAGTGTGCTTTAGATGAAGCTCAGGAGCTCCGAGCCTAAAAGTAGGGGTAGAGGCTCGAAGGAACAACGTAGTGAAAGATTGGCCGTCAAATCTAGAGATGAATCCAACGTCTGCTGGTGCGGGCGACGTGGCAGCCTTAGGGACCATCATATCAAGATAGATCTAACGAGGTGGAAGACTCCTGGAGCGGGTGATGTGGCGTACTGTAAGCCTTTAGATCTTCCTGATCCAACGGAGGCTGGAGCTGCTAGAGATGTTGATGTGTCGTGACGAGGACCATCCGATTAAGATGATCGGACAATTGCTATGCATCGTGTTCCTACGGGTCATCGCCTCCTGCGGCGGACTTGGTTGGGCTATGGCAAAGCCCTCCTGGATCCTCTACCTCCCCCCTTGCTCAGTGAAGATCCCCTGGGACTCCTGAATGACTGGATGCGATCGTGGATGTGCAGCGGAGCGACCAGAGCGTCTGGAAGCGGCTGAGGTGGTCTGTAGGCCGGAGGCGATGAAGCTCGAAGTAGCTTCGGTGATGACTCTGTTCAGTGAAGAAAATGTCTCTTGCAGTGTTAATAAATGCCCATGAAAGGTGCTTGTGCTCGCATGAGGTGCAGTGAGTGAATGGAGGCCTTGTGGTTTGAAGAGTGATCGTGTCAGTGTGCTTCTCCACTGGAAGGATCGGAGCCGTGGTCAAAAGGGATCCGATGAGTCGTAGAGACGAACAGATAGGTATGCGAAGATGGGAGCTCCAAGTCTGAGATCGATGGATGGTTGGTGGAAGGTGGTGTCAAGCGGAGATGGCGGAAAAAATGTGAGAAGTTCGGTCGAGATGAAGAGAAGATTGGAAGAGAAAATGGAGGAGGCTACCTAGGATTGGAGGCTCGGAGGAAGCTTCTGGTCATCGCTCGAGGGTCGTTAGAGGCCTAAGCTCTAGCATATCGTCGAGGAGGCTGCGACATGACGAAGTTAGCCGTAGATCTCGCCTGAGATAACTACTGTCTTCACTCAATTTCGTGCCTTCTCTCTGTCATAGATAGGTGGATCCGAGCTCAAGAGATTCTCGTGCAAGGGCGGATGGGGTTGAAGTTTGTCAGAGGTGGAGTATCTATAGGAAGAAGGTGGAGGTTCAGGCGATGGAGCAAGTGATTTGTGTGGGATTTGTGGAGCGAAGGAGAGGCTGTCGTGGGGTGACTGAGTAGCCACGGGGACGAGGGAGTAAGGGCCCTATCGTGGGCTAGTTGGAGAGTGGCAGAGACAGCGGAGAAAATAGGAAGGGGCCGACGATTTGGCGAGGTGGGGGATTACGTGGGCGAGGCGTTTGTGGAGGTAGAAGACGATGCCTCGACTGTTGGATCTAGTGATCCAACGGCTCTGAGCGAGATGCGGGGAATGGGACAGATTAAATTAAGGCGACGTGATCGAAAGGGTAGGGATGCGCCACGTCGTAGAATGTGGTGCGGGTATTGAAGGATGATGGAGATTGAATCAAGAGTGAGTATCGGAGGGTGATGTATTTGCGCTGGAGTGAATGGCTGGGATGAGAGCATCTAGGCCCCGATCGTGCGGCCGTAGAAGGTGACGTCTGGCGTGCAATGGTTAGGGCGGGAGCGATCGGCCTAGATGCGATCTGGCTTTTGATCGAATGGTTAGGAATTGGAGCGGGATGGATGGCTAAGATCTGGAGGGCATGGGCCCGATCCAACGGCCAAGAGGGAAGGGCACGTGGCAAGCGGGTAGTTGAGTTGTGTGGTGCAACCAGAAGGCACCACGTGGCCCAATCAGATTGGCTGAGAAAAGAAGGTGAAATAAGAGTGAGAAAATGGTCGAATTTAGAAAAACTCAAAACATTAAAGTTGTAGAGATCTACAACTTTTTATGTTGACCAAAAATGGAAACGAGGTCAAATAAAGTGATAAAATACAAGGGTACAAATATAAATACATATAGTATACAATGGTGGTCCAAACCCCAAGTTTTGCATACGAGTTCTGATTTTTATGAAATTAGTCCTAATTTTAAGGTCTCTGAATATATATAATTTTAAAAGTGAGTTGACCTATATCGGGGGATGTACGATAGGGAGGGATATGTGCATTTTTTGGTCCATGGTCTCAAACATAGATTAGGGCTTTATATGTCAATTTTACAAGTTAGTATTTTTTTGGTATTTTTATTGTATTGTTGTTAGTAATATGTACCCCATAGATTTGAATTTATGGAATTTAGAGTTATTATAAAATATATACGAATAGGTGATTTTTACAAGTGGGTTTGGCTTCTTATTTAATGCGGATGTGCATGCTAAAATGCAGATCTTTTACATGCATGCATGAATGATAATTATGAGATATAGGTGGAAATATGCCTCTAATTACTCTGGAACAAGACTTTATTTCCAACTTTTAGAGTGATGAATCACAGATTCATCAATAGGCTCCAAGCCGAAGACTGGAGCCACGTGAGGTGTCACGGAGCAAACGTAGAAGCGAAAGGCAGTCGAAGATGGGGTGTACGTTAGATAGAGCATGGCGATGCAATGGGAAAAAGAGGATGATAGATGGAGCTCTGTTCGGTGATGGAATGATGAATTTAATGGACTAGAAGTGGTAAAGGAGGTACCGGGAGATGGCAGAGTGTTCCTGGGAGTGTAGACGGAGTCCACATGGGGTTATAGCCTTGATGGTCAGCACTATCAGGGGCTCGGCTCCTTGCGACGGAGCTTGATGTTCACCTCGCTGGACCTAGGGTTTACATGCTCGAAAAGAGCCTCTCACCCCCTCTCACCGTTGGTGTCACTTTAGGAAAGGAGGTCGGATACATAGGAGGAGGGGTGCTGCCAAAGGTGCTGCAAAAGGGAGGTGGAGGCGAAATATATGTAGGCATGCAGATCTGGGAAGATGGTGGCGTGAACCGCAAACCGAGGTGCGGATCCCAGAGATTGGCGTCGGGCATGTATTTGGGATCCGCACCCTTTAATCAGAGCAGAGGTTCGGGGGAAGAGGAGGTCGGATCGGGTGGCGAAAATTGGGAGAACTCGGTGAAAAACCTGATTCAGCGAAAAGGGAATCCGGGTGGACCAGTTGGGCGAAGTCAACAATCCCCCCAGACCAATCAGAAGTGGGCTAGAGTATGTCAAACTAGGCTATAGGACAAAATAGTGAAAAAATAAATATAAAATTAAAAATAATAGGATTTCTTTCAAATAGGATGCAATCCTTCCTAAGTTAAGGAAGGCCAACCCCTTTTTTTGTATAAAGCAAGATGACTTTAGTAGAATACATATACAGTTTTGTATTATAATGTGTAGTTTTAACGTTTGTATTATAATGTGCAGTTTTGTATGCGGCTTTGTATTTATAACGTGGACATATAATACAAACTATATACGTATTATACTAAAGTGCTCGTGTTTTATATAAAAAAAGGCGGGCTTCTTTAACTTGGGAAGGACCACGTCCTATTTCAAAGTCCCCCAAAAATAATAAATGAATTTAAGTTAAAAAATGAACAAAATAAATATGTTTATTTATTTTCATGGAATTTTTCTATGATTTTTAACTATTTTTATGAAAAATAAATTAGTCTATATACAAGGTATAGTATTATATAAAGGTATAATATACCTATGTATTATGTACAATTATTGTTATTTGTTTATTTTTACACAAATACCCCAATTTTTATTTTATTTATTTTCAACATATTTTTAGGAGTATAAAATCATTTTTATCTTATTTCGATAATTTATTTACATGTTTAAAATAAATAGGGAGTGAAACTTATATACATGTATATGTACAATTGGGAAAGGATGTTGTTTTCATTTTTGTTTAATTTTATTTTTGTTTTAATTTTAGGACTATAAACAAGGAGGTAAAAAGAATATTTTATTTTATTTTATCAAAAATAAGTATTACATATATAGGTAATATATATAACATAGAGTAGGCACTATCTCTCTCTACTTATTTTATTTTGGCGATCAGGTCAATGCATGACCTTCTCTTGGGGTTCGGGTCAGTCTTTATTTATTATAAAAACTCCTTCCTTTTTCTTTTCCTTTATTCTTTTATTTTTGCATAAATACGAGGTAAATACACAATGTTAACATATTCATGCCAAATGCTAACTTATTGTATTTACACCTATTCACATGATACTTTGCCAAGATAGATAGCTAAAATAACATAATAAAGAGTGAGAATCAGGGATTCATCAAGGAAATAGGAGTCTTTTTTCTGACAGAATTTGAATGACATATAAGAAGGATATGGTTATGAAAATACATTGAAGCACTTATCAAAAAAATAAAAAGAAGTGGCAAAAAATGAGAATGGAGTAGGTAAGTTACCTACTCCATGGAGGAGTATCCCTTTCCTCATATATTAAATACCTGTATTTATTTAAGTATACATATTATATCATAAAAATATAGTAAAAATAGATTTGTGTATAAAAGTAAGTTATAAATATATTGAATATTAAAAAAATAACAAATAAAGAATACAAAATAAAAATAAAATACCCAAAACATAGATTAATATAATTATAAATAAAACCCTAAAAAAGAACTTGTAATAAATTAACACCTAAAAACAAATAAAAATCATATTAAAATACTACAGAAAATAATAATAAAAAATATTTTATAACATAAAAATAATAAATTGATTTATTAATTATTATTCATTTTATAAATATTTCGGGGTCTGCTTTTTCCTCGTTGGTCCTTGTGGACCAACTAGATTTCCCCTCTAGTTGACCATGGTCAACTCCTCTGACTAGCACTTAGGCTTATCAGAGCTTCATTTGAGCCGACATTTATCATTTTTTCCAAACCAATACAAGCATCGATTTTGTTGGATTTCTTCTACACTTTTGTGCCTCGATCATTCACCCATAAAGAAGATGTGATTTTTCGATCAAAAAACCTCTAATTAGAGCCTGTCACCTTGATCTTCCTCCCATCCCAATCGCATGTATATAACTGAGCCCCCTCCTTCCTTCGAATTTTGAATCCCTCTTGTCCACCTTCTCTCCTCCTTTTTTCACTCAATAGCATGCAGAAGGTGATTCCTTCTTTGCCAAACTCTTAATTGGATCAAGGAACAGCTCTAAGGCAGATCTCCACCATCCCCAGTGACCTCTATCACCCTGAGATCCATCTCACGGTCCAGCACCATTCGAGGTATCTTTTATTGCTCTTTAGCTTAGTTTTAGTTTCTAGTTTTATTTCCTGCATTTAGATTAAATTTTTATTGCTTGAATTAGCACAAAATTTCTCATTCTTAGTTGATCGGAGCTTCGCTCAGATGAACCTCCAACTATATCTCTATCATTTTTCAACCCCGCAACCACCCTTATTTTGCTTCCCAACACCTTCTCTTCACATAGACCCATCCCATTCACCTTGACTCCTTTCGGAAAAGGATCACGGCGCTCCACCCCCTTCCTTCACCGGAGAAACCACCATCCCAACACATCTCGACTCCATTCCTCCCTCTAACAGTAGAGGTAGTTTTTCATCGACCTCCTGTTATTTTTATGTAGGATTTGAAGGTTAGTGACCCAATAGGGTCGATTTTGGACTTCGTCAATGGTACATGGAGCCCCCTTTCTTCCCTGAGCTTCGTCAATGCCATCCGAGCTCCAAGCGACCTCTTGAGATGTCCAATTGATATGGAGGAGCTTTTGATATATTTTGCCCCTACCCAAAGACCTCCAGGTGGCCAGACGAGTGAAGGAGGAACGGTCGAATCTCGGCCCGACCAAGTTATTGGCGAGTTCTTCAAGCTGCCCTTCTAACCGTTGGATCTTCATCCAGCACCAGATCTACCAGTCACCGTTATATTTTGCAAGCCACAACCATATGATCCCATCCAATGATCTAATATGGATCATTGGCGATCAAAACAACATCGCGCATCCTCAACCCGCCACATGGATAAGTGGGTGTATCATGCTTGCTAGATCGCGCCTCTAGAGCGTATTTTACATTATTCGCCCCCTAATTTTTGTATTTTATTATTCACTATTCATATTTCATTTATCATTTTAATATTCTTGTAATATTTGCAAAAGAACCCCTACCATTATTTTATTTTCTTTTGGGTCTAATCCATGTCACCTCATGTGTTGTCCCACGTGAGGTGGTGATTTTTCTTGTATGCCCTTGTACCTTTTTGAATTTAGATTTAGTCCACAAGCTTTTTGTATTATTTATATATTTTTTGAAATTGAAAAAAGCGCCACAACTATATTTTTAATTGCATATATGGACCTACGAGTACATCCATTTTTGTCGATGTTCTTTATTTATTTGAAATAGCATTTGCACTCAAAAGATTCCAAAAAAATAGGGTTAAGTTTCTGATTCCTTCTAGATCCATGGTATTTTTTTTGGTTTTAGATTTGTTGAATTTCTGTTTTTTCTAAAAATCAAAAAGATTTCAAAAAGTCCCCATGTCACTTTGAAAATACCAAAAAAATATAAAAACATATTGAAAAATTCCCAAGAAAATATATTTTTCTTATTTTTTGTATTTTATAACTCTTAGAATAATAAAATCAAAAAATAAAAAAATAGAATACATAAAAAATAAAAATCTCAAAAATCATCTATAAAAATATAAAATTCCTAAGAACTACAAAAATGTTCATTTATATTTTATAGTTTTCTTTTTATTGTTTTTACTTATTGAAATTGATTTGGAAAATTTTAGACATTATTTTCTATTTTAATTTCCACATTAATCTGGCCTATTTTATTAATCCCATATTTGCGATATTTTTTACATTCAAAATCCATAAAAAAAAGAAAAATACCATAATATCATAAAATAGTAAAAAATTTGGATACCCAAAAAACATTTTATTTTTTGTATTTTTTAACTTTTATTTGTATATATATTTACCTATATTATATATAGCCTCATATATTACTTATATACCTTACATATCTTTTAAAAAAAGAAAAAATAAAAAATCAGAAAAGAAAATATGAAATATAAAATTAAAAGCAATTAAAAATTTAAAAATTATACAAAATTAAAAACCCACAAAAGACACATAGATAAGAAGAACACACATTTTTGGAAATAATTTTCCCATGTCTACCATTTGCTCCCTATGTTCAACCTCTACACATACTTATACCTATACACATCCATTGTAGAGTAATAATAAATTTTAACTCAACTCCATATATTTTGCTTTCCATTACTTTATAAATATTGTGGGTTAATTTTTGATTGAATTAGGGTTTCATGAGCGGTAAATAGATTGATTGTGGTTTCTCCTTCTGAGATCGTACGACCCTCGCGAAATCCTCTTCATCATTGGGGTATGTGGATAAAATGTATATGCTATTAGGGAGTAGCTAATTTAGATACTCATATGTTTTTATTTTAAATTTTTCGTGAAATTTTCTAAAAACTCTAGAACCAATTTAAAATCACATATTGCCATCATGTAGCCATTCAAATTTCGACTCAGTTCATGATTCATATCACATCCATCAAACATGTCAAAATTTGATGGTTTCAAAATTATTGAAATTGACCACTACCATGTGGACATGTCCGAAGTGCCGGTTTTTTATGAAATTTGAACGACGACGTCATCAAAATTTGTGATTTCAATACAAGTTAGGGAAATAAAAAAAGGGGTGGGTATAGACAAGTTAGCCACTCAGTAGTAGCATATACTTTTTACCATACACACATATAGATATGTGTGTGAGATAAAGAGAGATAAATGAAGCTTCTCTCTGGGGCAGCCATTGGGCTACTCCAGTCCCATTTTCCTGCACTTTTTTAATTTTTTTGGGAAATATAGCTATTAGCTTTAATCATTATATACCTCTAACTTGTTATTTCGATTTCTTCAGAAACAGATATTCGATTTCTTCAGAAACAGATACTCTTATCCCATCCATCCAGACTATCAAATTTTAACGGTATTAGAATTGTTGTAATTGACCTCTTCTTGATGGAGGGCATAGGAGTCTCTATTTCTGATGAAATTTTAATGACATATTAAAGGGATATATTGATTAAAATACAATAATGTATTTTCTAAAAAATAAAAAAAGTACCGAAAAATGGGACAGAATCCTCATTTCTCTCTCTATATACGTATCTACCCATACATACGTACATATATACACACACATATACATATATACACATACGCACACACACACATACACACAGAGAGAGAGAGAGAGATTAATATCATCCAATTGGTTATGATGAAGGAACATTACAAAAATCACTTTTATCAACCAAAACCACCTTATGAATAGCAACTTCCATTCTATGTTTATTCCATTCTATGTTTAGTAATCATGCAATCAAATCATAGTAATATCTCTTGAATGTCATGTTTTTTTAATAAGTTATCTTAGAAAGTTGTACATAGTTTTTAAATAATTGACTAGCAAACACCTTTTCAGCCAATAATTCCAGACCCGACCAAGTTTTATGTATGTGTTATGTTCCTTTTGTCGACTTTCTTTATCGAGGGACGTTTCATTTTCATCGCTACATGCATTTGATCTTTATAGGATTGATATCAACAGTAATATTATTTATTTTTGTTTTTTCTTTCGTATATCTTGCAATAAACGATCTTAACATACTTTTAAATTAATTATATAGATCTCAAATGTTCCAACTTATGGGAACACAACCCATCGGTATCGTCTTCTTTTGGATATTGTTTGTGGGTGATACAATCCACCATATGAACACGACTCATCGATATCATCTCCTCTCAAATGCTTTGAAATCATTTATAAAAATATAAAATTCCTAAAAACTCCAAAAATGTTCATTTATGCTTTATAATTTTCTTTATATTACTATTTATATATTAAAATTGATTTGAAAAATTTTAGACATTATTTGCTATTTTTAATATCCAAATTAATCTGGCCCATTTTATTAATCCCAGATTTGGGATATTGTTTACTTTCAATATCCATAAAAAACTAGAGAAAATACCTACAAATCATAAAAATAGTAAATATTATTTAAAAACCAAAACATTTTTTTTGTATTTTGTTAATTTTTATTTGTATATATATGCCTATACTATATATATAGCCTCATATATTACTTATATACATTGTATATATTTTTTAAAAAGAAAAAAACAAAAAAATCAGAAAAGAAAATATAAAATATAAAATTAAAATAATTAAAAGTTTAAAAAATATACAAAATGAAAAACCCACAAAATACATATAAATAAGAAGAACACACATTTTTGGAATTAATTTTCTCCGATCTACCATTTGTCCTTGTGTTCAATCTCTACAGATACTTACACCTATACACATCCATTGTAGAGTAATAATAAATTTTAACTCCACATATTTTGCTTTCCATTGCTTTATACAAATTGTGGGTTAATTGTTGATAGAATTAGGATTTCATGATCGATCAATACATCGATTGGGGTTTCACCTTGTGAGACCATACGATCCTTGCAATATCCTCTTCATCATTGGGGTAGGTGGATAAAATGTATATGCTATTAGGGAGTATCTAACTTAGCTACTAATATGTTTTATTCTTATTTTTTCAAGATATTTTTTAAAAACTTTAGAAGCAATTGAAATCACATATTATCATTATGTTGCCATTCAAATTTAACTCAATTCATGATTAATATCACATCCATCAAGCATATCAAAATTTGATGGTTTCAAAATTGTTGAAATTGACCACTTCCATGTGGATATGTCCGAAGGGCCTGTTTTTTTACAAAATTTCAACGACGACATCATGACAATTTGTGATTTCAATACATGATAAGGAAATAAGAATAGGGGTGGGTATAGACAAGTTAGCTACTCAATAGTAACATGTACTTTTAACCGTACACACATACATATATGTGTGTGTGAGAGAGATGAAGCTGCTCTCTGGGGAAGCCATTAGGATGCTCCAGTCCCATTTTCCTATACTTTTCTATTTTTTGGGAAATATAGCCATGTATTTTAATCATTATATACCTTTATCTTTTTATTCCAAATTCATCAGAAAAAGAGACTCATATCCCCTCCATCCAGACTATCAAATTTTAATGGTGTTAGAATCGTTGCAATTGACCACTTCTAGATGGAGGGCATATGAATCTCTGTTTCTGATGAAATTTGAATTACATTAAAAGATATAATGATGAAAATACAATATTGTATTCTCTAAAAAATAAAAAAGTGTCAAAAAATGGGGGAGCATCCTCATTTCTCTCTATATACGTATGTACATATACATACATACATATATATACATAGATATACATATATACACAAACACACACACATATATACACATACACATAGAGAGATATTAATATGATCCGATTGGTTATGATATAAGAACATTACAAAAATCACTTTTATAACCCAAAACTACCTTACAAATAGCCACTTTCATTCTATGTTTATTCCATTCTATGTTTAGTAATGACGCAGTTAATTGATAGTAATATCTGTCGAATGTCATGTCATTTTTAGTTAAGTTATCTTAGAAAGTTGCACATAGTTTTTAAAAAAATAACTAAAAAATAACCTTTTTCATTTAATAATTCCAACCTTGACCAAGTTTTATATATATGTTATGTTCCTTGTTATCGACTTTCTTTATCAATGGACAAATCATTTATCGTTGGATGCATTTGATCTTTATTGGATTAATATCAACAGTTATATAATTTATTTTCGGTTTTTCTTTTATATAGCTTGCAATAAATGATATGCACATACTTTTAAATTAATTATATAGATCTCAAATGTTCCAAATGATGTGAACATGACCTATCGGTATCGTCTCCTCTCGGATACTAGTTGTTGGCAATACAAACCACCATATGAATGCAGAAGCGAATGCGCAATCGACCACCACTACAAAATCACATGAAGAAAAGAACAATCAGATATAATGGTGGTCGGTCACCTCTCACGACCACCGGAGAAGAAAGATCATTATAAATTAGAACAAGTACAACTCTCCATGTTCCCTCGCTCTCTCATCTTTGTCTTCTCTTTCTCACCTTCTCTTTAGGGTTACATTATTCTTATGGTGTTGTCGAGGCAATGCGTCCACCCCCTCTTTATATAGCCCAAATTCAACCCCATAGTCCAATTCCCAATAGGACTTTAAATAGAATACAACTCAACTACTATTAGGAATTACGATTCCTACTCCAATCATGACTCTAATCCAAAGAATCTCCCCCTTGAGTTGAATTCCATCACGATTTCCTCGTAATCTTGAGTATGCACTGGGCCATCCTCATCATCAGAAAGCCTCATTAGTAGGAACTCACCACCTCTGAGTGATGCTCCAATCGTTGGGTGCCCTCGATGTGCCACCTTGTACGATTTCCTGCGAGCTGTCGCTGGATGAATTCTTCAATTCCTCTAGTTGATTTCTCCAAGAGACCACCATATCACGGCTTCTGAAGATTACACGTCTATTGCGCTACATCATCTCGTCGGTATTGAACCACACTCTAATTCATCACATCATATTCTTTCAACAATGTTGAATCCGGCTCTCAAACCAGTTGATGGGAACACAACCAACCTGCATCGTCTCTTCTCGGATACTTGTTGTTGATGATACAAACCACCATATGAATGCAAAAGCGTATGTGCATCGACCACAACTATGAAAGCATGTGAAGAAAAGAACAACCAAATATAACAGTGGTTGGTCAACTCTTGCGACCATCGGAGAAGAAAGATCACTATAAATTAGAACAAGTACAACTCTATTTTTTCCCTCACTAGGTCATCTCTTTCATCTCTCTCCCCCATCCCTACTGATAAACTTTTCTTGGGATTTAATTATAAGAATTATGAACGAGTCGTTGCAACCCAATCAAGCGTCAACAAAAAAATTTATTAGTTTTTATTTCTCAAGCTGAAACAATGATAAAGAAATGTGTCGCAAGAGAATTTTTACTATTTAATTAACCTATGTAACAACAAGATAGAACTCAGGGAGGCTACAATTCCTGAGGGTTATTCAAACAATTAAAAAATAAATTAAAAGAGAAAGGAATGACGACAACAAACTATGCTTGGTTTTTGTATGATTTTTTTCTTTTTAATTCTTTTTACTTTTTTATTTTATTTTTATATTTTCATATTTTTTAATTTTTTTATTTATTTTAATTTTATAGTTTTTTAAATTTTCAAAAATAATTAATTTATTATTCAAATCAATTTCATACAAGAAAGGAATGCAATATTTTTGGATTTTTCAAATATGACAAAAATGCTGAAAAATGTCCAAAGAAAATCTTTTTGTATTTTTATGATTTTTACTGTTTTTCTAATTTCTTAGAGTTTTTATATTTTTTAGTATTTTAGAATGAATATAAACAGGGAATAATAAAAACAGTGAACACACAATATTATTTTCCAATTTAAAAATAGCATATAAATGCAAAACCTATAAAAAATATTTTTCCTAAAAATTAGATGAAATTTTATACAAATAAGAACTAAAATCACTAATTTTGGTTTTTGCTGTAAATTATTGTGATTTTTTTCATTTTTTGTATTTTACAATTTCTTCGGGTTTTGAAAATATCAATGCATGAAATTTGCATAGAAATTAAAAGATACAAAAATAAAAGTAACTAATTTTTTGGAATTTTTACAAAATATTTCAATTATTATGAATTTTCTAATTTCAAATAATGAAAAATGCAATACTTTTGATTTTTTAATAATAACAAATTATGATAAAATGCAATGAAAAATTACTACAGATGGAACAATTAAGCATGAGATAATGTTAATTTTTGCAAAACGTATTGAGGACAATTGATATTTATTTCAATGAAAAGAGTAAGCAAAATAAATGTCTAGTATACAAGTACAGAATTGCATTAATTTATTGTTTTTACATAAAAAATTAATATGAAATAAAAACATGGAAAATATCCTCAAGGGTTGAATGAAATTTACCCAAATAATATTCCTTTAGGGTTCACGTGGGCCTTCATTCTTTACAAAAGGAGAAACGGTCACCGCTGAGCTTAGATGATGGATGGTTGCGTATAATTGGTTGCATGCGGTGGTCCTCCTCTCAAGATGGAGGAGCAGGATGCGGTGGAGGTTCTTCATATCGGTGATGGAGAGCTTACGTGTCGGTGGTAGAAAGGCGGTAAAGGTCGACGCGGTGATCATCAGGGCGGAGGAAAGGATGGCACGTGAGGCGGAGAACGTGATGGTCTAAGGTATGCTGGAGGTTGCGATGGTGGATTCGCTCCTCCGTACTGAGGCAATGCGAGAAGGCGGGATGCAGGTGGCTGCGACAGAGTCGGGTGGTGGAGGGGCTCCCTCCAGGTGGTGGATGTGAAGTGGGCGACGGGCGCCGCCTACGGATGGGGGAGGGTGGCGTTTGCTGCTCTTTTTTTGTTTTTTTATTTTATTTTTGTAAAACAAAAATTACGAAGAAATTTTCTTTAATTTATTATTTTTCGATAAAAATAAAAACAATAAATAATCTCTTTTTATTTTTTAAAATATTTTTAGAAAGGCTACAACTGTATTTTTAAATTTTTTATGTAAGTAAAGAAACTATTAATAGAAAATGACTCCATAGATAATTAAGTAGAGAATTAGTGGGCGAAGGGGTCCTGTTAGTTATGATGGAAAGGAACCGTTTCTTCGGTCAGCGCGTGTGGCCAAAGGTGATAGATTATGTGAGGTAGAACGTGAAGCGAAGGGGAATCAAAGTTGATATGGAAAATCGGATCGGGAAAAGTGAATCGAATTTGTTGATTGATTACGAACTTTGATTAGAAACTATGATCGAATATTAAAAAATGACAACGAAATTAAAAGCGCAAAAATCAAACTTCAATTAGCCTAGATTAAAAGTGAAAAAAATAGATCTTACAGTGGGAGCGGAAAATGTCTTAATGGACTCGATGAAGACCAACTCGTTGTCACTAGAAGGCTCGGAGTATAGGCACCATTCTACAACAAGAATCTCTTGGAGATTAGTCCCTCTCACCATATATTGATCAAGTGAGAATGAGGGAGGAGCATCCAATTAAATAGAAAATAAAAGAATTTGAAATAGAAAATTTGAATTGAAAAGAACCTTCTCAGCTAGACCTTTTCTGATTTTATATATATATATATATATATATATATGTGTGTGTGTGGGGAATGGACCTTGGGGAAAAGAGGCAGATCACCTAGTCCTTGCCCTCTGATACCGCTGGGGAATCTGAGTCTCTGCGCTCTGCTTCACTGATTGATTGCTTAGGGATGTCTGACGCCATTCGACCTTCCTATCCTATCTATCTTCCCCTCCGGAGACGAAGCCCCAAGGGCAAGCCGGCCATAGCCTACATTTCCGTTTTCTATGTCAGCTCCTCTAGACATTATACATAAAAAGGCCCTCACTTTGAAGTCAGGCCGATGTGTCCTATCTTTTCTCTCATCCTGCGACAGAGAAAATAAGGAAGGAAGTTAGGGTTGGAATTAAATAAATAAATTTTATTAATTAATTAAATTAAAAATGATATTCTAAATTAAATAAATTAATTTAAATTATTAATTGGTAAAAACTAACTAGCCACCTTAATCGTGATTATTTAAGGTATACAATCAAATCATATATAAATGATAGGTTTTCAAATCAAATAAATAAATATATTAAATTTTCGTAGTTATATTAATTTAATTAATTAATAGTATATATAAATTTTTTGGTGGTTTTATATAAGAAGGTTTATTTTATACATACCATATGTATACATAATGTAAATTATACACATACACAAATAAGGAAATATTTAAAAAAATAATTATTTTTTTATTTACATTAAATTATAGTGGACAATATTTATTGTTACTAAAAAATATTATATGTACAAAATAAATAAATACAATAAATGGTCAAATTGCAAAAACCACCCAAAAAATCGTATTTTCAATTCTAACTCCAAAAATTATGAAACTATAGTCAATTTAAAGATAATTTAATTTAGAATACAATGGAAGTGAGTTTGATTCAATATGAGTTCATATGGAGCCGGAATTGGTGTTTCAATTATAGCTTTAAGGGTTTTTTCCAATAGTGGTTACTTTTATTTTGTATGATATTTTATTTTGTAAACATTTTTATTATTTAGAATTTTTTTGTTTACAACTTTTGTTAAGAAAATTATTTAATTTGAAGTCAATTTATATACCTATAAAATAGTACAACATTTGTACCATTATTCAAAGAATAAATTCAAAATATTTACAAACTAGTTTTTATTTGGATTTTATGATTAAAGACCCTTTCACCCCCTACTTTATTCCTATCGATCAGATAAAGTCTTGACCTTCTCTCGAGATTTGAAAGAATAAGTGAAAAAAAGAAAAGTAAGGAAAAAAGTAATTAGGAAAATATTGAGTATTAAACTTTTTTTTCATAAAGTTGCAGTATGGAGCTCTGTCAGGTCTTTGGATTATTAGTGTGGCGGAACCTTAATGGGAAATAGATTTAAAACATAATAGCCTTCAAGTTCCACTAGACACCTATTCATCTCACGTCAAAAGTCAGGTAAGAACAAGTCTACATACACAAACTCTTATGACTATGAATCTTTACTTGTACAATGTAAGTGAAATATAGATCCCCATGTCAAAAGTAGCAAAGACACTACCTCCTTCGACAAGGTAATTCTAGTCCCCTGATCTAGAAACTCTTTCCTCGAGGAGGGAGGATATTCCCTTCTAAGTAAGTACAACTAACTCTAGAAGAGGAGATGGACAGTAACTAGTGTAGGTACCTATCCTTGGATCCATGACTAGTATAGCCAAGTCATCCTGTGCAAGCTTTCAAAAATTTGACTTTGAAGCTCTTAATTATTAATTTTTTCATTTATATATACACATGGGATGCATTTTACTTTTGAAACATGTCTGTCCACTTTAGGAGATTCTGCATTTTCATTTCTTTTCTTTTCTTTTTTTTCTTTTTGGAAATATATACAAGGTGCAACATGTAGATAAAGAATTTTCCTCTTAAGCTTGTATACTATCCCTCTTTTGAAGCATTATTGCAACCTCGCAACGTCTTGTCAGTAGCCTCACTGTCACTAGACCAAGTTGAGACACTCTTCCATCCCTAAAGGAGGAGGAGAGGTTCCTCCTGGATGTACTACCCTCGTTTTCTACTCCAAGCTAAAAGATTATGCCTCCTCACTACCTCCTCCATGAAGAGCTACATATAGAGTGCTTCTCCAAGATAAGCCATGGTCTGGAAGAATCATGTGTGTGTTGTTCAATGTTCTACTTAGACTAATCTAGACGACATGTGAACATAGTCTTATGGATTCAAAGAATTACGTTAATAGGACTTGAAAAGTCTTTACTCAACTTCTTTTGAGGTTCCTCTGAAATTAAGCGGATTATGGTCCAACTAATCTCCATTCTTCAATTTTATTCGAGACATAGTTCAAATGTCAATATTATCCAGAAAAATGCACAAGCAATTGTTCGAAAAATATGTACAATGCAAATAAAAGAAAGAAAAGTCTTTTCTTTTGAAACAATTTTCCAATTTTGAACGTTTTATGTATTTTTAAATAAAATGATGCACCAGTGAAAAGAAAAAAAATTTGAATTTAATAATGTAAATATTTATAGACTTTTGATTTTATACTTTTTTGGGATATTTTTAAGAAAAAGAGTTAATAATATATAAAAGTATATACAAATAATTTTATATATAAAGGATTTTTTAGTTGTTACTTCTTAGTTTTTTTGGTTTTTTGTTTTATTTTGTTTGTTTTTTTAGTTTTTATTTTTATTAATTTTTTGTTTTTTATTGTTTTTGTAAATGTGGAACGTGACAAAAGTCAATATACGTACATGTGGATTTTACGCAATTATACACATATCCCCAAAAAATCATAATTAAAAAAATACGACTTATGTCTAAAGTCTATATATAATATATATGGCACCCCTTATACATAGATCAAACTGTGTACTCATAGTAATCAAAGAGCGGCCAAGGAAGACATAACTCATGCTACACATAGAAATATGAAAAAACTCATATGCTACAACAATTCAAAGAAAAATTGAAAAGAATAGAAGTCGGTCATCCCCCCATACATAGGATCAAGTAATCGTAAGTATAGAAGATTGTACAAAAGGGAAAAACTGATGAAGAGAATTGACAGACTCAATGGTTTGTCTTGCCCCCTATACTTAGGGTAGAACAGTCCTAAGTATAAAATATCAACAAGTTTGAATACAAGCAAGAGATTAGAAGAAACATATAGAAAGTACGATATGAACAACACAAATCATTCACCCCCATACTTAGGATAAGCACATACTAAGTACAGCATATATGCAAATGGAAAGGGGTGAATGGTAAAATGGAAGAAGAAAGAATGAAATGAAAGTATATACAAGAGGAGTGGATGTACAAAGGTCAAGAAGGTCGAAAAAAGACCTTCTTGCGAGATCGCTGAGGAATGGATCCGATGAGGTGTTGGTCGATATCGGGGTCATCATTAGACATAAATCGATCAGGATCGAACAGAATGTATCCTCAGCGGTCTCAGACTGTGCAAGCACGAACCGGTCAGTGGAAGTAATGTGGTCATGTCCAGCTTGGGAAGTCTCACAAATATCAAAGTAAAAAGGCTCGAACTCATTATCAGAAAAAGTAAGACCAATTCCAGCCTAGCGAGCCTTTATTGGGTCATTATCTTCATCAAAAGGCCCGAATGCTTTATATAAGCAATCAAATCAAATTTCACCTTGTCAGTCTCATCTAAATCATGGTGAAAAGGAATGGACATATTAGTGAAAGTAGCCAAATCATATTTGCCTTTTCTAATCTCAGAGGATGCCTTCCGCTCTAGGGTATCTATTGTCTAAATCTCGCAGATGTCATCAATGCATCTCCATACACTAGATGGAATAACTTCAAGGTCTCTGATTTTCATGTCTTACTCGTTGAAGAGGAATTCTTGGGTCTTAGTATCATCCAACGTACATCAAAAATCTCTAATAGTATCATTAAGGTTAGAGTCCTTGCGGTTCGTTAACATGGGCACTCTCTCATGGGATGATGTCTCTAGTCAGTAATGGGTGTAGTGGTCAACACATCCCTCTCTATATAAAATCGAAGCGAATCTCTTCTGATTCATAATAATACAACTCTTGCAAAGTTAAGAAAAGGCTGTCCCAAGATGATTGTAGGGTGCTCAATAGGGTGGAGGTCTCCATGGGTAATACAGCAAAACCAGAAGTAAAGTTCATGCCCTGAATAAGAGTCATAGTGTTTTCTAGAATATCCTTCTACCTCTAATTGAACTACCATCCTGGTTTTCTTGAGAGGCCCAAGATGAAGAGAATGTACCATACAGAAGGGTATTATATTGATTGAAGCATTGCCATCAAGGAGAGTGTTATCACAAGAATAGTCGAAGATGGAGCAACTCACAAGAGGTGAGGTAGTGTTCCCTTTATTAAAATGTGGATGGTGGGAGATGGAGTGGGCAATGGCCATGGTTAAGATGTGATGCTCAGATTTGCTCCTCCGCTTTCTCTTCTTGTGTTGAGGAGTAGATAAATCTATCATGGCCTGGTGAAGTAGGGCTTTAATTATCTCATGAATAGTGGCCACCACTTCAGGTTTAGTCAACATTTTTTTGAATTTTTGGATCTCCTTTATACAAGGGAGGAGATCGGAATCATTATCTACACAAGAATTACCATGAGCAGACTGTAAAGTGGCATCTTTTGGATCAAAGGTGGGACATGTGGTGAATGAATATGTAGAAAATAGTATGGCATGGTTGCCCACTTCTCGTATGATGAATCAACAATGTGTCTTCCGAAATCTTTTCAGATTTTTAAAATTTTCTCATTTTTTGTATGTTGGGCAATTGCAAGCTTCCATAATCATCCTCAAGTGAATCCATATCCTCAAATAGTGAAGCGTGATTCTAGCTCTTATTGATGATAAATAGATTGCTAGTCCTCAAATTCATATGCTCCATCATCTGGTTTAAGGTCTCAAGTGCAGACATCATGAATGGTGACTCCAAAATCCCAGGATCATGTGAGTGGAATGAGGTTGGGTGAAAATTAAAGTCCGATTCCTGAAATAATTAGTTCGGTGGATACATATAAAAATCATGAGGAAGGTCCTCATGGGAAAAGGGAGGTGAACTAGGTGTAGGGTTTGAGGGATCTGCAAATGTCCTGTTAAAATCACTCTAGTTGGCCATATCCAAAGACGAGAAAATGATCGGGAGAGCACGATGGTCAAGTCAAAATATGTGACGAAAAATGCGTAAATGCACAGAAGGATCTAGTATGCGCACAAGCAATCAGAAAAAATATACACAAGGCAAAACACACTCCTCAATTCACCTACTCAACTCGGTGAAGACCGTGAATGCTTGGTCTCTTAATGTTGTTTGTTTTAGAGTTAGGTAAGAATCACAAAAGTTTTATAATCACTTAGGTTGGCTTCTGGGATTTGGGCACTAACCTTAGTGTGTACGTGAGCAGTTTAAAGTGAATACAATGAGGGGATTAGTCGTCCCAAGACAAATATTTTTCTTTACGTTTTTTGAGGGTCGAGTAATTTTAGCAGTTCCAAATTTTAGTCAGTTGTCACTTGGTTTGAATATTTTCAATAAATATTCTACCAAGTTTCCAATTTCCTTTTTAACTTATATGAGTAAGAAAATGAAAGAGATTGGAAATGTCAATGCGTGATTAAACACAATGATGCATACAGGGGTTAAGAGATGTGTACCTTGTCTCCAACACTCCACATGCAAAATGATCTGCGTAGGATTTAAATACAGAAAGTAAACTAACTTATGTGATGCAAGTGAACCATCTTAATATATTAACTTCTATTACGGGAAGAATTGTCATTAACTAATTACGCAGAGACCCGACTCCGATCTTGGAAGTCGCTCGGTGCATGCCACAATGGGTTCTGCTGGAGATGCATGTGACTTCTCACGATGTGCTCGTTCTAATGCAACTAAGTTAACTTTTTTTATTTGACTAAGTTCTAACATGATCTGTAGAAACATATATTCTATTAGGGTGTTTGGACCTTCGTTTTGCTAAGCTCGACCAAATAATTAAAGCATTCAATAAGTGGCTCACAAAATCCACGTGAACCAAATAAAAATAAAGCGATGGGAAACAAAACCGGTGAGCTCCCCCAAGTGCACCAGCAATGGGCAAAACAAACCCCACAATAAATGATTTTCCTTTCACAAGAGTTCAAATGCTAGAAATAAATAAATTAAGTCTATGCATTCATCACCTTTATTCTTTTATTTTATCCTTTAAATCATAGATGAATGCATGCGTATATCATTATTTTGCATATATTAATAGTCATTATTTATTGACTAAATACTGTATAATACATTCTTTAAACCCAGAATATAAGAATAAAGAAAAGAATAGAAAAATAAATAAAATGCCAAAGGTATTTTATGATCCTAAACCTTGAGACCTAAGCATCACGATGACTAGGCCGACAACGAATAAAGTAGGGTAGATAAAGGTCAAAAACACAATAAAAACCCATACTTTTATTCTCCAATAACTCATTTTAAGATCTATTTTATTATTTATTATTTATTCATCAAATCAATAAACTTTGTAAGTGAGGGTTGTAGATAAAAATACATAAAATATACAAAATTGATTTCACACAAAAATAACACGCAATGTACATTTTATACTCATAACAAAAGCCAAAACTCAAATTTCTCAGACCCATATATTCTCCATATGTACCCAAAATGCACCAAAATCACTTTTATTGTATCTAAACTCTGCTTCGTAAAGTGCACCAATTCTCCCAAGTAAGCCGATCCAACTCATGCGGCCCTCGCAAGAAAGATGAAATGAAAAATGTGTAAGAAGGCATCACGATGACTAGGCCGACAACGAATAAAGTAGGGTAGATAAAGGTCAAAAACACAATAAAAACCCATACTTTTATTCTCCAATAACTCATTTTAAGATCTATTTTATTATTTATTATTTATTCATCAAATCAATAAACTTTGTAAGTGAGGGTTGTAGATAAAAATACATAAAATATACAAAATTGATTTCACACAAAAATAACACACAATGTACATTTTATACTCAGAATAAAAGCCAAAACTCAAATTTCTCAGACCCATATATTCTCCATATGTACCCAAAATGCACCAAAATCACTTTTATTGTATCTAAACTCTGCTTCGTAAAGTGCACCAATGCTCCCAAGTAAGCCGATCCAACTCATGCGGCCCTCGCAAGAAAGATGAAATGAAAAATGTGTAAGAAATGTAATTATAAAAATATGAGCATAAATAATGAAATAAATACATTAAATATGGACAATGAATTAAATGTGGAAAAATATAGATAAAAATTACAACCAAGAATAGTAGCTCAAAAGAGAAACCTTACTACCCTCTGTGTATCTCCTGAGCCATTTTATTGACATGCTTTTCTTGGGTTTTAATTATAAGAATTATGAAGAAGTCACTGCAATCCAATCAAGTGTCAACAAAAAATTTTATTTTCTCATTTCTCAAAGTGAAATAATTATAAATAAATATGTTGCAAGAGAATTTTTACTATTTACTTAACGTATTTAACAACAGGACCGAACTCAGGGAGGCTACAATTCTTGAGGGTTATACAAATAATTGAAAAATCAATTAAAAGAGGAAGGAATCTCAAAATCCAAACTATGCTTGGTTTTGTAAGATTTTTGTCTTTTTAAATTTTGTAAATTTTTTTTTGTTTTTATATTTTTTGATTTTCAAATTTTTAATGATTGTTTTTTTAGTTTTTTAAATTTTTAAAAATAATGAGTATATTATTCAAAGAAACTTCATACAAGAAACGAATGCAATAATTTTTAATTTTTCAAATATGACAAAAATGCTCAAAATGCTAAAAAAACTTTTTGTATGTTTATAATTTTTTACTGCTTTTATAATTTTTGCAGATTTTTATATTTTCTTAGAAATTTAAAATGAATAAATAATGAAAACACATTATTATTTTCCAATTTAAAAATACCACAGGAATGCAAAAATCAAGAAATTTTTTTCCTAAAAACTAAGGGAAATTATCTGCAAAAAGAAAATTAAATCGATAATTTTGGATTTTTCTATATATTTCTATGATTTGTTGAAGATTTTTAGTATTTTGAAATTTTTTAGGGCTTTAAAAGTATTTAATGCATGAAATTCTTACAAAAATTAAAAGGTACAAAAATAAAACTAAACTAATTTATGGAATTTTTCTGCAATATTTAGATTTTTTTGGAATTTTCTAATTTCAAATAGTGAAAAATGTAATGTTTTTTATTTTTTATAATAACAAATGATGATAAAATGCAATAAAAAATTACTCCAGACAGAACAACTAAGTAGGAGATAACATTATTTTTTGCAGAATTGAAGCATAAATTATATTTATTTCAATAAAAAGAGTAAGCGAAATAAAGGTCAGGAATAAAGGGACTGAAATGCAAATTGTCTACTATTTTTGCATAAAAAAAATATGAAATAAGCGCACAAAAAATATTGCAATTTACCCAAGTAACCACGTGCAACGTACGTGCTAGGATCTAATGCAGAGGTCTTTGCAAAATTTACAAAACCCCAGGGGTTAGAATAAAATTTACCTAAATAATATTATTCTAGTGTTCATGTGGGACTTTGTTCTTTGCAAAATGTGAAGGGGTCGTCGCCAATCTTGGATGATTACGCCCTCTCACCAAATATTGATCAAGTGAGAATGAGAGAGGTACCAATAAAATAGTGCAAATTTTGTATAAGAATACAAAGAATAATTTCAAAATATTTACAAATTTTTTTAGATTTTATGATTAAAGACCCTATCACCCCCTACTTTATTCCTGGTCGATCAGATCATGTCTTGTTGGATCAGCCTGTATCTGTTACATATATACAGTCTTCTTCTTTTTTATTTATTTTATTTTTTCCTTAATTTCATTATTTATTTATTTTAGTTTAAAATAACAATGTATGTACAATATTTACATACATATGCAGATTAGTAAGAATATGGATTTAGTATTATATAAAGGTATTTTATAAGAGACTTTAAGCTAACATAAATGAATAAAGATGATGAAATGCAGATTCATCATCCTCCTATGCTTTACCTTTTCTAGTCCCTCGGCAAACACTTATTTGAAAGAATAAGTGAATAAAAGAAAAGAGAGGAAAAAAAGAATTAACAAATACTGGGTATTAAACTGTTCTTCATAAATTTGTAATGTAGAGCTCTGTCAGATCTTTGGATTATTAGGGTGGTGTAACCTTAATGGGAAATGAATTTAAAACATAACCTACAAGTTCCATAAGACTCCTATTCTGGTCACCTCAAAAGTCAGGTCAGAACAAGTCTATATACACAAATTCTTATGCCTATGAATCTTTACTTGTACGGTGTAAGTGAAATATAAATACCCATGTCAACAGTAACAAAGACACTGCCTCTCTCAACAAGGTAATTGTAGTCCCCCGATCTAGCAACTCTTTCCTCAAGGAGGGGATATTCCCTTCTAAGTAAGTACAACCAACATGAAAAGAGGAGATGGAGAAGAGAATGGATAATAACTAGTGTAGGTACCTATCCTTGGATCCATGACCAGTATAGCAAAGTCATCTGCTGCAAGCTAACAAAAATTCAACTTTAAATCTCTTATTTATTTATTTTCTATTGTATACACACTCCGACAAGCATTTTACTTTTGAATCAAGCATGTCCACTTTTGGAGATTCTGCATTTTCTTTTCTTTTCTTTTCTTTTCTTTTTTCTTTTTGGAAATATATACAATGTGCAACATGTACATAAGGAGGTTTTTCTCTTGAGCTTGTAGATTGTCTCTCTTTTGAAGCATTATTGCAACCCCTCAACATCATGTCATTAGACCTCAATGCCACTAGACCAAGTTGAGACACACTTCCATCCCTAAAGGAGGACGAGAGGTTCCTCCTAGATGTACCACCATCGTATGCTACTCCATGCCAAAAGATTCTGCCCCCCACTTCCTCCTCAATTAAGAGCTATGTGTCGAGTGCTTGTCCAAGATAAGCCATGGTATGGAAGAATCATGCATGTGTTGTTAAATATTCTACTTAGACTAATTAATATGACATGTGAACATAGTCTTATGGACTCAAAGAATTAAGTTAATAGGACCTGAAAAGTCTTAACTCTAGTTCTTATAAGGTCCCTCTGAAATTAAGTGGATTATGGTCCAACTAGTCTCCATTCTTCAATTTTATTCTAGAGTAAATGTCTATATTATACAGAAAAATGCACATGCAAACGCAATTAATATATGTTCAATGCAAATAAAAGAAAAAAATTTTTGAAACAATTTTTCAATTTTGAACTTTTTATGTATTTTTGAAAAAAATGATGCACAAGTGAAAAGACAAAAATTTTGGAATTTTAATAATGCAAATTTTTATAGGGATTTTTACCCGACATACCCTATAAACTTTGCCAATCACCTCCACAACCTTTGAAACAACCTAATTCCTCCCTCGACCCCGTAACCTTGCCAACTCTTACCCCATGAACCCTCCAGGTAATATGTTTTAAACCCGTGGAGGTTCTTGGGGTAATTTACAGGGTTGATGGGGTAATTACGGTGTGCAGAAGGTCGTAGAGGCATTTTAAAATGTTTATAGGGTCTGTTGGGTAAAAATCCCATTTCTATAGACTTTTGATTTTGTACTTTTTTTTGAAATTTTTACGAAAAAGGGTTAGTAATATATACAAGTATATACAAAGAATTTTTTTATATAAGAGAATTTTTTATTTTTTACTTTTTAGTTTTTTTAGTTCTGTTGTTTTGTTTTGTTTGTTTTTTTACTTTTTTATTTTAATTCTTTTTTTCTATTTTGTTTTATTTTTTTGTATATATGGAAGGTGACCAAAGTCTATAGACGTACATGTGGATTTTATATATATATATATATATATATTATATATATAATAAAGAAAACCATAATTAAAAAAATACGAGTTATATATAAATTATATATATAATATATATTGTCACCCCCTTATACTTAGCTCAAACTATGTACTCATAGTGATCAGAGAGCGGCACCGGAAGACATAACTTATGCTAGGTATACAAAAGTGAAAAGACTCATATGCTACAAACGACCTAAAGAAAAGATGAAAAGAATACAAGTCGGTAATCCTCCCAAAACTTAAGATCAAGTAATGTAAAGTATAACAAATTATACAAAAGGGAAAACCAATGAAGAGAATTGACAGACTCAATGATTTATCTTGCCCCCTATACTTAGGGTAGAACAGTCCTAAGTATAGAATATCAACAAGTCTGAAGGCAAGCAAGAGATTAGAAGAAAAATATAGAAAGTACGATATGAACAACACAAATCATACACCCCCATACTTAGGATAAGCACATACTAAGTATATCATATATACATATGGAAGGGGGTGAATGGTAAAACGGAAGAAGAAAGAATGAAATGAAAGGATATACAAGAGGAGTGGATGTACAAAGGTCAAGAAGGTCGAAAGCAGACTTTCTTGAGAGATTGCTGGGGAATGGATCTGATAAGGTGTTGGTCGATATCGGGGTCATCATTAGACATAAATTGATCTGGATCGATCAGTAATGTATCCTTAACGAACCGGTCAGTGGAAGTAATGTGGTCATGTCTAGCTTGGGAAGTCTCACAAATATCAAAGTAAAAAGGCTCAACTCATTATCAGAAAAAGTAAGATCAATTCCAGCCTGACGAGCCTCTATTGGATCATTATATTCATCAAAAGGCCTGATTTCTTTGATAAAAGCAATCAAATCAAATTTGGCCTTTTCAGTCTCATCTAAATCAAAGATGAAAAGGAATGGACTTATTAGTGAAAGTAGTCAAATCATGTATGTTCTTGTCTGGTCTCGGAGTATGCCTTCCGCTCTAGTTTATCTATTGTATAAATCTCGCAAATGTCATCAATGCATCGCAATGGAATAACTCCAAGGTCTCTGATTTCAAGTCTTACTCCTTGAAGAGGAATTCTTGGGTTTCAGTGTCACCCAACATAGAACAAAAATCTTTGATAGTATCATCAAGGTCAGAGTCCTTATGGTTTGTTAACACGAGCACACTCTCCTGGGATATAGGTCTCTGGTCAGTAATGGGTGTAGTAATCAATACATCACTCTCTACATAAAATAAAAGTGAATCTCTCCATATCCATGATCAATAACATCTCGCAATGGTGAGTAAAGGTTGTTCAGGATGATTGAAGGGTGCTCCACATTGGTGCAGGTCTCCATGGGAAATATGACAAAATTAGAAGTAAAGTTAATGCTTGAATAAGAATGATAGCATTTTCTAGAACACCCATCGGCCTCTTGATAGATCCATTAGGAAATTGAATTATCATCCTGGTTTTCGTGAGAGGCCCATGATGAACAGATTGTACTATAGAGAAGGGTATTATATTGATTGAAGCACCACATAAGGGAGAGTGTTATCACAAGAATAGTCAGAGATGGAGCAACTCACAAGTGGTGTGTTAGAGTTCCCTTTCTTAAAATGTGGACGGTGAGAGATGGCATTGGCAGTGGCCATGGTCAAGATGTGACGCTCAAATCTGCTCCTCTACTTTCTCTTCTTGTGTTAAGGAGCATATAAATTTATCATGGCCTGGTGAAGTGGGTCTTTAATGATCTCATGAATAGTGGCCACCTCTTCAGTTTTAGTCAACATTTTTTTTGTATTTTTGGATCTCCTCTATACAAGAGAGGAGATCAGAATCATCATCTACACAAGGATTACCAAAAGAAGTTTGTATAGTGGCATCTTCAGGATCGAAGGTGGGACACGTGGTGAATGAATATGTGGAAAAATAGTCTGGCATGGGTGCCCTCTTCTCACAAGATGAATCAAGAATGTGTCTTTCAAAATCTTTTTAGATTTTTAAAATTTTCTCATTTTTTTTTCATTTTGGGTGATTGCAAGCTCCCATGATCATCCTCAAGTGAATCCATATACTCAAATAGTGGTGCGTGATTGTAGCACTTATTGATGTTAAATAGATTGTTAATCATCGAAATCATATGCTCCATCATCTGGTTCAATGCCTCAAGTGTTGACATCATGAATGGTTACTCCAAAATCCTACGATCAGGTGAGTGGAATGAGGGTGGGTGAAAATTAAAGTCTAATTCCTAAAATTACTGGTTTGGTGGATATATATATATATATATATATATATAAGTAAGGTCCTCATGGAAAAAAGGGAGGTGAACCAGGTGGAGGGTTTAAGGGATCCACAAATGTCCAGTAAAAATCACTCTAGTTGGCTATCTCCAAAATAAGAGAAAATGATCGGGAGAGCACCATGGTCAAGTCAAAAGATGTGAAGAAAAGGGTGCAAATGCACAGAAGGATCTAGTATGCAAACAACCAATCACAAACAATATACACAAAGCAAAACACACCCCTCAATTCATGTACTCTACTCGATGAAGACCATGAGTGCTCGATCTCTTAGTCTTGTTTGTTTTAGAGTTAGATGAGAATAAAAAATTTGTACAATCACTTAGGTTGGCTTATGGGATTTGGGAACAAACTTTAGTGTGTACGTGAGTAGTTTAAAACGAATACAATGAGAGGATTAGTCGTTCCAAGGAAAATATTTTTCTTTACATTTATTTTAGCGTCGAGTAATTTTAGCAGTCCCAAATTTTAGGTAGTTGTCACTTTATTTGAAAATTTTCAATAAATCTCCTACCGAGTGTCTAATTTCCTTTTTAACTTATGTGAGTAAAAATAAGGAAGGAGATTGGAAATACCAATGCGTGTGCCAATGCATGATTAAACACAATGATGCCTGCTAGGATTTAGAGATGCGAACCTTGTCACCAGCACTCTACATGCAAAATGAGCCACACAGAATTTAACTAACTTATATGATGCAAGTGAACCGTCTTAATATGATAACTTCTATTATGAGAAGAATTGTCATTAACTAATTAGATAGAGATCTGAGTCCGGTCTTGGAAGTCGCTCGGTGCCTACCACAATGGGTTCTACTAGGGATGTATGCGACTTCTCACGACTTGTGATTTCTAATCCAATTATGTTAACTTTTTTTATCTGACTAAGTCCAAACGTGATCTATAAGAACAAATATTCTATTAGGGTGTTTGGATCTTAGTTTTATTGAGCTCGACCAAATAATTAAAGCAATCGATAAGTGGCTAACAAAATATGCGTGAAAAAATAAAAGTAAATCGATGGAAAACAAAATTGATGAGGTCCCCCAAGTACACGGTCACTGGGCGAAACAGATCCTGTAACAAATGAATGTCCTTTTACAAGAGTTCAAATGCTAGAAATAAATAAATTATACTCAAAGCATTCATCACTTTTTTCTTTTATTTTATCCTTTAAACCCTAGCTAAATGCATGTATATATCATTATTTTACATAAATTAATGGTTATTACTAATTGACTAAATACTTTATAAAATACATTGTTTAAAACTAAAATAAAATAATCAAGAAAAGAATAGAAAAAAATAAAATGCCAAAGATATTTTATGATCCTAAACCCCGAGTCCTATGCATCACGATAACTGGGTCGACATGATATATATATATATATATATCATGAGGAAGGTCCTCATGGAAAAAGGGAGGTGAACCAGGTGGAGGGTTTGAGGGATCCACAAATGTCCAGTAAAAATCACTCTAGTTGGCTATCTCCAAAATAAGAGAAAATGATCGGGAGAGCACCATGGTCAAGTCAAAAGATGTGTAGAAAAGGGTGCAAATGCACAGAAGGATCTAGTATGCACACAACCAATCATAAAAAATATACACAAAGCAAAACACACCCCTCAATTCACGTACTCTACTCGATGAAGACCATGAGTGCTCGATCTCTTAGTCTTGTTTGTTTTAGAGTTAGATGAGAAAAAAATTTTACAATCGCTTAGGTTGGCTTATGGGATTTGGGAACAAACTTTAGTGTGTACGTGAGTAGTTTAAAACGAATACAATGAGAGGATTAGTCGTTCCAAGAAAAATATTTTTCTTTACATTTATTTTAGGGTCGAGTAATTTTAGCAGTCCCAAATTTTAGGTAGTTGTCACTTTATTTGAATATTTTCAATAAATCTCCATCGAGTGTCTAATTTCCTTTTTAACTTATGTGAGTAAAAATAAGGAAGGAGATTGGAAATGCCAATGCGTGTGCCAATGCATGATTAAACACAAAGATGCCTGCAAGGATTAAGAGATGCGGACCTTGTCACCAACACTCTACATGCAAAATGAGCCACACAGAATTTAAATACAGAAAGTAAACTAACTTATATGATGCAAGTGAACCGTCTTAATATGATAACTTCTATTATGAGAAGAATTGTCATTAACTAATTAGATAGAGACCTGAGTCCGGTCTTGGAAGTCGCTCGGTGCCTGCCACAATGGGTTCTACTAGGGATGTATGCGACTTCTCACGACTTGTGATTTCTAATCCAATTAAGTTAACTTTTTTTATCTGACTAAGTCCAAACGTGATCTATAAGAACAAATATTCTATTAGGGTGTTTGGATCTTAGTTTTACTGAGCTCGACCAAATAATTAAAGCAATCGATAAGTGGCTAACAAAATCTGCGTGAAAAAATAAAAATAAATCGATGGAAAACAAAATCGATGAGGTCCCCCAAGTACACAGTCACTAGGCGAAACAGATCCTGTAACAAATGAATGTCCTTTTACAAGAGTTCAAATGCTAGAAATAAATAAATTATACTCAAAGCATTCATCACTTTTTTCTTTTATTTTATCCTTTAAACCCTAGCTAAATGCATGTATATATCATTATTTTACATTAATTAATAATTATTACTAATTGACTAATACTTTATAAAATACATTGTTTAAAACTAAAATAAAATAATCAAGAAAAGAATAGAAAAAAATAAAATGCCAAAGATATTTTATGATCCTAAACCCCGAGTCCTATGCATCACGATGACTGGGTCGACAAGGAATAAAGTAGGGCAGATAAGGATAAAAACACAATAAAAACCCAAAATTTTATTCTCCAATAACTCATTTGACGACCTATTTTATTCTTTATTATTTATGCATCAAATCAATAAACTTTGTAAATGAAAGTTGTAGATAAAAATACAAAAAAAATACAAAATTGATTTCATACAAAAATAATACACAATGTACATTTTATATCTTCTCCATATGGACCTAAAATTCACCAAAATCACGTTAATTGTATATAAACTTCGCTTCACTAGAGTGCACGAACGCTCCTAAGAAAGCCGCTCCAACTTGTGGAGCCCTCACAAGAAAGAGGAAATGATAAATGTGTAAGAAATGTAATTATAAAAATATGAGCACAAATAATGAAATAAAATACAGTCCATATGGATTATGAATTAAATGTGGAAAAATATAGACAAAATTTTACAACCAAGAATAGTAGGTCAAAAGAGAAACCTAACTACCATCGGCGTGCCTCTCGAAAACATCGCCATTTTATTGACATGCTTTTCTTTGGTTCTAATTATAAGAATTATGAACAAGTCATTGCAACCAAATCAAGTGTCAACAAAAAAATTATTATTTTTTATTTCTGAAATTGAAATAATACTAAATAAATATGTTAAAAGAGAATTTTTGCTATTTACTTAACCTGTTTAACAACATGATCGAACTCAGGGAGGCTACAATTCTCGAAGGTTATTCACATAATTAAAAAATCAATTAAAAGAGGAAGGAATCTCAAATGCGAACTATGCTTGATTTTTGTAGGATTTCTATCTTTTTAATTATTTATTTCTTAATTTTTTATATTTTTTGTTTTTCAAAATTTTAACGATTGTAATTTTATTAGTTTTTAAATTTTCAAAATAACAAATTTATTATTCATTACAAATTCATATAAGAAAGGAATGCAATATTTTTTGGATTTTTGAAATATGAAAAAAATGCTCAAAATTGTCATAAAAAAACTTTTTTTGTGTTTTTATGATTTATTACTGCTTTTGCAGTATTTTAGAGATTTATATTTTTTTAGAATTTTAAAATAAATAAAAAAGGGAATAATAATAATAATAGTTAACACATAAGATTATTTTCCAAATTATATATACCACATAAATGAAAAATTATGAAATTATTTTTTTTAAAAACTAGAGGAAATTATCTACAAAAAGGAAATGAAATCACTATTTTTGGATTTTTCTACACTTTTTTATGATTTGTTTAAGATTTTTAGTATTTTTTATTTTTTGGGGGTTTTAAAAATATTTAATGCATGAAATTATCACAAAAATAAAAGGTGAAAAAATAAAATAAACTAATTTTTGGAATTCTTTAAGCAATATTTTATTTTTTTGAGGTTTCTAAATTAAATAGTGAAAAATGTAATGTTTTTTATTTTTTATTAATAACAAATGATGATAAAATGCAATGAATAAATTACTCCAGATAGAACAACTAAGTGGAAGATAACATTATTTTTTGTAGAATTAAAGCACAAATGGTGTTTATTTCAATAAAAAGAGAAGCGAAATAAAGGTCTGTAGTATGGGCACTAAAATGCAAATAGTTTATTGTTTTTGCATAAAAAAATTATGTCATAAACACATGGAAAATATTGCAATTTACCCAACTAATCACGTACAATACACATGCTAGGCTCTGGAGCAGGGGTCGTTATAAATTTTGTAGAACCTCAGGGGGTAGAATGAAATTTACCTAAAACATATTATTCTAGTGTTCATGTAGGTCTTCATTCTTTACAAAAGGTGAAGGGGATGGCGGTAAAGGTTCTTCAGATCGACGATGGTGGGCTTACATGTCGGTGGACGATCAGTAGTGAAGGTCAACATGGTGATCGTCGATGGCATGTGAGGTAGAGCACGCGATGGTCTGCTTGTGTGCAGGAGGTGGAGACGATAGAGCCGCTCCTCCACACTGGGCGATGCGAGAAAGCGGGCCACAGGTAGCTGCAGCAGAGGGGCTCCCTCCAAGCGATGGATGAGCAGTGGGTGGCAGGTGCCTCCTGCGGATGGGGAGGGCAGCGCCTACTGCCCGATTTTTTTATTATTTTTTCGTATTTTTTATGAAACAGAAACTACAAAGAAATCTCTTTATTTATTATTTTTTTGTAAGAAACTGAAACAGTAAACAATCTCTTTTTTATTTTTTAAATGTTTTTTGAAAGGCAACAATTGTATTATTTTTAAAATTTTTTAATCAAGAAAATAAACTATTAATAAAAAAGACTACATAAATAATCAAATAGAGAATTAGTGGGCGAAGGATCATGACGATCGTGATGGAAATGAACCGTATCTCCGACCACCGTGCATTGTCGGTGGTAATAGATTATGTGAGATAGAACATGAAGCGAAGGGGAATCGAAGTTGAGATGGAAAATCATATATAGAAGAGAGAATCGAATTTGTTGATTGATTATGAACTATGATTAGAAACTATGATCGAATATTAAAAAAATAACAATGAAATTAAAAGTATAAAAATTAAACTAGGATTAGCCGTGATTAAAACGGGAAAAAAATGGATCTCACAATGGGAGCGAAAAATGTCGTAATGGCCTCAATGATGGATGGCTCGCTGTCATGAAAAGACTCGGAGGCTAGGTACCTTTCTACAACAAGAAGCTCTTAGAGATTAGGCTCCTCTCACCAAAGATTGATCAAGTAAGAATGAGAGAGGAAGAGCCAAATAATAGAAAATAAAATGAATTTGATTCAAAATTTGAATGTAGAGGAAAATAAGGAAAGGAGTTAGTGGTGGAATTTAAAAAATAAAATTATTTAATTAATTAAATTTAAAATGAAGTTCGGAATTAAGTAAATTAGTAAAATGATTAAATGGTAAAAATTAATTAGCCACCATAATGGTGATTATTTAAGGTATACAATCAAATCTTTTATACACTATAGGTTTTCAAATCAAATAAATAACTAAATAAATAAAATTTTTCTTAATTATATTAATTTAATTAATTCATGTTAGATCTAAATTTTTTTGGTGGTTTTTATATAAGGATGTTAATTTTATACATATCATATATATATATATACATAATGTACATTATACACATGCACAAATAATGAAATATTTTGAAAAAATTAATTAATTTTTAATTTACTTTAAATTACAGTGAACAATATTTACAGTTACTAAAAATTAATATGTACAAAACTAAAATAATAAATGTAATAAATAAATGTTCAAATTGCAAAAACCACTACAGAAAACCGTATTTTCAATCGTAACTCCAAAAATTATGAAACTACAAATATTTTAAAGATAATTTCATTTAGATACAATGAAAGTGAGTTTGATTCAATTTAAGTTCATATGGAGCTAGAATTAGGGTTTCAATTATAGCTTTACAGGTTTTTTCTAAGTGCGGTAACTTGTATTTTGTACATGATTTTATTTTGCAAACATTTTTATTATTTTGAAAACATTTTTATTTACAATTTTTGTTAAGAAAATATTATATTTGAAGTCAATGTATATAAAATATAGTGTATGTTTTGTACAGGTATACATAAAATAAATTCAAAATATTTACAAAATATTTTTTTTTTAGATTTTCGAATTAAAGACATTCTCTCCTCTACCTTGTTCATGGTCCATTATATCAAGTCTTAATCTTCACTCAGGGTTTGGGACATCTTACATCTATTACATATATACAATCTTCGTTGTTTGTTATTTATTTTCTTATTTTTATTTATTTCTTTATTTATTTTAGGTTTAATATAATAATGTATGAATAATATTTACACACATATGCAGGTTAGTGAGAATATTGATTTAGTATTATATATGGGTGTTTTGTAAGGGATTTTAAGCTAAAATAAATGGGAAAAAAATGATGAAATGCATATTAATCACACCCCTCTTTAGCTGTTACATTATTCTTGTGATGGTGTCGAGGCAATGCCTCCACCTTCTCTTTATATAGCCTAAATACAACACCATAGTACTATTCCCAATAGGACTTTAAATAGAATACAACTCAACTACTGTTAGAATGAGTAGTCCAATCCCATTACGATTCCTAATACTAATTTGACTCTAATCCTAACAATCTCCTCCTTGAGTTTAATTCCATCACGATCTCTTCATCATCTTGAGTATGCAATGGGCAATCCTCATCATCTACAAGTCTCACTAGCAGGAAGTCACCGCCTCTGGGTGACGCACCCATCGCTAGATGCCCTCGATGTGCCACCATGCACGGTTTCCTACCAACATTTGCTAGTAGAATTCTTCGATGCCTCTAATCCATTTCTCCAAGAGACCATCATATCATGATTTCTAAGGATTGTGCATCTGTTGCATCACGTCATCTCGTAGGCGTCGAACCTCTCTCTGATCTGTCGCATCGTGTCCCTTCAACAACGTTGAATCCAACTCTGAAACCAGTTTATGGGAACATGACCCAAAATATCGTCTCTTCTGGGATACTTGTTGTTGGCGAAATGAACCACCATACGAATGTGAAAGCGGATTCGAATCGATTACCATTACGTAAGCACACGAAGAAAAGTACAATCAGATATAATGGTGGTCGATAAACTCTCACAACCATCGAAGAAGAAATATCACTATAAATTAGAATAAGTACAACTCTCTCAGTTCCCTCACTCTCTCGTCTCTTTTCTTCTCTCTCCCCCCCTCTCTTGGGGTTACATTGTTCTCGTGGTTGTGTAGAAGCAATGCCTACACCTCCATTTTATATAGACCAAATACAACCCATTCCCATTAGGTCTTTAAATATAATACAACTCAACTACTATTAGGATTAGGAGTCCAGTCACATTAGGGTTCCTGGTCCTAATTTGACTCTAACCTTAACAATCTCCCTATTGAGTTGAATTTCATGATGGACTCTTCATTGTCTTGAGTCTGCACTAGGCCATCCTCATCATCTACAAGTCTCGTTAGTAGGAACCCACCGGCTCCGAGTGACCTACTCATCGCTGGGTGCCCTCGATGTTCCAACTTGCACGATCTCCTACCAGCCACCGCTAGCAGAATCCTTCAACACCTCTAATCGATTTCTCCAAGAGTCCAACATATCACGGCTTCTAAGTATTGTGCATCTATTGCATCGCACCATCTCCTCGATGTCGAATATCGCTCTGATCCATCGCATCATGACCCTTCAATAAAGCTGAATCGAGCTCTGGTACCATTGATGGCAACACGACCCACCAGTATTGTCTCCTCTCGGATACTGGTTGTTAGCAATATGAACCACCATACGAATATGGAAGCGGATGCGCAATTGAACGCCACTACGAAAGCACGTGAAGAAAAGGACAACCGGATATAACAGTGGTCGGTCACTTCTCGGGACCACCGGAGAAGAAAGATCATTCTAAATTAAAACCGGTACAACTCTCTCCATTCCCTCGCTCTCTAATCTCATTCTTCTCTCTCCCTCTCCCTCTCCCTCTCAAGGGGTTACATTATTCTTGTGGTAATGTAGAGGCAATATCTCCACCTCATCTTTATATAGCCAAATACAACCCCATAGTCCAATTTCCAATAAAACTTTAAATAGAATACAATTCGATTACTATTAGGATTAGAAGTCCGTTCCCATTAGGATTTATAATCCCAATTTGACTATACGAGCTCTTTGATTCAGGTTCTTATCTAATAAGACCACAAATAATGTCGATCTACATGTTTTGTTATTTTTGTTTAGGTAAATATGTTCATCACCGACTTAAATGATATGATGGTAGTGTAGCGTGTCTACCATCCAAAAGGCTAAGGTTCCAATCTCCCCTTGTGAGGTTTGCGTTAGGTAATCGATAACCAGTATAGAAAATAGTTGAATCTTTCAACATGGATTTTAGCAAGAATCTATGTAGCCGACCCTACTTTTAGTGGAAAAAGCCTTCGCCATTTTACGTAAATGTGTTAATGAATCGCTTGTTTCTGTATTGTCAAATCTCTTGCTTCAGATTCGTGCAATGCAATACCAAGCTTTTTGACTTAGATTCTTGTATAATAAACCACACATAATGGTGATATGCATGTTTGTTATTTTTATTCCGTGAAACTTGTTCATCAATCGTTTGTTTTTTTTTTTTGCATTGTCTCTCATCAATGTTACTGATAAAAGTATCAATTAAATTCTCGATTCATCTCTTACAATTAACAGTCTTCAAGTACATTTTAGATGTAGTTATATTATAATCAAGGTTTTTTAATATAACTCACCAACATTCAAAATAAATGGCATTTACAAGTGGCATTTTGTTGTGCATGTGCACAACAGTTTTATTGTCTAAGAATCAAGAATACCCGCCATTCTCAAAATAGTAGATCGATACTGTGCTACCCAATAATTTAGTTCCATTTTTTCCCTAGTATTTTTCTTGTATTCTTCTCCTCATCCTCCGCATTGTAATTATTTAATATAATGTTCAGAACTTTAAATATTTATTTCATTCTATTGTATCGAATGATGTTTGTGGCGATTTCTATTAGCGAAAGTGTGTTAGTTTTTTTTATAGAAAACAAAGCACCAATTCATTCATGAAAAGAGACCACCGATTGGTCAAGGTACATGTAGTAGCATCGTTTATAATATAGGGGCACGGTAAAGAAAGGTGGTTCTACAACAGACATAAGTCAACATCAAAAGGAAACTGAACTAAAAGAAAAAAGAAGAACCGTCATTTGGTCATGGTATTTAGTACAACTAGGAATTTACGAAAGGACGCACAAAAGATATATTTAAAATATTCTAACTAACAAAATAACCAAAATATCATCAGGGGGTTTCGAAGATGTCGTAACGAGGAATCAACCGAAGGATAGGGGGGCGACTGGTTAGGGTCATCTCAAAGGGGCTAGCGAAAGTGTTGTAGTGCATGTTATATGTACAATATTTCTCCATTATTGTTTTCCTTCGTTGAATTTCTCAAATGCTCATACGCCACTATTACGTCATAATATATGTTTAAGTCTGTAATATGAAGGGCATGTGCTAACGATGTGCTCCTTGGTTCACATTTCTCAGTATGTAATAACATACGATATCAAAAAAGACCTTATTATCATTACCACCCTTTGATTAATTCGAAAAACGACATTAGAGTCCAATGTCTATACATATAAGTACCAATTCAATTCATTTTATGTCGGGCAATAATTAAAATAATATTCTGATTTGGTATTTTGCTGGCAACGTTTCGATGATGTATATTATAACCTACGAGGTTATTTTAATTTATCTCATATTTTTGTAAGATGTAACAGCTTATTTCAAGAATATTAGTACAAATGGTGAATATTCTTGAGTAATAACAAGATTCTAAAAACCACCTCCATATCATTATGGCATTAACGTAGGTATATGCATAAGTAACCGTTGAAATTATCTCTACAAGATATAAATTGGATAATCATCAAATTAATTAGGTAATTATTGTTAATGTTATCTGATGGTATTTTTATAATAGCTAATACAATTCGTTGTAGATTTATCTTTAATTCTCGAAATGTGCGACAAACGTAATATTTTTCTGTGCTATATATCATGCTAACAATAATTTATTCAATGAGAATTTGAAGTAGCCATTGGTATTAGGGTAAAATGGGGATGCCTCCTTAAGGAGAGCTAACTTAGCTCTCCTATCACATTTTCTCCATTTTTTATTTTTTTTTAAATTCTTTTATGAATATTCATCACTATATCCTTATATTACGCCATTCAATTTCGTGCGAAACGGAGGCTCCTACGGCCTCCATTCAGATGAGGTCGTTTTTTAGCAATCCTTTAACGTTAAAAAAATGATTGCCTGTATGGAGGCTGTATGAATCTCTATTTCGCAGGAAATTTGAATAGCATAATATAGGGATACTGTGGTGGATATTCACGAAAGAAAATTCCAAAAAAATAAAAATTAGGAAAAATAAGGCAAACCATTGGTATTATTATGTTTTTAACATTTAATGATATAAAAATGATTATTCAAATAAATCGATGTAATAGGTTGTTGTGAAAAGTATGTAGTAATGGGCGATATGCATCCATTAGGAAATGATCGCCTATCCTAACGATTAAGAGATAGATCCATTAGAAATGGGCTTCTCCTGCAGTCCATTCGCTGACCTATTTGCTGACAGATAAATGCCATTAATTTCCATGTCAAGTAATATCTTATATATTGTAATGCATGAAACTAGAAACCATGGATGTGGGTATATTCAAATGCAGGCCTATCATTTCTTTTTAAAATACATATCTAAAAAAATCTCCTTATTTTATAATTTTTATAATACCTTAGTTATCTTTTATTAGTTAATATATAGCATAGTTTCAGAATTTACAAAATGAAGAATAGCCAACTTATTCACTTCAATTCTCCAATTAGGGTAAGAACACGGTCTTCCAACAATAAACTAGTGTGTAATATTTTTGGAGTTATAGTTATCAATATTATTGGAGTATATGTGTCATTCATGTATAGATGGAATATCCATCTACCACATCCAATGTTTAGTCTCACCTCAACCAGTGGTAGGACTTAGAGGTGGATGCTATATAAGAAGCTCCAGACCTCATGTATCAGATGAGAAAGTTAATAGACACATCAACCCTTTGAGGCGTTCTTCTATGATTTCATCCCGCTCCTTAGGGAGTAGAGCTCCACATAAAAATCCATGTGTTCATGTTTATCGTTCTATAGTTCTTTCTCTGTTTATCAATTCACTTCCGCATTCTTTTTTTCTAACATGGTATCAGAGCAAGTTATTCTTGAATTTTTTTAGGTTCGATTTTCTATAATTTATTTGAGATGTATTCAGGAGTTCTAGGGTTCCACGAAGCCCTACTGATGAATCCATGATTCTCACTCTTTATTATCTTATTTTAGCTATTTATCTTGGCAAAGCATCATGTAGATAAGCATAAATACAATAAGTTAGCATTAAGCATGCATTTGTTAACTATATATATTTAGCATGTATTTGTGAAAAAATAAAAGAATAAAGGAAAATAAAAAGGAAGGAGGTATTTATAATAAATACAGAGTGATCCGAACCCAAAGAGAAGGTTAAACATTGACATGTTCGCCAAATAAAATAAGTAGAGAGAGATAGGGCATACTCTACAATGTATATATATCATTTACATATGTAAAAAGTTATTTTTGGATACAATAAAAATAATATATTCTTGTTACCTCCTTGTATTTAGTCCTAAAAATAAAACAAAAATCATAAAAATAATAAAAAATTTAAAATAAAATCATCTCTTACTGGTACAAAAGACATGTATACATACAATATTCTCTATTTATTATATACTAGTGCACAACTAATAAAAATAAAATAAAAATTACTTTAGACTCCTAAAAACATGTTGTAAATTAATAAAATACAAAATGAGAGTATTTATGTAAAAATAACAAAATAAAAATAATTGTACAAAATACATGGGTATATTATACATGTATATAATACATTATATTGTATAGAGATTAATTTATTTTTCATAAAAATAAATAAAAATCACAGAAAAATTCCTTGAAAAATAACAAACGTTTCTTATTTTGAAATTTTTTGATTTAAAATAATTTAATATTTTTTTATTGAATTTGTAAGTATTTTTGTACATTCAAAATTTCTGATTGGCCCACACCATTTTATTGCTTCGTGTGAACGGACTCTTCCAAAGCTTGATCCAACCCAAACCTTCTCGCCGGAGCCTGTTCTCCCCTTTTTCCCGGTCGGGTCGAGTCTCCTTCCAATCCAAATATTTACCCGCACCTTCTCCTGAGATCCAGCAACTTCGCAGATCCCTAGGAAGGCACGGATCTTCCTACGGTTGCGTGTCTTTACCTGATTCTTTCACATACCTAAGAAACCCATAAAGTGTCTCCTCCATCTTACTGGCATCGTAGCTCGTTCCTCACCTCTTCCTCCACCACTAACTACCTCAGGTTGAGTGACAACGACTGGAGGAGTCCATCGGAGTTAACAAGCCTCCCATACTTCCATATCTTGGTCGAAACCATAACCTCACTTGCTACCTTCACCTGAAACTCCAGAGTTCATTTACAACTTCAGGTACCCCTCATTTCCCTTATGTTTTCCTATTCGATCCATTCACGTCATCTACCGTCACCGTACCTCCTCCTTCTCCGATCACCAAGTTGAAGTACACACATCCGAGCCTATCTGTTCAGATCATCGTGCCATTCAGGATCGGATCTCCTCTACCACCTCCGCCAGAGATCGAACCCTGCCCTACCATTGCTTCTTTCCTTCTTAGCTTAAATAACCCGACAAGAGCATCGCACTGAGTCGAGGTTGCCTTCGTAGGTGTTTGTGTGCACTGGGACTCCCGTTCTAGCCTCTGGAGGATTCACTGGAGTGCTTCAGGACCACCTTCAACGCCACGCATATCCAACCAACATCTCCCCCATCGAACCTGTCCATTCGACGCGGGTGACTTCCACGACCTTGCCAGGCCCTTTAGATCCATCAAAAGAGCCGCGGATTTCTTCCGAGGCTCAAGTAAAGTTCACCAGGCTCCACTTCTTCCAGACCCTCTTTACTCTGTCAGATCGGCCTGCCTGTACCAGATTTGATCTCAACCGCCGACTGTCGTAGCCTTTTGGTCGTTGGATCTGACGCCTTACACATCTGCGCCCCACGTCTCTGACATTCTATGGGTTGTCAGATCTGACAATGCAGAGGATCCGAGCCTCGCATCTACACATGTCCAAAGTCCACCACACATCCCCCACGCGCACCGCACGTGCTCGCCAAGGGTATATTACACTACCCTACAGTTTGCATGTTTTATTTTCTAGTTTATTGAATAAAGTTGTAGCTTGAACTTTTTGCATGACAGACCCTGATGTTTCCAGTAGATACAATCCTCTGAGTATGAAAACATGTACACGCTCACATGCCCTTTGTGGTGTTTTTGCATGTCTTATCATGTACTTACTTTCTAAGGGTTGTGGTTGGAATCTGAATATTTTCTATATTTGTATTTATACCCCTGTACGTGATTTAATAGGCATGTGCGTGTATTGCGTGGACTTTTTGCAATGAAACCCTAGGACTTTTTGTATGTGTTACTATTTGCCGTGAAAACTTTAGGAAAATTGTAATTAGGGCCCTACATCCTGTGTCCCATGTTTTTTTGTCTAATATTTATTAAATTGACTCCAAAAATTCCCCATAAATTACCATTAGCTCCTGCTAATGTGTAATGTTTTTGCTAATTTTTGTGACTCGATTTAATTTTATTTGATATTTTCTAAAAATAAAAATCCCTAAAAATGTGTATGTCTATTTTATAAAATACCAAAAAATATAAAATAGTCTCAAAAATTCCATAAAAAATTCTGTTTGTCTTCGTGTTTCCTTACTTCAGTATCATTTTGGTGTCTTTATCTATTATTAAAACCATAAAAATCTTAAAAGACTTAAAAATCTTATAAAAACATTAAAAATTCTACAAAAATAAAAATGAGATTTTAATTTCTATATTTAGGTATTTGTATTTACTTTATCATAAAAAATTGCATCCAGGATATTTAAGCATATTTGATATTTTAAATTTGCTCACAATCCAGTTTGTACATTGCCTTGTTGTTTTGTCTTTATTCTATTTTAATAAAATAAAAAAAAAGACCACATAATTACCTAAAACACCTGCATATTTTAAAAGCATAAAAATATTTTTATTCCTGAAATTACATTTTTTATATCCTAAATAAAATTTGTAAAGGTTTATTTGTGCATTGGTTCATTTCTGATCTATACCACTTTGTATATTTATGTGCTCCTTGTGTTCGGCCCTGGTCGCTATACCGAGTTAAATAAATAGCGGACTTCTTACACTGGATTTTCTTATTTTGATTGATTTTTGCGTGGTCCTATTTTTCTTGATTCAATGCGCCTTACGATTTGGGTAGCAACGACCCTTACTCAACCGTTCATCAGAATGACGCCGTTGTCAGGGAGCACGTCTTAGTAGTCGATTTTCAGACTTCGTTGTTTTATCTGTTTTTAGCCCTAATTATTATAAATGCTTTTTGATCCATTTCTGTTTCACTTTTTGTGTGAGGAACTGCCTGAGGGTAGCTTTAGAGGAGTCCCGTACTCGAGGAGAAGCAGGAGCAGTGAAGAATTAGTTATAGTTTATAGAGTAGCATAGAGAAGTTTTTAGCACATTTTATTATTGTTGTAATAATACAGGGACTTCAGACACTTTGTACATTTAGCATATATCAGGATTTGTTTCGCCGAGCACTGATGTGCTCAGGGGACATCACCGCGATTTTTCACCGATTTTGATTTATCATCTTTTCTTATTTTGATTTTCCAATAATTTGGCCCTTGGACTTAAGAGTTTCATTGATTGTGACGTAATTAATTAAGGCCCAATCGCTAATTCTTTGCCTGCACCTATAGTTCGTAATTGGCACTTATTAAAAAAACATAATAAATAGTTAGTTTAATTAGACTCGAGTCCATGCACCGTGAGGAACCACATACAATGCTAGCAGGACTCGTTGTGGCGGGCACCGAGTGGTTCCCAAGATCGGACTCCGGACATAGTCTAATTAGGTAGCTATTTTTCTTCGCGTGTAGAAATTGCTCTCCACGGATGTTTTCTTCTTGCATCATTTAGATTAGTTTACTTTCAATCTTTAACTTTATGCGTGAATCACCTTGCATGTAGAGTGCTGGTGACAGGTACGCATCTTCGACTTTGCATGCATCATAGTGTTTGATTACGCATCGGCTTTCTCGACTTCTACCCTTGTTTTTGGACTATTAAATCATCAAGAGATCGAAAAATTCGTTAGGCATTTGTTTGCTTATTGAAAAATACTAAAAAAAAGTGATAATCATAAAATTGCGATTGTTATTTAAACTTGATCATAAAACACACTTCACCTAAAAATCAGAATTGGGAGAGTCATCCCTCCATTGTTAGGTTTGATTGCGTAAGAGAGTGATCCGCACAATAGGCTAGAGCCATACCTGAACTCTCATTAGACTATTGGTCTAGGAGTTAGTCGTTCTCTGGTGAGGATCGCTCTGGTTTGCGATAATGAGGTCCGCGGTTCTTTAATAGAGAGAGTTGATTTGATAGCCGATAAACAATCCGCAACTTGTACTGGCTGGAAAAGATCTAGCTTTGGGATTAGGCCAGTCTCTTGGGAGCATCGGGTTCCTACCAGCTCGCTTAATCGCCATTATAGAGTGAATTATCACCTAAATAAAATCGACAAGGTAAAAGATCGAATCTTTACGGTCATCAGCTCATCATTGTGTAGGTGAATTGGGGGTTTCATTTTCCGATCTTGTTTGATTCCAAATCCCACCCGCCTTCTCTACGTCATGATGATGGGTCGGAGATCTCTGAGGCAGCCTTTAGCTGCACCGCTTTCGCACATTCCAACCCACTCATCTAAGCAGGTTCGCGAGAGCCTAGACCTGCTCTCCAAACCCGAGTTCGATTCCGCCCTGTTCCCCACCCCCCCTTGACCACCCTTTTTCCAGTCCCAAGGTGTCTGAGTAGAGACTAGAGTAGATAACTGTTCATTCAATGACGCCTGAGTTTGGGTCTTTTTCTTTTGCAGAGACCCAAGAGATGTCAGCAGCGAGGAGCACACCAATGAGTAGCCCCAGACTACTGATGAATCCCCATTCAACACACTTTATTCTTTTATTTTAGCTAGATATCTTGGCAAAATACCATGTATATGATTGTAAATACAATAAGTTACAAAAATGCATGCTTTGTGTAAATATGAATAATTAGCATGTATTTGCGCAAAAATAAAAGAATAAAGAAATAAAGAAAAAGAGGGATATATTTAGAATAAATATTGAGTGACCTGAACCCAAGAGAGATCCCAATATGGGCCTCATCACCAAATAAAATGAGTAGAGAGAGATAGGGCCATTCAACCTTGTCTATATTCCTTTTTATGTATATATTTTATTTTTTCATAAAAACAAAAATAAAAATGTGTTTTTAATATTTGGTATATTTTCTAAAATAAAATAAAAATGAGAAAAATAAAATAAAATCCAAAATAAAAATCATTTCTCTCTCTACATTATACATATACCATATATATATGTATCTATCACTATTTACTTAACCCTATAAAATAAACCATAAAAAATAATAATTATTTTAAACTCAAAATCTTATGTTGTAAATAAATAAAATACAAAATTAGAGTATTTATACAAAAAAATAAAAATAAAAAAAATATTTTATTTATGTACATAATATAATATAATGTATATACCTTAATTTAATTTTTAGAAAATTTAAATAAAAATTACAAAAAATTAGTTTGAAAATAAATAAACATTTTTCATGTATGAAAATATATTTAAATAAAAACATTTTTGATTTTTATAATTAAAATTTCAATAATTTTGACCTCGGAATTATTTGATTGGTCCACGGGGGACTGTTGACCTCGGTCAATTGCCCCCCCCTGGATCACTTGTGCCCGAATCCAACTCGCACCAATTTTTCTAAGAATTATCCCAATCGGGTCTAAGGCCTGTTTTTCCTGATTTCTCCATCCGCTTATTCTCCATGGATCATACATCCCTGCGGATCCCTAGGAGAGATCAAATCAGCATCGGATTGTGGCCCGTGCCCGGTCTTCCCTGTCACATGGATGTGCGTATAAAACCTCCATTTCGATTCTCAACTTCCCAGCTCGTGCCGCAAGCCTTTCTTTTGCCCTATACATCTTCCCTTATGTGACAGCTACCGAAAGCTTGCTTTGGTGGCCGGAGAGAGCGCCTGTAGCCACAGCTCAAGGCACGTGGCCGAAGCGCCGCCACGTTTGAGCCTCCCGGCCCGCTGCAGCTTGGTCGAGGTGACGACCCCCTTCGCTACACCCTCTTGGAGCTCAGGATTGATTTGAGATCCTCAGGTAGACCCTTCATCAATCCTAGTTCGACTTATTTCCAAATCATTCATCCTTCCTCCGCCGGCTCCGCCCTAGTGGCCGGAGCTCTATCGACCACTTCCATCCGCTCAGATCGACTCGTCGATCCACCGTCACCCTTCTCCCATAGTTTGATCATATCAATCTTGGCTCTCCGAGCCAATATTGAGCTAGGTTCCTTCTGCCTCCGTCGTCAGAACCCCCCTTTGCCTTTCCCCATCACTTCTCTTTACTGTTTGTCCAATAACCCCTGCCGGAGCAAGCCTCCGAGCGTTAGCTTTCATGTGCAGGTTATAAGGTGCCAGATTACCCCCCAGATCGCCTTTCACCCCATTCACCGGTGTCAACCCTGGTCGTACCACTCTTCTCAGAGATCTAACCGTCAACAACTCTATCCGCTACCGCCACCCGATGCGGAGAGGAGTTGCGAAGCAAACCCCTCTTTCTGATCATCCATCGGAGGCTCGGAGCACCCTCGGTCCTTCGACGAACTTCGCCAGGGAGGAGTTCGTCCAGACATCTTCTTCACCGTTGGATCTCGCCTGCTTTCCAGACTTCATCTGGACCGTCTGCTGCCTGCTTCTGACAGGCCGTTAGATATCAGATCTAACGGCCACGTACACATATGTCCTCCATCGCGTTAGAGCCATTGGATACGCTAGATGTCTGCATCTTCCCCGCACGTTCGCCGCCACTGACCGCCCGCGACCTGTCACCTACGTGACCTACATGCTTTGGTTGGGTAATTTGCGTCATACCCCCTACAGTTTCTTCGTGTTATTGTTTAATCTAAAAAATAAATTTGCACACTATGGTCTTTTTGCACTTTGGCCCTTACTATTTTCACTATTTGCGTTCTAGTCCTTCCTTTATGGTGGCACGTGCTTCGTCACGTGTATTTTGGGTGCATTTGCATGTATGACCTAGAACTTTTATGGATGTTCTGATATGATATTATAGTTTTGATATTTGCACTTATGCCCTTGTGAATGTTGAATTGCAACATGTGCAGAATATCTTTTAAAATTTACATTAGGCACCTCGGACTTTTAAAGCTTGTTAATATTTAGTCCTGGAAATTAGTTATTTCTTACAAAATGGTCCATGTGTGTTGTGCATGTTTGATTTGTTTAATAAAATAGCAATTTAGCTCCAAATCTCCTGAAATTTGGATACGTGGCCCCTGCCACGGTGTAAAATTTTCAATGAATTTTTGGAACATTTTTTCCATTTTATATTTTTAAAAATTCGAAAACCCCTTATTTTGCTACTGTCTAATTTGAAAAAGCAATTAAAAATATTAAAAACCCTCTAAAAAATACAAAAATTACTGTGTGCTTGTTTTTGTGTGTTCTAGCTTCTGTCTGAATTTCATTGCATTTGGACTTATAAAAACCTTAAAAATTTTAAAAACTAAAAACTCATAAAAATCATTCAAAATTCAAAAAATGCAAATCCTTTTCCTGTGATTAGGTTTTTAGTTGTAGTTTTTCAAAAATTGTTGCTAGACTTTTATAGGCTATTTTTCTATTTTTAAATAGTCTTTAGAGTCAAGCTGCACAGTAGCTTGCAGTTTTTCTCTTATTTCATTTTTACAAAATCAACTAAAAATCATAATAATCTAAGAAAAATATCAAAAACATCTGAATATTGATAAAACCAAAAAACATTTTATTTTAATTTTCTGACTAGGTATAATGTGTTTTATAATTTGTTGTTTGTGACTTTTTCGCTTTCTTTTATATTTTCTTTATAATTAAAAATCACAAAAATATTAAAAACTTGAAAATCCACCAAAACTACTTTATTTGTTTTATATTTGATTATTGATTACTTTGTAGGACTTGTCCAGTCCGTGCTCCTTGTGTTCGACCCTGGTAGCTATTCCCGGTAATATAAAATAGCGAGACCGCTATTTATTTGATTTCCTTGATTTATATTTGGTGATCTTGATTTTCTTAATTGAGCCTGGTCCGAGGGGTTGAGGTCGCAACGACCATTGATACCTCTTTACCTTAGTCGCTCGATTTTCGGGTCATCAACTACCACGTATGTTTTAGATCAGAGTGCCATGAACAACATACTGTTAACCTCCCTAGAGACGATGCGACCTCAGATAGATGATCGGGAGCCTTCGGCTGATATGCGTAGGGAAATGACACAAATGCGAGCTAACCGAGGAGTGAAGAACCGAGCCGGTGATGGAGAGATACCAGAGCTTGGAGGAGGAGACAGTGGACATCCAAAGGAGCCACAGGAGACAGTCTGACGATCTAGGATGATGAGAGAGATGGACAACCCTGGTGCGACTCTTACATACCATTGCATTCAGCTTCCAGCGATCCTGCGAGATTTCAAGCTCCCTCCTCAAATGATTCATCTATTGCCCATGTTCCATGGGCTTGCCACCGAAGAGCCGCATCTTCACCTACATGAATTTGAGATGATCTGTAGTACTATCCACGAGAGACATGTGGACGAGGACATCATCTTGATGATTGCTTTTCCATTCTCCCTGATCAACAGAGCAACCTACTGGCTGAAGCATTTGGGGAGATATGTTACTTCATAGGGACAACTCCGGACTAAGTAACTAAACAAGTACTATCTACTCGACCGGACGAACGTAGCTAGAGCTTTGATCAACAACTTCTCCATGATCCCCAACTCGTATTTCCATGAGGCGTGTGATCGTTTCCCTGAGCTCATTGACCGGTTTCCACACCATGATAGCTCCAAGCCCAATTTAATATATAGATTCTTTTGTGGGATGACACCAGAGTTGTAGGGGCTCGTGAATGCATCTTGTGGGGGTTCCTACTTTGCCAAGGACGAAGATCATGTCTGGGCCATATACGAGGACATGGCTGAGAACTATATGGTTATACCCGAGACCCGTCTCTACACTTAGGGGAAGCCCTCACCCCATGTCATGTCCTATCAAAGGATAGCACGAGTTGATGCTAGTCTATCCACTTCTTCAGCACCCGTTGCACAAGCAAAGTCGTCGACCGCTGATATGGGCATTATTAGCGAGAAGTTGTACTGCATTGAGATTATCGTGAAGACATTGTGCAAGGGTATGACTCAGATTGATTACTTGGCACAGACATCAAATGACCTGAAGACCTAAATCATGTGTCTCTAGGAGACACAGATGACTTCTTAGCCCCGTCTCAGGTCACGACTTGATCCTAGCAGCAGTTTGACCCAACACTCCACCTAGCACCGATAGGTTCACCACATCCATACGGAGCCATTCCAGTAGTTGCAGCACCTATACTCTCAGCCATCACCATCTCAGGACACCTAGATGGTGGTGTATCAACATGATCAGCAACTGGAAGTTCTACCTCCACCCCCTTCGAGCCGGAGTTGTTGATGAAAATCAACAGGATTTGGTACGACCGACAGCAGCCCGGGATCTGTCGAGATCATCCTCGATCCAGGTGGCTGATCGGAGGTGCCTCATCCTAGCAGCAACCTCCAGCTCAAGGTGGACAGTTCGGGCAACCATAGTAGTAGCATCCCCAGTTCCTTCACCAGCCACAACAACAACATTACCAGTCAGGTCCTCATCCCTACTAGCAGTGATAGTAGTGGAGGCAGCACTAGCAACAACCTCAGCAGTATTCTCTGCCTGGACCTCATCAGTCATCCAGAGATCCAAGAGCGGGGCTAGGATTCAACTAGCAGCAACCTCATTTTCAGAGAGGCAACTTGTCCGATTCTCATAGGACAGCCTATGAGAACCTAGCACTCGATGATCTGGCTCACCTATTTTTTGACCAGCAGGCCACATTCAGGTACGAGAGGGACGAGTTTCATCCGGAGATGAGGGAGATCATCAAGGACAAGGCCGCCATACCATCTCAGATTGATCCCAATCCGAACAACTTGAAAAGAAAATACGAGAAGGTACATTTCACAGAGACCACCACTCCTAGTGATTTATTGGGCAACATTGCTTCATATATTTTTGATGCTGACTTTGTTACACTTAGGAGTGGTAAGATGCCAATCGACAGTGCCTTGTTTGAGCGGAAACACACGGGGACGCGTGAGCGTCAGACGAGGAGGATAGCTGTGCTGATGTCGCTGATAATGACAGTGGTGCTGAAGCCACTAAGGATGTTGATCCAGCCGACGGTACTAAGGCCGTCGCTTCTCCAGACGCGTAGGGTGGTACTGATGCCACCAAGGATGATGAGCCAGAGTGCGATATTGATGCCATTGTTTCCTATGACGTTGGTGGTACTGAGACCACCACTTCTATTCCTAGAGTATTTTCTTCAGTTTCTGTATGCTGGGACATCATGAAAAACACTAAAAAAAATAATAATGGAAAGTTTTCTTCATCTTCGAGTCCATATGTGATTCCTGATGACACTTGTATGGATTACACTCCCTCTCAGTAGAAGGAACCTCTTCCTAGCCCTCTACATGAGGAGGTCCCAACCATCCCCTTCAAGGGAAAAAATAGAAAATCCAAAAAAATCGCAGCAGCTAGGGTTCAACCAGCGGAGGATTGATAGATTTCAGATTCGGCTGACTCTACAAGAGGTACTTGAGCACATTCCTCTCTTCCAGAAGATCTTGAGAGAGAAGACCACTATCTGTAGGAAGAAGAGGAACCATCAGGCAGAGGTCCTTGTGCTGACCCGTGCCACTTGCATTGCCATCCAGAACCATTTGTCAACCACGAGGCCAGATGCAGGAGCTCCCTATGTCAGCTGACATATCCATGAGTAGAGATTCAACGTACTCTATTAGACAGCATCTCTTCCATCAACCTTCTTCTGAAAGCCTTACTCAATCGGTTCGTGTTTGGCCCTTTTGACAGAGCATGACAATCCTTTTGTTTGCTGATTGATCTATCAATAGGCCGAAGGGGTTGTTGAAGGACGTGGTCGTCACAATTCAAGGCATGAACTTCGTTGTGTTGGACATAGAGATCCCTGAGTCCGTGATTGATACCCTCATCATTATAGGAGACCATTCTTGGCCAATGCTAAGGAAGTGTCTGACCAAGATAGTGGGAAGGTTTACTTTCGCGTCGAGGGTGAGAGTATACAAATAGAGACGATCGTCGAGACCAGAGCACGAGATTCATCTTGCTTAGAGCAGTGCCTCGACTCAGAGCAGATGACAAAGGTAGAGAGAGACATTCACTAGGAGTGCGACATTATGATCACTGATGATGAATCTGTTTTATCTGACCCGTTTTACCAGCCCTTGTCTCACCTTTAGATTCCACAGGTTCATAGATCCCAACAGAGGAGAGTTTGGAGAGCACACTCTTGGTAGAGGACACAGTTGAGGCTACAGACAATGTTCAGGATAGCGAGGTAAAGTATATTTCATGTGATTCAAATTCAGATCCCTCGGATTCAAATATAGATTTGGTAGAGTTCGATAATTTACTACCTTGTCTGATTTCCACAGAGCCAGCAACTAGGGTGGAGACCTTTCCAGCACCGAGTGTAGACATTTTAGGAGGGCAGTCTCCACCAGTTTTGTGTGATCATCAAGAGTTCTTTCATCTAGATCTAGTTGCATTTACTCAGACCCTTCAGAGGCCATTTAACACCTCCAAGTCGTTTTGAATTGAAGCCTTTACTGCAGTCGTTGAAATATAGATTCCTTGCAGGTGATCATGATATGTACCCAGTCATTATCTCAATCGATTTGACTGAAGAGCAAGAATATCGTTTGATGGAGGTTATTGAAAGGAGCCACAAGGTGATAGGATGGAGTGTAGATGATCCCCATGGGATAAGTCCGGCTTTGTGCTCCCACCATATATATCTCGAGGAGGACGCCAAGCCATTACGTTATTTTCAGCGACGTCTAAACCCGAATCTTCGAGAGGTAGTCATGAAGGAAATATCGAAATGGTGGAGCGCTGATTTTATCTACCCCATCTCTGACTCCAAATGGGTTAGTTTATAACATGTGGTGCCCAAGAAGATGGGCATCACTACAGTCATGAGAGAGTCTGGAGAGGAGATATCTATCCATGTACCAACTTCTCGGAGGGTCTTTGTATGCTACAGATGATTAAATCATGCCACTAAGAAGGATCATTTCCTGCCGCCTTTTATTAAGCATACTATAGATAGGCTGGCTGGGAAGAGTCACTACTGCTTTCTTGACGGGTACTCTGGATACAAAGGTGTCCATAGCGCTCGAAGACTAGGATAAAACAACATTCACCTGTTTGTTTGGAACTTATGCTTTCCGACAGATGCCATTTGGCATATGTAACACTCTCGCTACATTCCAAAGGTGCATGTTTTCCATATTTTCGGACATGGGGGTGATTGTTTGGAGGTCTTCATGGATGACTTTTCGGTATACGACGATGGGTTTGATGCTTGTCTTGACTTATGAGACTGCGTTCTTCAGCGCTGCATAGAGGTCCATGTTGTCTTATCTTAGGATAAGAGTTACTTTATGGTGACTCAAGGGATGGTGTTTGGTCCTATCATCTCCAAGAGAGGCATGGAGGTTGATCCGGCCAAGGTGGATATCATCAGGAAACTCAATCCACCGTCCAATTTACGACAGTTACGGTCTTTTCTGGGGCATGTCAGTTTCTACCGACGTTTCATTCATGACTTCAGTAGGATTGCACGATCGTTGACTGATCTACTGACAAAAGACACGGAGTTTGTTGTAGATGATAAGTGTCTTGCGTCATTTGAGACTCTCAAGATCTTAGTTATCGAGAATCATGTCCTTCGGCCACCACATTGATCTCTCCCATTCGAGATCATAACGAACCCTCCATTTTTACCATAGGGTCCATGCTGGGACAGAGGTTTTGATACTAGTCTTAGGATACGGAAGAATCCTTAGGTGCATCACATAAGCGTGAGGATCATATTGTATATTATCGAGAGTGACTATTCGCACTAGTTGCTCGATGCAGTAGAATTTAAAATTTCACATGCAATGAGACCACATGATCCAAGAACTCTTCTCATATCCTTTCATCTAAACCACATAATAGATAAATGAATACCTCTTGTAGCATGGTTGCGATTGAGCCTCTAAGAAAAGAGACCTCCAGTCTCAGGTCTAATATGAGGAGAAGATGCTTACGAGCGCATGATGCATCGTGTTCTTCTCACAATCCAAATAGTTGATACTAGCGAAGAACTCTTGATCTCATCACACGAGATCGTATGTCTTCTTCACGAACGAAGTGCACCAAAGAAGATGGAGAACCAAGGGCAGTAGTGGTGATATCACCATGATGATGCGACGACGGTGGTGTCTTCCTTCTAGGGTTTGTGTGGACGACCACCCAAAGAGAGAGAGGTTTTGAGAACAAAGAGAGAGAGAGACAGAGAGCTTGATGTCATAATAGATGTTGTAACTTGAAGAGCAAGGATTGCCTCTTCTTCTATAGTACATTGGGAGTCCATGGATCACGATACATGGACTACACAAAATCAATGGATGAGATTGATTTTTTGCTTCCTACAATAGGCAAGATTTTTTTGTAAAAACACAACAATATTTAATTTAATTTATATTCAATATATATTGATAAATCAATATAAATTATTCATAAAATTAAATCAATCAAACATAGAGAAAATAGAAAGGAGATTACATCTTTCCATGTAATAGAGTGGATGGCCACCGTTTCCTTATAGGATTGGATGGTTGTTCACCCTTCCAACTTGAAAGGGTGGAATCTCATGCAATCTGATGAGATTGCATTATTCCTTGGAAATCCTCAAGATTTACAACAACACCTGATGTAAATTATTTAACAAAAATAATTCATAATTATTTATGAATATTGCAATCTTACCATTGGAAATTTGTGAATCACATTCACAACCCAAAATAACACGTGGATTACATTTTCAATCAATTATCCAATGTGAATCCAATTCACACCGATAATTAATCAACAAATATAAAACATAATAAGATTTCTCTAATACATTATAATCACATTTATAATATATTATGAATTATTAGGATAGTGCTATACACATCATTCATATGCACAATAATTAAATATCATTTAATTATATTGGATTATCATTCTCATACATTCAAATAATACGAATCTTTTGGACATGTGAGCCCACGACGAGCCATTATGCAATAAATGTTATTGCGAATATCATTCCCTGATCTACAATGAAGAATAAATAATTTGCATAATATGTCCCTTAGTACAATTAGGGTTATGTACCATGGCTATCTTAATGATGATACAACTGTTGATTTAATTATTGAATAATAGAGGCTGGTGCTTGGATGAATATCTAAAGAGTTAGATTGAGGACTCATCAAGCACCATCAAATGACTGTTAAGATGTGATCTCCAGCATGAGTAGGAGATGGCAATCCTTTCTCACATAGGTTGATATCTGACCGACCTCTTGATGTAGGTCCTCTGCATGGGAATAGTGATTCGGAGGTATCATATTAGTTAGGTCAATGGGTTGACTTAACGAGATCAAGATAACCTAAGTCTTATGTTGAATGCTGTCACAGCATAGGCACGCATCCTCTGACCGGAGACATATGTATTACTATATGTATGAGTATGTACATTTGGCAGATCGATAGGTTGATGGCCTAACCAAGGTCTATATACCGGCGAGCTAGTGTGCATATAAGGGCATATGAGTAATACGATCTCTCAAAGGGATCATACAGGTTCACTACTGAACCGGAAGACATGAGCTCACTCATGAGATATTGGGAAGAATCAAATTCCGTGCACGGTCATCTCGCTTTGGAAGCTTGATTGAATTTGCAGGTTCGATATATACTTTAGGAAAGTATATGATCAAGACCTAGGTATGATATATGCTTTTTGAAAGTATATGATCGATACCAAATCCCAATGATCAAATGAGAAACTTATTGATAAAACCCTAAAGAAGACAATATAAAAAAATGATCTTGATCTTCGGGATGATCATAGGTCTTCCAGTATGCAGGATGTATAGGTATTAGGAATACTTGAGGGTGATGTGATCATAAACGATTGTATATCCACGACGCTTCCATTCCGAGGGAGTGGTGAAACAAGTCTTGATTTTAGTGACTCCTCTCAGTAGAGAAGCAATCTGATCTTGGTCCAAGTTTTGGACATTGATCTGAATGTGATTCAGATGCAATGAGAATATTAGATTTGCGGTCTTGATTTAATCAAGCATCTATGGGAGGTTCGTAATATCTGGATTTGAGACAAGATCTCAATATCCAAGTCACTATACGTGGAACAATACAATCGCCCTGTCCTTATCTCCAAGTATCTGCGGAGAAAGCACATTATTCTTGAAGGGGTTCAAGAATAATCATTTGATGAAAAGCATATCCAAGCAAGAAGGACTTGATGATTTAATGAGATTTAATAATCAAGCATAATATGAATGGGATTCATATTGTGAGAATAATTATCCAAGAAAATTTAATAGGATTTAATTATCAAGGATTAGAGAATGTGGATAATACTATCCATAATATTTGTGTATTATAAATACGATTTATAATATACATATATTCAAGAGAGAGAAATTTTGTAAATAGCATTTGTTAATTATTAAATGTGGATTGGATTCACATTTATTAATTAATTGGAAATGTAATTCACAAATTGGTTTTGGTTGTGAATTTGATTCACATATTTTTCGGTGGCATGATTGAAATATTCACAAATTAATTTGGAATTAATTTGGTGGATATTATTGCAATAATAGAGATAACAATATAAAATAAAAGGATATAAAAAATACCACCTAAATAAAAGGTGGCGTCACCTATGACTTATTCATGGGTGACGCCCCCTATAATTTAGGGTGGTTTGTTGCCTCCCTTTTTTGTTATCACATTATCTCTTGATAAATTAATTTATGTTAAATTAAATTGTGTTGATAATGTTGCAACACATATTTAATTTAAATATAAATAAATGTTGTTGGTTTTAGCCAACAACAATCATAGCCATTGATTATTACATAGATAATGCATGGCTGTTGGATCTATATGTCCCATGGATTGAGATCCATTGGATCCTAAACTAATATAAAAGGAGGGCTAGCCTAGCCTTTCTTGGGACATCATCAAGAGTTGTTAAAGACTACTACTCTCTCTCTCTCTCATTCTCGTCTACCCTCTCTCTATCAATTTCAAGTGGTCGTCCACTCTGTGAATTGAGGAGGAGAGCATCTTGCCTTCGCCTTCTACGACTCGAGGATCTCCTTCTTCTTTGGAGTTGCTTACTCTAAAGGAAGACGATGGATTTCATTTGACGAAATCAGGAGATCCATTGCTTGGATCTTCATTGCGGATTGCGGGAGGAACGCGACTCATCATCATGCCTACAAGTGCGTTCTCCGTGGATCAGACTTTAGACATGAGGATCTCTTGTTTGGGATCTCGCACTTACAATCATGCTCCAAGAGGTATTTCTTATACTCTGTGGTTTGATGAAACGATTTGAGAAGTGTTCTTGTGATCATGTGGTTTCATCTTTAGTTTTTAAAAATTTAATTTCCACCGCATCTAGCAACTAGTGAGACTAGTTGCTCCGATTGCATATGATGTAATCAACACGCTTCCGTGTTGCGCTTAAGGATTCTCAATATCCTTCAAGTGGTATCAGAGCCAGGTTGAATAAGGTTTTGGATATGATCCATAGACCTAGGACGACTTGGGCTTGAAAGAGTCGTGAAATTTTGTTGCATTTCAATTTTCGCACCTCTGTCTAATTGATTTTTTCGATACTGTTTAAATTATTTAAACACGAATTTTTCAATTGAATTTTGTTCCCCATTAAATAAGGAAACCATAGGATCTGAGTTTGTGAAATTTGAACTTCATTTGCTCAAGATATGGTCTTTTGAATTTGCATATATTCACCGTTGTGGGTACAGTGGAATTCAACGTGATTAATGAGTTAATTACTATTTTGATCCTTTTTTTAAATGTACACACTCGTACATATAGCAATACATATGTCTCTGATCAAAGGATGTGTGCCTATATCGTGATAGTATACGACATAGGACTTTAGTTATCTCGATCTCGTTAAATCAACTCTTTGTCCTAACAAATCTGACACCTCCAAGTCTCTATCCTGATGCAAAGGACCTGCATTCAGAGGTCGGTTAGGTATCATCCTAATAAGAAAGGATTGCCATTTACTACTCATGTTGGGGATCATATTTATAAATCATTTGACGGTTCTTGATGAGTCCTCTATGTAACTCCTTACATATTCATCCAAGCACCAATCTCTATGATTCAATTATTGAATCAATATCTATATGATCATTAAAATGGCCATGGTACATAACCCTAATTGTATAGAGGGACCTTATAGTGTACTAATTTATTTAATCTCAGATAGGGAGTGAAAGAATAAATAATATTTATTGATAAATCAAATATTACAATAATATTTATTGTAGGAATGGTTTGCCTCAGGATCAGATGGCTAATCAAATCTGAATGAGAGAACTCTTGTTGAATCAGTGAATTTGATGAAGACGACCATGCTGGTGTATCTATCAACTATATTCGCTCAATCTCCTCCCTAGTTGTAGACACTATAAACATCAAATTCATCAAATAATCATCAAAGTCTTGCCAATTAAAATTGGTGTTTGAGCTCAAGGGATCTGAATCAGAATCACATGAAAGATACTTTGTTTCACAAGCCAAATCGCAATCATTAGCCTCTATGGTATCCTGTGTCCTGAATGAGCTCTCCAAACTCTCATGCTAGCATATGTAACTCTGCATAATCTAAAGGTGTGACAAGAGCTTATTAAATCAGATCTATCCAAACAACTTCATCATCTGTAATCACAAAACCAAACTCATGGTGGATGTCTAGCTCTAAATCTGTCATCTGCTCTGAACTCTATCGATTGTCTCTTTTTGGGGTATTCTATTTTTTTGCCTTTCCCTAAGTGGAGTGCTCGTGGGAAAGGGATAGAGGGACCCTCCTCGGAAGAATGAAGATTAGGAGTGGGTTTCTAAGTATTCATAATGCTAGAATCCATGTAAACATCATCAATCACAATAGATGGATCCAAAGGAGATACGAAAATCTTTTCTTTATTCATATTTTTGGTTTTTGAAGTTTTTCCATTTTTTGTGTTTTTCTGATAACATCCTCAAGTACATCAAAATAGGAAAGAAACACAACTGACTAACTCTTGGTGGTATATGTACCACCGAAAACATCTGAACTAGTGGCATCAGTTCTACCCTCTGGCCTATCATCTGGATATTTGGTGGCATTAGTACCGCCATCCGCAACAACTTGAGATACACCAGTATTAGCACTGTCATCGGGATCATCATCCTCGGTGGCATCAACACCACCGTACTCATAGGGACCAAGCAAATTTGCAATATCTGTTCTTCTTTCAAACTTGATGCAAATTTTAATCTATTGCAACGAAAGAAAAAATATGACAGAATGTGATCTATGGTGGAAACACTTTTTAGAACTTAAAGTAAATGAAGGAGGGCATGAATGCAACTGAATAAGAAAATGATGGGGTGAATTGTAAATTAAGATGGAAGAAAAATTACCAAGTAAAAGTTATATCAAATAAGGATGGAGAATTGCATTACATGTTATAAAGAAAAACTAGAGTCAACAAAAGATATTCCCAAATAAACATTTTATCACCTTAACTTAAACAACAACTAATACAACAAAAATGCAAGAATGATATAAAGATTGAGAATTGTTTCTTCCAAAATCAACTTAAACAAACTTAACCATCATGATGAAATTGCAAGAAGTAAATAAGATAAGAAAGAGTCCTTTCTATCGGATCTCGTGAATCTAAAATGGAGACGATGATGGTGCTGGATGTCGAGGACGCGGGCGCATGAGTTGGTGGGAACACCAATGGGGCACACAATGATCTGGCCACGTGGGGAGGTGCTGGACACGTGCTAGGCCACATGAGGAAGGAGCCCGATGCGTGGGAGGTGGAACCGAAGTGCACAGAGAAGTAGCCGAAGTACACAGAGAAGGTGCTGGTCGCGCAAGGTGGAGGAGGAGGCAGCTAAGTTGTAGGTCGCACAACACGTTGGAGCAAGGAGGACGGGGAAGGGATTGTTGTCGGCTACGCCTTCATCTGTATGAGACCAAAAGAGAGAGAGAGAGAGAGAGAGAGAATAAAAGAGAGAGAGAGAGGGGGAGTATGTGGGGAGGAGTTTTGCATTTGCATGAGGTCCTTTTATGAAGGTCCTATGCATCTCTTCAGCATGAAGAGTCACATGCATATAAAGACAAAAGCATTTAATTTCATTCATGCATAAGGAGAAAAGAGGAATTAACATGGCCATTCCTTTCATTTGCATGGGAGATGGTCTTAATTTATATTAGTCATATGCACATTTTCAAAGTGAAGTGGAAAGTCCCATTCATGTATGACATAAACAATAACTTCTTGTAAGACAAAAACAATATAGACTCTCATGGATGGGAAGGATATGGTCGGCTACAATTTGTGGGAAACGGGAGAGAGAAAGAGAGAATGAATAAAGATGGTACACATGCATGTATGACATTTAATGAATGGGAATTTTTCACTCTCACCCTTCCCCATTTCTTTCCAACAAAATGTAAGAGATGTTTTTTTTGTAGAGCCAAGTTAATATGCTGATTAAATTAGTGCTCTATGAATGTACTCGATTTCTCTTTGATAAATACGATTAATGATGATAATATTTTATTAGATGTTTCCTTGATTTTATGATGATTTTATACGCTTATGTGCATGGAATAATGTAGATAAATATTATGTGAATTTAGAGTTTGTAACTTACGAATTGATATTGTATTCCACATAATTTGAGCCTATTATCACAACATATCATGTAATCATCACACCCCCATACTTAAATCTTGCTAGGCCCGAGCAAGAATTAGATAAGTAATAATGAAGGATAGGGAAATAGCCAAGATAGGTTGGGTGAGGGTTTGCAGCAGATATATCCACAAAGTCTTGAGTTTTCATATCCTAACCACACAAATACACAAACTTCAGTAGAGTTGACCCATGGATTAATGATTTTCTTGAATAGTCGACTTGACTTGAGTTTTGTTGTTTCAACAGCCTCTCAGTTCCAACAAAATCAAACATGATTTCAGAAGGTCGATCAGGTCAGCTCATCCCTAAGAAACAAGTATTCTCTTTGACTTTCAATGGATATAAACAATGTTAGTGATGTTTTAGCTTTCGTGAGTCAAGAGAACGAGCTAATCAACACAATCTGTCGAGGTACCGAATGATTCCCTACTCATATAGCCTCAGTCCTCACTTGAATTAAGGCATATTCTCTTTTCACCCAAGTATATCAACATAAAAAATAGGTCATAATTCTTTGGAGAATGGGACTTAACTTTCGGGGTTTTCCGTAGACCGCTTTGGTCCGTTGCTCTCATTCTTTTCCTTTTGCAGAGTATAACCCTGGGCTTCTTTGGGCGTGTTTTAAGAATTTAGGTAGCATCATTGGGCTGCTACCATGGCTTTTTGGTGGAGAAGGATTATTTGGTGGTCTTCTTTCAATGCTTTTGCTTCGCACATCTTTGCATGATTGGTGATTTTTTGGCATTTGTATTGTGATATGCTTTTTTGTGGTGTTTTTTAGGTTTGGCATCAAAAGGTAGTATCGGCTTAATATTGACTTTGGAGGCACGATACTGGCTTATTTGATTACCTACTTAGAATAGAGAGATCATGTTGCCCCTAAGTCAAGTTCCTTCATTAACTATAGATAAGGTTCAGGCATTGGCACAACAAAGAGGACAACTCCTCACCTTAACCAGATTGTAATTGTATCATAAAATAAACTCAATCAAGCTAAGTGCCATGTGTAGTTGCTTAATATCCACTGAAGAGTTTAAGAGTGCTACTAGTTGCTCAGGTGATCTAGTTAGATATAGAAGTTCATTCACCTGTAGAGTTAGTGGAACTGAGAGAATAAAGTCCATATGGACCTGAAGAAAGCTTAAAAACTCATGCCTCGTGAAATTCTGATGAAGTTAAGTGGGTTAGGGTCGACTCAACCTCATTCTATGATTTATGCAGTGAAGATCTGATTTCTCAAAATAGGATAAAACTAGGAAGGATGCATTTTTGGTCGTTTTCTTGCTTTTTGAAAATATTTTTAGGGGAGTTTTTGCAAAAGAGAGAGTTTTTTTGAAAAGAGTATGCAATTTTGAAAAACTATGCAGACATACCCCCTCGTACTTATGAGAAACCATGTCCTCATGGTGAAGACAATGTGTAATAGGAGGATAAGAAGGGATGTGAAATGTATTTTTTTGGTTTTTTTTGAATGTAATGTAGAGGGGTACCCCTATATATATCTAATGCAATGCGATGAAAATAAACATGCGAGTAGTAAGATGAAAAGATACCTATGGGTGTGGACCCATAAAATATTGTTGGTTTAACGTCCCAACTCGACGATTCAGCTTATCAAGAGTATCCAGTGTTGCATGTGAGTGCAGAAGCTGTATTCAAAAAACCTAAATGAAACTCTTGATATGATACAGATATCCCGACCCAGATGTGAGAGTGCGGTTGATGAATCTGATAAATGTGTGCTCTCATTAATATGGTGAAGACATTAATTGGTTGATGAATCGAAATGAGAGATGAATCAGTTTGATCTTGGATAGGATGTGATGGGAGGGAAATGGATGGACTGGTGAAGGGCTCATAAACCAGATATGCTGTATTGAAGTTGAGCTATACATGATCAAGAATTGATTACTCCATGAAGTCCTCTGTATATTGTGATAAATCATCGTTTTCCCTCAAATAATCATCATGGCTATCCTCAGTGGCATCTATTGTGAATTTCATTTCAGTTCTCTTCTTGAGCCACAAAGATGATTCTTTCCAAGACATATGATTAGGAGATTCAAAGGCCATGAGCGGGGGAATATTGGCTAATGGATAATTTTCTTTGATTGTTTTGAGTAGTTCCTTGGTATCATCCCAAAAAGGATTAGAGAATAGAAATTCACTCTGATCAAACTCGTTAGTAGAAGATGTATTCATATAGTAATCGACTGAATTGTTTTGATCTTCATTCCTTGTGGTGGGGGTAATGGAATTCAAAATTTCATCTTTAAACGAGTCATCGCAAAAAATCTTCAGCATATCATCATGTGTTGGTTGGAAGGGAGTTTTGGTGCATGAAGACGTCAACTCATTGTCTGATACGTCCTTAGATTTCAACTCTAAATATGTACTTTCCATAATTGAAAAATCAAATCGGGAATCAACATCAAATGGTCTATCTCCTTCTGTTTCTTCTTCCCATTCGACGTAACTGTCATCCTCAATTTCAACTTTTGTATCAGACCAATCGATATCATTAAGACACTAAGATTCATAACTTTCAAAATCGTTTGAGGAAGGATCAATGCTATCATCAAAACATGTCTTCATCTTTGGCATACCCAGGGCTGGAGTTAATTTGAGATAGTATTTAGTGTTTCCCAGGTTTTATCTAATTCAAAAATTTTCCGACCAGTGAGAGGAGATGGTGGGGCTTCAAGTGCAGAGTCTAGATGAGATACATCCTTATGAGTGAGTTGTGAGGTGTTCAAACTAACCTCCAGATGGTCTTTGGAAAGATGGACAGGGGCAAAATCTTCAAGAATAACACAGTTCCCTATCCATCCACAGTCATCAATTTCAGAGTCACCAGAAGTAGAGGTGACATGATCCATAGGAATATCTTTATCATTGATTTTCAATTCCACTCTCTCATATTCTCAATCAAAATGTGCCTTGGCAGTGGCCAAGAATGATCGTTCAAGTATGTTGGGTCTCTCACTTAGTGTATTGGCTTGATTGGACTTTTGTTGTGTTCCAGCCAGTTGCTGAATAGCCTGGGTCAAAGCATCAAAATCCACTGCTGAGGTTAGTTGTATCAGTAAGGGCTCAATCGGTTGTTTGGACTGAGTGTGACTTTGGACTCAATGGATTGTGTCCTCTGCTGCAGAGAAATAACATGTGCTGATGGGTGGTGGTCGGATGAGAGGAGCTATGGTATGTCAGATTGTCGCATTCTCTTCTCTCAAAAGTGTAGTTCTTGGAAAATGAGGTCCATGCTGTTCGGTTTCTCTACTCCCATGTCTCCTAGGTTAGGTGAATTTTCAGATTCCTCAGTTGAAGGAGATGGGTTTGGTTTTCTTTTATAGATCGGGTCGTACTCTAATAGTTGTTGCAATGAATTTTTCAGAGACCTACGACCTAGCATACATAGCACAATACACCAGATAATTTGTTGATTCACTAACTCACACAAAAATTGCTGCGGAAGCAGTTATCTTTTTGATTTTAGATTAGTGATTCAACAAAAGTTTTCATAGAAATTAGAGTTCTTAAAGATGAGATGGGTGTGGATGATTGTGAGAAATCGATGTCCTAATCCGGCTGGGGGATCCAGGGTACAGTACTCAGATCATTAGATATGCTCTTCCCACAGGAACCTATGCCCAACGCGTCAAGGAGTTACGATTTCTCTCTGCAATCCCACGTAGCACCATGGGTTTTTGTCTCTATCCAAGGGTTCTTCGTGATAGTGACTTTTGTGTCATACATGTGCATCAAACAAGCATTCAGAATTTTTTCCGCTTTCTGCTCAGGCCACTGTAGTGGCCTTTGAAGCTTATCTTTTTAGCGTGATAACACACGTTTTGGTGATCTTTTTAGGTGAGCAGATGGAGAAGACCACGGAGATGATGTAAAGAAGAAGTATTTTTTATTTTTTTTCGGTTTAAGTTCGGAGCACAAACAAATGGAGGAAATTTTAAAAGCCTAAGATGCCTAAGAGAAAGAGGGACTCACAGTGCCTGTAGTTTTGGCGCTAATCCATAATGTTTTGTCCTGCTGATGGCGAGCTTTTCCAAGAAGTGGGAGGGAAAAAATATTGCAAATTACAAGTTTGCGAAAAATGTATAAAAGACTAATGATTTTTTTCTTTTAGAAGCCTAAGTACCTGCAAAACAAAAAAAATGCATGGATTAACTTGAAATTAAGTTAGAATGAAGAAGAAAGAATTGCAAATGTTGCCTAGTCCCTGGAAACGGCGCTAAAATGTTGACACGATTTTCCGCGGTTTGAAAAGATGATTTTACCATGTCGTTGTTGTTCCAAAAAAAATTGCAATCAAACAAATAATATTACAACCACGAGCATGATGAATGTATGCAATAAGTATGCGGTAAGTAGAGGTTCGAATGCACAGGGACCAAGTAAATTTACAATATTTGTTTTTCTTTCAAACTTGATGCAAAATTTAATCTATTGCGAAGAAAAATAAAATATGACAGAATGTGATCTATGGTGGAAACACTTTTTAGAACTTAAAGTAAATGAAGGAGGGCATGAATGCAACTGAATAAGAAAATGATGGAGTGAATTGCAAATTAAGATGGAAGAAAAATTACTAAGTAAAAGTTATATCAAATAAGGATGGAGAATTGCATTACATGTTGTAAAGAAAAGCTAGAGTCAACAAAAGATATTCCTAAATAAACATTTTATCACCTTAACTTAAACAACAACTAATACAACAAAAATGCAAGAAAGATATAAAGACTGAGAATTGTTTCTTCCAAAATCAACTTAAAAAAACTTAACCATCATGATGAAATTGCAAGAAGTAAATAAGATAAGAAAGAGTCTTCTCTATCAGATCTCGTGAATCTAAAATGGACACGATGATGGTGTCGGATGTCGAGGAGGCGGGCGCACGAGATGGTGGGAACACCAACGGGGCGCACAATGATCCGGCCACGTGGGGAGGTGCTGGACACGTGCTAGGCCAAACGAGGAAGGAGCCGGATGCGTGGGAGGTGGAACCAGAGTGCACGGAGAAGGAGCTGAAGTACGCAGAGAAGCTGCTGGTCGCGCAAGGTGGAGGAGGAGGCAGCTAAGTTGCAGGTCGCGCAACACGTAAGAGCAAGTAGGACGGGGAGGGATTGTTGCCGACTACGCCTTCATCTGCATGTGACAAAGAGAGAGAGAGAGAGAGAGAATAAAAGAGAGAGAGGGGGAGTAAGTGGGGAGGAGCCTTGCATTTGCATGGGGTCCTTTTATAAAGGCCCTATGCAAGTCGTCAACATGAAGATTCACATGCATGTAAAGACAAGAGCATTTAATTTCATTCATGCATGGGGAGAAGAGAGCAATTAACATGGGTCATCCTTTCATTTGCATGGGGGATGGTCTTAATTTATATTAGTCATATGCACCTTTTAAAAGTGAAGTGAAACGTCACATGCATGTATGACAAAAACAATAAATTCATGTAAGACAATAACAATAAAGAATCCCATGGATGAGGAGGATATGGTTGGCTACAATTTGTGGTAGATGGGAGAGAGAAAGAGAGAATGAATAAAGGTGGTACACATGCATGTATGACATTTAATGAAAGGGAATTTTTCACTCTCACCCTTCCCCATTTCTTTCCAACAAAATGTAAGAGATGTTTTTTTTTGTAGAGCCAAGTCAATATGTTGATTAAATTAGTGCTCTATGAGTGTACTCAATTTCTTTTTGATAAATCTGATTAATGATGATAATATTTTATCAGATGTTTCCTTGATTTTATGATGATTTATACACCTATGTGCATGGAATAATGTAGACAAATATTATGTGAATTTAGAGTTTGTAACCTAGGAATTGATATTGTATTCCACATAATTTGAGCCTATTATCACAACATATCATGTAATCATCAGCATCAACACCACTCTTGATTCCATCTGACACCCTAGAATCTACATCATGGTGTTGCCTATATGTGTCACTGCTGAATACCTTCCTATTGCTCCTAAGTATCATAAAATAAGCCCCAAATAAATAATGATGTCATCTAACACTTCACTAGGTGTGGTGGTCTTTGTAGATTGTATGTTCTCATATTTTCTCTTTGATTGTTCGATTTCGGCTCAGTTTGTGCAGGTATAGCAGCCTTCTCTTTTATTATGTCCTTTATCTCCTGCCAGAATTCATCTATTTTTTGCTAAAAAGTGGCTTGCTGCTCGAAAAGCATGTGGGGTGAGATCATCTAAGGCCGGTTCTCACACGATTGTGCATGAGAACCAGATGGGTTGCCTCACTGGAAATGAGGCTGGCTCTTCTGCTGCTGCTTGTATGAGTAAGGGGGATCCTATGAATACTACGGATGAGGTTGCTGCTACCTCCACTGTTGACCCTGGTATGGGAGTCAAAGACTAATGAAAGGGTCAGCCAATCAAACTTGATTAATGTCGCTGAGGTGACCACCCACGAAACCCAATCTTCAATCAAAAATTAACCCACAAATTGATCAAATTGCGAACAACACAAAACATGAGTTAAATTTTATTATTCTCTACAACTAGGTATATAGCAAGCAAGTGCGTAGAGGTCGAACCACAAAGAGCAATTATGGTAGCCTATAGTTATTTTCAACCAATGAGCACTATGTACACGTATCATTCATCATGTATATACATATATATTTTCGTGCATTTTTAGTTTCTTATTTTTTTTATATTATGGATTTTTTTATATTGTGTATTTTTTTTTTATTATATATTTTTTATTTCTATAATTCCATATATTTATATTTCTTCTTCCTTTTAAATATATAGATATGTAATACATATAAAGTATATATAATTTAGAATAATATACTTATACATATTAGTAAATATATAATCAAAATTGTTTTGGGGTTGTATATATGTTTCTAATATTTTTGTTTTCTATGTAGTTTTAAATTCAAAAATATCCAAATTCATGCCTTTAATAATAGGTCGAAATTATTTTGAATTTTAGAAATAGTAAATAAGGTCCAAAATTACACAAATCAAATTAAATATATGGATAATCATATAAAGAAAATTATAAAATATAAAAACACATTTTGGGTTCTTTTAATGATTGATTAGTTTTTTATACGATTTTTTGGGTTTGTCAATTATTTAGAGTTTTTTTTCCATTTTTAGTGATTTTTTGTATGTTGTTAAAATACAATAAAATAGATAATATATAGTTTTTATGATTTTTTCAAGATATTTTTCTATTTTCTAGTATTTTATACAATAGACAGAATACAAATGAACACGTTTTGATTTTTATATATATGGTTAATATGGAAAAATATGTAACATAACTACATGCATGAAAGAACATTCTAGCAGAAATCTAACCCTATTTTCGCATGATTTTAGGAGCTTGGATGCTATTTTTAATAAATGAAATCCATGCACAAAAAATACATAAACTAGGAGGGGCATATTTGTAATAAAAATGAAGATCAGGGGTTCATATGCAAATGTACCAAAATTAAACAACGTATTTAAAAAAATTTGGATTGAAAGTGAATGCAAAAAGTTGCAGGGGCTTGCATGCAATTTGGCTAGCTCTTGGTACGCCAATTGAGTTGGACAGGACTCAAAAGTAAATGTGCATAAGTACATGGGTCTACGTGCAAATTGTCCATTTTATTTTAAATATTACATTTTATTTATAGCATTATTAAATAAATATACAAAAAGTGGGGCAAAGTATGCAATTACCCCATCAAACATGCATGACCAAATGGCTCACCCTCCATCACTTTTTGTGGAAGCATTAGAGCGGGCGATGCCCCTTCATAGGCAATGGCTGAGATTAGATCACAGGACGCAATCTGATTGTTGTGGCTCAAGCGATTGGACACCTCTTGTAGCACGGGAAGAACATGCACGATCTAGTGGTCCTAGACGGATCTTGAAAGGGAAGACGACCGCTCCTGGGCTCGCTCGATCGCCTATTTCTGGATGCTCTGACCTCCTTCTAGCTCGTAGATATGCTCTCAATCATTCTGCACATGTCACGAACTTGCTGGACACCTCGAAGAGCTCTAAATCTCACCAGAGGAGCTCTGGAGGACAAAGTTACCTGGAGGTGTGCTGGAATGTCAAGAGTGCCCCAGATGAGGCCCTTCGCGCACAGTTCCTGCACTAATAGACTCACTGGTTGATGGCAAAGTGCCTCAACTCAGTTAGGCGTGGAGTGGATGGTGGATGAAGCGAAGGTGATTGTACTCTGGCGAGGGTGGTGATGTAAGCACCATTATTCATATCTAGAGGAGATCTGTTCGAGTGAGGCATGCAGGATGATCAGAAGGCGTCAGAGAATAAAATGAGGGTGGAAGGCATGGCAAATAGCAAGCGACACGGTGAGGACGTTCGCCGGAGCGAAGCTCCGGTAAATTAGGAATTGAGAGATTAAGCCTAAACTACAATCAAAGTATGAAAGTAGATATGGAAATGAATTATTGGAATCAAAATATAGCGAAAGACATAGAAATATGTAGCTCTGATTCATGCAGTGGTCGGTAGGGAGCAGGGCATGCCGGAGCGCCGCCAGGGTGCACGTCCATCCTTTTGGAGCTAATTCGGACTGTAAAGTTTCTCCTCCTATCATGAGTAAGCTCCCTTGTCCAAGAAATTGGGATCCTAGACTCATAACAATGATCAAAGAGCAATATGGAGATAGACGAGCTTATTTATAAACTTGCAAAGGTACCCTTATTGATGGTTGAATTAGAAAGAATCGAGATTTTGTACAAGTAATATGAAGGGTCAGCGTAGATCTTTGAGGAATAATGATCAGTTCCTCTAAAAAAGGGAGCGTGATGGATCGATTTGTCGAGTAGGAAAAATGGAAGAAATGATGGGAAAATATAGTTTTGACGAGACAGAATGCCTAGAGGGTGAGTTGACCGACGATCAATAAGCACCACTGTCTGATTGGGCCACACAAGATGCTAGAAGACAAAACCGTGTGTTTATTCGAAATTAATTATTTAAAAAGAGTAATTGATTTTATTAGTTTTTCAATGTAAAATAAAAAATTGTTTATTGTTTTGTGCAGTTTATGATTTTTATTTATTTTTTGAGGTTATTTACTAGAAGACAATTTTTAGCAGTATGTGTATAAGTATATTCATCTATTTTTTGGATATATTTTTTTATTTTGTATATTTTATTTTATTATTTAATTATACTATTCTATATATTTATAACTTATTTTTAGGGATTCGTATTTTTATTATTTTCTAAAACTTTAGTGGACAAAGTTTATTTATTTGAGTTATAAATAATAAAAAAATAAAATAGGTGTAAAAAATACTTTATTGAATGAATTAAATAATTTGCTTTTTATTATTTTTTGGCATTTATTTCTGCCTACTTTATTCCTTGTTGACTTATTCAATTCTTGACTTGGTCTCAGGGTTTGGGGTTATATACCGTTGTTATTTTATTCCTTTTCTTTCTTTCATTCTATAATTTTGGCATTAAAAATGATATTATTTACACAATAACTGCAACAAATAATGAATATTTTTTGTACAAATATATGATATTTACAAGCATTAGCTAGTGTTTTCAATGCAAAAATTATAGAATAAAGGTGATGAAATAGAGATTCATTACCCCCTATATTTGACATTGCTATAAAAAACAAAGAAAAGAAAAAGAAAGAAATTGAATTAAGTTTAATTCTCAAACTTCTCTTCACAAAATCAAAATTTGGAGCTCAGGTTCGACATTTGGAATTTTAGTGCTGGCGTAATCTTATTGGGAATCGGATTCGAAATCCAATATCTTTCAAGAATCTCATAACTCTGTTCAAGTCCCCTCAATATCCTCTTCATAGTACTTCAACTCATATGAAAAACCTTATGACTATGAATTTGACTTGTATAGTGTTTGTGATAGTGGCTCCTCCAACTGAAATGACAAAGAGAATGACTTCTCCAGCATGACAACCCAATGATTCCACAATCCAACAAGTCCTTCCTCGAGGAACTAGATATTCCCTTCTAAGTTCAAGTGACAACTAGCTCAAGAATATGGGGTCAATAGAAGAATGGACGGTATCCAATGTAACTACCTATCCTAGGAAGCAAGACCAGTGTACTCAAGTTAACTAGCTGCAGGCTCACATTATTTGACTTTGAAGATCAAGCTTGCCTATTGATTATACAAATACATACACTACGACAGGCAGTTTATTTGTAATCAGGACTGTCCACTTTTTGAAGTTTTTTTGAAATACTATGTACAACATCATTTACACAAGGAGTTTTTCCTTTTGAGCCAGTATACTATCCCTCTTTTCAAGTATTATTGCAACCTACACATTCCTGTCTTTAAACATCTACGCCACTGGATGGGTTGGGGTGTTCTTCCCTCCATAGACGAGGACAAATATTTCCACTCGTGTCCATCTTACAATGGTGAATCTAATCCCCTCACTACTCCAATTGAGTTGAGCGAAGTGAAAGGTGTACGTGTCCATGGTAGATCATTATCGACATGAGTTATGCGTGGTCTCCGAAATACTCTACTTAAGCAGTCAAGAATCCATTGAACCAAGTCACGTGATTCTCAAAGAATTAAGTCAACTAGACCAGAAGTACCATAATTCTTACCCCTATAACGTTCATGTAATTAAGTAGATTCAAGGTCCAACCAAGCTTCGATCTTCAGTTTGACTTAGAATGATTCAATTCTTAAACTCAATCCCAAAAATGTGAATGTTATGTAAATGCTATGCAAATTCTATGTCGAAATGCATAAAATATTTTTATAATGCAATTTTCAAAGTTTTGAACTTCTTATGGGTTTTTGAAAAAGATGATGTATTATTTTTTTCAAAAAGATTTTGCAAATGTTTTTGGATTTTACGTTTTGCAAATGTTTTTGGTATTTTTTTGAAAACAAAAGATTCTGGATCAATGCTATGTACAAATATTTATGTGGGGATACATCTTATATTTAAAAGAGTTAAGTTTTAAGATTTCACAAGGGATAAGTGATTAGTTATATATATGGTTTTAATAAAGAACTTAGTGTGTTGCATATATTCTTCAAACTTATTTGAAAAATATTTTACGAAAAAATTCGAATATATAGTCCAAAATAATTTTGCAAATAATTTTTACAAATATTTACACACATATGAAAATCATTTTGCAAAAGTTTTTCAAATAGTATATATAGATGTTTCAAAATATTTTTCCAATGATTTTCCAAACATTTGCATACGATTTTGTAAACATTTATATTTCAGACAAAGAAAAGAGAATTTTCAAACAAAATATTTTCAAAATGGTTGAAAATATTTAACAAAAAATTTTCCAAATAGTTCAAAAGATTTTTCAAAAGTATTTTAAAAATATATTTCAAATTTTTTTACGGATTTATTAATCAGTATGTACAAAATTTTTTAGGAATAATATGCATCCTTTATTATGTTATCTTAATGAATTTAATGGTACAATACAATATTTTAGCCATACTTGTCTAAAATAAGAAAGTACGATATATGGTTAAAGTATATACGTAGTATATGCAATCCCCCTATACATAGCTTGGGTTATATCCTCATATATCGAAGAGAAAAAGAGAAGAGATAGCTGATTAACTGAGATGTACGAGGGTGTAAATGTCTCACACAAGACGGAGACAAAGTCGCTGCGGTGACCCTCGGTAAATCCCAATTAAATCAACAATTAACCCACGAATAATATCAAGCAATGGAAATCAAAGTGTAGAGTTCAAATTTGTTATAACTCTACAAAATATGTGTATAGTGCAAGTATGCAGAGTGTCGAACACAGGGAGCAAACATGTAGAATAAGGTAATAATGCTCAGAAATGTGAAAGTGGTTAAATGCCTACAAGTGCTATTTTTTGTGGGTTTTGAATTTTATATTTTTTATTTAATTTTTTATTTTATATTTTTATATTTTGGTTTTTAATTTACTGATTTTGTATATTCTTTTTATAGTTTGTATTTTTATATTTTATTTTTCTTTTAATAAAGATATAATGTATATAAAGAATATATATGTACACTAGAGATAAGAGATGGACAAAAATAGGGGTAATGCTGAAAATACAGGAAATGGAATGTTTTTGTGATTTTTATATTTTTCTAATATTTTTGTGACTTTTCAAGATTTTTCCTAATTTATTTTGGTATTTTTAAGGGAAAAATACTAGTAAACAGTTAGATAAGTTGGCGAGCGAAATTAAAATGAAGATGAAAAATATCAAACAGAATCAAAACTTCCTCAAATTAATTTTAAAATAAAGATAACAAAACAAGGAAAATTCAGAAACTGAAATTGTATTTTAAGGAATTTTTATGATTTTTATGAAGATTTTTGGTGTTTTGTTATTTTTAGGGGTTTCCTTTTAAAATTTTTAATGATTTTTGATCTGAAGTTAAAACAGACAGAAACAAACAAAATGTAATTTTTTGGAATTTTTCAAAAAGGTAATGAATATATTAAAAATAAAAGACTGCAGGAAGGTAGATATGATGTTTTTGATTTTTTTGACTAATCAAATAAGAGGATAAAAATACAACAAAAATCCCTGATTGGAGAACAAACTTAAGGGCACATGGATAGATTTTTAAATAGATGAAAGATGCTCAAGAAATAAATCAATCACTCAAAATAATGTAGAAATTCTACATGACACAATCGCAATATCTTTTGATGAAATTTGAACACAACTTCGGCCCTACTAATTTCTACAACATATCCAAAAATGAGCAAGTGATGTCAAGTATTGAAAGAGTTATTAACAAAATACATCAAATCAGTGTCCTGAGTTCAACAAATCACCATTAATATCTCATACATCAGAATATTTTTAAATTTTGATACAATGTAGGTCTTTGAAGCACCTTTCTAACAAAAAAATCTCATCGAAAATAGAGTTCGGATGAATGATTTATGATTGTTTAAGTGCAGGGGTACAGATGAAAAAGTAAATACGAAACTGCAGTTCAAAAATGTACTCGAAAACTTCTTGAAATATGCCAAAAACATGGGGGTATGGTCGTAAAACTTGCCACTAATCCAGGTGGCGTCAAGCTGCTCTTGAACAATAAGGGGATGTGCATGAATGTGCTCCGATGTATCTGCAGTTAGAAGAAGGTCTCGAGTACAAAACTCGGCCAAGATGTTAAGTACACAAAAAAAAATAGGATATAAATGGGTCTTCCTTCGATTTGGTGAGGGAAGAAGGATGTGCACCGACCACCGTAAGTGTCCGAAGATGGAGGGGGTTGTGTATGAGGATTCGTAGATTAGCGGAGGATGGCGACGGTGAGATGTGAGCCGCGTCGAGGAGGATGAATAAAAGTCGAAATGATGGGTTGGAAGCTTGCCGGAGCATCCTCTAGCGAGTGGTGAACTGGGTGATTTAGTGACTAAAAAGCAAGTAAGCAAAATGCTAGAATATATCTATGATCTACAAGTGAATAAAGAGCAAGAAAACAAGAAAAAAATGACCTCGACTGACCTAGAAACCAGTAAGGTGGAACCTCGACGGTCGGTGGCCGGAGGCAGGGGTGGAGCCACCCTTCGACTCGCCTAGTCGCGCCTCCGAGGAGCTGGAGAGGTCACTGTCACTTCACTCTATCTTGAGCTCCAAGAAGGGTGGCCAAAATGGGTCCAAGAGGGGCCAAAAACGAATGTGAGGAAGATGGAGTTTTTTTTGTACATGTGAGGTGGGCGGCTCCAAAGAACGATGGATATCTAGCGAATCATTGATCCAATCCTTCAAGAAACATCTGGGCGTGTATAAGGATACATTAAGGAGAAAAGGTCGTTAAGGAATCTTAGCAATTGGGTGAAAGGATCGGACTTGAAAAATCTGAGAAAACGGACAAACACGAGACGCTGACAGGAGTGACAGAGGCTGGTTAGAGAGTTGATGAGATGGCAAGAAGATTGGTGTGTATCTAGAGAATAGATAACTCAGCTCTCAATACAATGATTAGGCGTGTATAATGGATGTATGGGGAGAAAAATTCAAGAAGGAAGACCAGCGATTTGGTAAAAGAATCGGCCTATACAAATTCGAGAAAATGGGGAAAACTAATGTTCTAACGCACAATAGAGGGGGGTTAGACAACGTGATGAACATGCTCCAAAGATCGAAGAAAATAGGGCGAATTCATGCTCTAATTATCAAGCTATATAGTGGGCGTGTATGGTGGATAGTAAGGGAGAAATCTCAAGAAGATTTCATCGTGAAACAATGCACGATGCGTCCTCCAAAAATCGGCGAAAACGGCTAAAAACGTGGTTCTAACACAGTACATTGGTAATTAATCTATTTTTTATACAAGAATTTTATTTTTTATATTTTATTTATCATTTTATTCCACTTTTAATATGTACATATATAATATTTACAAAATAATAAAAATATGAAATAATAAAAGTAATTAATAACAAATAAAATGAATATTTTAATCAGTACAAGTATACAATAGGGGTCCAAAACTCAACTTTCAAATCGTAACTCCAAAAAAACGAAACCATCTTCATTAAATATATTATTTAAAATTATATACAATTAAAGTGATTTTGATACATTTTGAGTTTTTTATTTGAGTGATACAGGTCTGGTAAGTTGGTATTTTGGAATCTTATTCAGATTATAACTTTTGATCTGTACATTATTTTTATAAGAATTTAATTTTGTATTTTTCTTTATTTAAGTATCTACCACTTTCATGTAAAAATTTTCTTTATTTGAAGTATAAAAAGTGGAACTAAAAATAGGTCCCACAATAATTAAATTATGAATTAAACAAAAGGAATTTTTACTGTATTTTTGGCCCTTATCTCCCCTACTTTATTCCTTGTCGACTTAGTCATCGAGATGCCTAGGTCTCGGAGTTACGGGTCATAAAATATTTACAGTATTTTATTCTTTTTCTTTTCTCTTCTTCATTCTATAATTTTGGCTTTAAAAAACGTATTTTATACAATATTAACATACACATACATGGATGCTAAAATGTATGAATTAAGGGCATTTACATGCATTTGCCAGGATTTTTGAGGCCAAAATGATAGAATAAAGATGATGAAATGTGGATTCATCATCCCCCTATACTTTGCCTTTGTTAGTCCCTACAAAACACTTATGCAATAAGTGCAGAAAGATAAACAAAGAAAAGAAAAAGAAAAAAAGATGGATTGAATTTAATTATTAAACTGGTCTTCACAAAATAAAAGTTTGGAGGTTAAGTCGGACCTTTGGAATTTAAGTGCGGCCAGAACGTTAATGAGAACCAGACTTGAAATCCAACAGCCTTCGAGAATCCCAAAACTCTGCTCAAGTCTGCTCAATAGCCAGGTCAGAAATATTTCAACTCATACGCAAACCCTTATGACTATATATCCGACTTGTTCAGTGTAAGTGATGGTGGCTCTCCCCAACTGAAATGACGAAGAGGCTGACTTCTCCAATATGACAACCCAATGATTCCCCAATCCAACAACTTATTCCTCTAGGAGCAGGGTATTCCCTTCTAAGTTCAAGTGGCAACCAGCTCAAGAGGAGGGGGTGAAGAGAAGAATGGACGGTAGCCAGTGTAGCTACGTATCCTAGGGATGCAAGACCAGTGTAGTCAAGTCATCCAACTGCAGGCTTACATGATTTGACTTTGAGGCTCAAGCTTGCTTATTGACTATACATATATATACACTCTGGCAGGCATTTTTTTGTACAAGCCTGTCCACTTTTTTGGAGTTTTTACTTTTTATTTTTTTGTTTTTTTAATACTATATACAACAGCATTTACATAGGGAGTTTTTCCTCTTGAGCCAGTAGACTATCCCTCTTTTGAAGCTTTATTGCAACCCACAATCTTCTGTCCTCAAAACTCATCACCAGATGGGTTGGGATGCACTTCCCTCCCTAGAGGAGGACAAGTGTTTCCACCTGTGAGCATCTCATACCGGCAAATCCAACCCCCTCACCACTCCAACTGAGTTGAGCCATGTGAAAGGTGCAGGTGTTCAAGTTAGGTCATTATCAACAAGAGTCATGCGTGTGCTCTAAAATACTCTACTTAGGCAGTCAAGAATCCATTGAACCAAGTCCCGTGATCCTCAAAGAATTAAGTCAACTAGACCTGAAGTACCTCAACTCCAGCTCCTATAAGGTTCCTGTTAATTAGGTAGATTTATGGTCTAACTAAGCTCCAATCTTCGGATTTTATTTAGACTCGTTCAATTATCAAACTCAATCCGAAAAAATGCGAATGCTATGCAAATGCTATGCAGAAAATATCTTTGTGATGCAATTTTCAAAGATTTTGAACTTTTTTGGATTTTTGAAAAGATGATGCACATGCATTTTTTTTAAATTTTCAAAAAGATTTTTCAAATGTTTTTGTTATTTTAATTTTGCAAATATTTTTGGGATATTTGAAAACAAAAGATTTTGGCTAAAAGCTAGGTACTAATATTTACACGGGGATGCTTCTTATATTTACAAGAAGTGGATTTTAAGAATTTACAAGGATTAGAGATCAATTTCATAAGTATATACATAGAGAATTTTAGGTGAGATGAAAGTATTCCTCAAACTTATTTGAAAAAGGTTTTTCAATCAATTTTGAAAACTATAGTCCAAAAATATTTTTACAAATAATTTTTACAAACATGTACACACATTTGAAAATCATTTTGCAATGGTTTTCCAAACAATATAGATTTTTCAAATATTTTCGCAACCATTTTTCAAACCATTGGCAAATCATTTTTCAAACATTTTATTTCACACCAATAAAATACTTTTACAATCAAAATGTTTTTACAAAGGTTGAAAACATGTAAGAAAACGTTTTCCAAATAGTTTCCAAAAGATTTTCACAAGGATTTTCAAACTATTTTTCAAACATTTTGCAAAAAAATATTTTCACCTGATTTATTAATCAGTAAGTTCAAAAAGTATTTGAGGAATGATCACATATTTTTTTAAGATTTTTAATGAATTTGATAAGTATAATTAGCCATATTTAACAGTAAAATTACGAAAGTACGAGTTATGGCTAAAATATATACACAGTATATACGACCCCCTTAATACTTAGCTTGAGGTATGTCCTCATAGATCAGAGAGAAAAGAGAAGATATAACTCGTACTGAGTATAGAAAAGTCTAAAGAATAACGACCGAATAAATGAATGAACAAATGAGAAGTTGACCGTCCCCCCTATACTTAGGATCAAATAATCCTAACTGTAGCAGACTGTACACGAAGGAGGGAGAGTCAAGGGTGGGAAGGAACAGATCGTACTCAGACCGTCTCCCCCTATACTTAGGGTAAGATATCCCTAAGTATAGAGAAGAAGAGGAGACAATGGAGAGGATCAAAGAATAGAATCATCTCGGGGTGCACACCCCCCTATACATAGGACAAAGTGCGTCCTAAGTATAGAAAAATCATAAGAAGATAATGGGGTGGCAGACATACGGGATAAAGAATGAATGATATGGACAAATGGATCTATACAATGGAAGATAGAAGTGATATCATGTATGAAATGCAGGTGATGTGAGTCAAAGAGCACATCTTATACCAGATGAATGGGGCAACGTCAACGGTCGGTGGATCTTGACCTAGATATAGTTTCAGTCGTTGACCGTTAACGCGAAAAGTATAGGAAGATGACAACTCTGATATATCAATACTACCATTGTCATGTACCTTCCTGACCACATACGGTCCTTTCCACTTACTCTGCAATTTTCCTGGAAATAATTTCAGCCTAGCATCAAATAACCATAATTGCTAATCTGGCTCAAATTGTTTATGGTTGATTCGAGAATCGTGCCATACTTTTAATTTCTCCTTATACTTAAGCCACTTGAGAAGGATGTATCTCGTAGTTCTTCTATGGCTGCCAACTCTGTTTTCCTCTGTTCTCCTACATCATAGGATCCAATAATAGCTCTGTAACTGCCCAAAGTGACTTATACTTTATCTCCACAGGTAAATGGCACGACTTGCCATAGACAAGATGAAAAGGAAATGTCCCTAATGGTGTCTTGAAGGAAGTCCAATAAGCCCACAAGACCGAGTCCAAAAGCTGTGACCAATCCTTTCAGTCCGGGCGGACTACCGTCTGTAAAATTGTCTTAATCTCGCTATTTGATACTTCAGCAAGACCATTAGTCTGAGGGTGATATGGCGTGGCAACACGATGGTCAATACTGAACTCGTCTGCAAGGCCTTTACCTTGTCATTAATAAAGTGAGACCCCCATCCGAAATCAAGACTCTAGGTACCCCAAACCGTGAAATAATATTTTTCCTCAAGAAATGACATACGGTTTTAGCATCTGCAGCTCAGGCGGGGATGGCCTCAACCCAACGACTCACATAATCTACACCAAGGAGAATATACTCAAACCCCTGACTTTTAGTAAATGGGCCCATGAAATCAATCCCCCATGCATCAAAAACCTCATAAAAGTGAATGGGCTTCATGGGCATCATGTCTCTCTGTCCGCAAATACCCATCTTCTGACAGTCAGTACACCTTCTCACGAACTCATCAGAATCCATGAAAAGGGTAGGCCACCAAAGGCTGGATTGGAGCACCTTCTGTGCTGTCCGTCTCCCAGAATGATGTCCTCCTGCCTGAAGCTTGTGGCAGTAGGTGAGGACGCTATGCTTCTCATCTTGAGGAATGCACCGTCTCCAGATGTTGTCCCCTCCTTCATGATAAATGACGGGGTCCTTCCAATGGTACAAATTTGCCTTCGCAAGGAAGGTCTCAAGCCGTTGTCTGGGCCAACCTTGTGGAATGGATTCGGGAACAAGGTAATTCACAATGTCGGCATACCATGGTAGAGAGGTGATAGCATGGATCGCCTCATCTAGAAAAGTATCAGTAATAGGTGTTATGGGCTCTGATTCCTCAAGGTTCTCTAAGTGGGAGAGGTGATCTACCGCAACATTCTTAACTCCAGGTTTATCCTTAATCTCAATATCAAATTCATGGAGGCGAAGGATCCATCTGGTTAATCTGTCTTTGGCATCCTTCTTTGACATCAAGTACCGAATGGCAGTATGATCTGTAAAAATTGTCACTCTAGATCCAAGAATGTAATATCTGTACTTATCCAAAGCAAAGACTACCACTAGTATCTCTTTCTCAGCCACGATATAGTTCCTCTGAGCTGCATCCAACGTCCGACTAACGTAGTGTATGGAATAAGGTAATCCATCCCTCCTCTGTCCAAGCACAGTCCCAATGGCATAATCAGAAGCATCCGTCATGATCTCAAATGGGAGAGACCAATCAGGTGGCTGAAGGATAGGAGCCTCGACAACTAAATTCTTGAGAGTCTCGAAGGACTTAAGACACTTATCATCTACGAGGAACTCGGTGTCTTTAGTCAATAAATCTGTAAGTGGTTGGGCAATTCGATTGAAGTCCTGAATGAACCGTCGGTAGAAATCGACATGCCCCAGAAAAGACCGCAACTGTTTCAGATTGGACGGTGGATTGAGTTTTCTAATGATATACACCTTGGCCGGGTCAACCTCCATGCCCATTTTGGAGATGATGTGACCAAGGACTGTCCCCTGAATCACCATAAAGTGACTCTTCTCCCAAGATAGTACAAGGTTTACCTCTATGCAGCGCTGAAGCACTCGGTCTAGGCAGTCAAGACAAGCATCGAACCCGTCACCATAGATCGAGAAGTCATCCATGAAGACCTCCAAACAGTCACCTATCATGTCCGAAAAGAAGGACAACATGCACCTCTGGAATGTCGCAGGGGCGTTACATAGACCAAAAAGCATCCGTCTGAAAGCATAAGTCCCAAATGGATAGGTGAACATCGTTTTATCCTGGTCTTCAGGCGCAATGGCCACTTTATTGTATCCGGAGTACCCGTCAAGAAAATAGTAATGACTCTTCCCAGCTAGCCTATCGATAATCTGATCAATAAATGGTAGCGGGAAATGATCCTTCTTGGTGGCCTCATTCAATCGTCTGTAGTCCACACAGACCCTCCACGAAGTGGGTACCCGGGTGACGATCTCTTATCCAGACTCATTCACAACTGTAGTGATACCTATCTTCTTGGGCACCACATGTAAAGTACTAATCCACTTGGAGTCAGAGATGGGGTAGATAAAATTGGCGCTCCACCATTTAGATATTTCCTTCATTACTACATCTCGCATATTCGAGTTCAGCCGTCGCTGGAACTCACGCAAAGGCTTAGCGTCCTCCTTAAGGTAGATATGGTGGGAGCACAGGGCCGGACTTATCCCCTGGAGATCAGCCACACTCCATCCTATTGCCTTGCGGTTTCTTTCAAGAACCTCCATCAGATGAGATTCTTGTTCTCCAGTCAAGTCTCCTGAGATAATGACATGGTGCATTTCTGGCTCACCTGCGAGGAATCTATACTTGAGCGACTTCGGTAAAGGCTACAATTCTGGCTTTGTGGGAGTTGGCAAATTTGGCTTCTGATATGTGTGTGTAAAAGCAACCAGGTCTGCATGTGAGAACTCTTGCTGTACATGTGACTCTAACGAAGGAAACCCTGTTGGTGTGTCTATCATTTGTGCTGGCTCGCTCTCTGTCCTATATGCTGGCTCATCGTGAAACAGACATGGCAAATATGCATCAAAATACTTCCAATCAAAGTCTGTCTCTGAGGGATATGAATCATAAAAAACATCAATGTCACCACTCATCACGCAACTGTCAACCTGTGTAGTGCCCACTGCCAAGGGTGTGCTCTCCGAACTCTCGTCTGCTATGAAAAATGTGTACTTTGAATCTGTAGACCAGGCGAGGGCTCGTGCTTCTGGTTCTTTCCAAACTGCTTCATCATCGGTCATCAACAAACTACACTCCTGGTGGATGTATAACTCTGCATCTGTCATCTGCCCTGCATCCCTGTTCTTCTCCGAGTAGGCCGAATCTCTCGCTCTGATCTCATCGATCATCTCTATTTATATACTCTCGCCCTCTACGTGAAAATACACCTTCCCACTATCATGGTCGGACACTGCCTTGGTTGTAGCCAAGAATGAGTGTCCTAGTATGATGGGGGCATCTGTCACCGACTCAGGGATCTCCATGTCCAATACAACAAAGTCCACGGGGAATTTCAGGCCCTGAGTGGTAATTACCACATCTCTCAACAACCACTTAGGCCTCTAAATCGATCTATAAGTAAACTGAAGGACTGTCCTGCTCTAAAGAAGAGGGCCAAACTCAAATTGGTCGAGTAAGGCAGCCGGAAGGAGGTTGATAGAAGAGCCGCTGTCTAAAAGAGTACGATTGAACTGCTGCTCACTAATATGGAATCTGACATAAGGAGCTCCTGCATCCGGTCGTTTGGCTGGCAGCTGGTTCTGAATGTCACAACATGTGGCATGCATCAGCACATGGATCTCTCCTCTATTGTTCCTCCTTTTCCTACGTACGGTGGTTTTCTCTCTCAGATCCTTTTGGAAGAGGGGGATGTTCTCTAGTGCCTCCTGTAGAGTCAGTTGAATATGAAATCTGTCTATTATATGTTGGCTAAACTCTAATTGTTCCTTCCTCAGACAGAGGGCTAGGAGAAAGTTTCTGGCCCTGTGAAGGACTAAAGTCCACGCAAACATCATCATTCAACAGACATAGACTCGGACTTGATGGAGAAACCTTTCCTTTATTCATTTTTTGGGTCTTTTTCCTGTTGTCTAGGGATGCGGAAAATGGCAAAACAGACGGTTGGAATACAGATGGACTCAAAATGGAGGTATCAACACCACCCAAAATATCTCCTTCGTGGCCTCAGCACCGCACTCTAGTTCGGCATCAAAAATGGTGGCCTCAGCACCACTGTCTGCATCTGGTATCACGACAGTCTTAGCACCGTTGTCCAGAAGGTCATCCTTGGTGGCATCAGCACCACCATCATCATCATCGCTATTGTTAGCGGCATCAGCACCGCTTCTCTCCTCATCTGGGACTTTAGAATCTCCATGGTGTTGTCCCTCTGATGAGCCGTCGCTGGCTGGTTCCCTACCACTCCTAAGTGACAAGAAGTGAGTATCAAACATAGAATGCATGTTATTCAAATAAGCACTAGGAGTGGTATCCTTTGTAAACTATACCTGCTCAGATTTTCTCTTCAAGTTATTCGGATTCGGCTCGCCCTGTGTAGGCATGACGACTTTCCCTTTGATTATATCCCTCATTTCCTACAGGAACTCATCCATTTCTCGCCAGAAGGATGCCTGCTGTTCGGAGAGCAAGCGGGCGAGATCATCAAGTGTTGGGTTCTCCAAGACAGGTGTGGGAGAACTGGGAGTATTCCCTTGTTGGAACTGTGGTTGTTGGTGAGACTGAGGATACTGCTGCTGGTAAGGCTGTTGTCGCCGCCTCAACTATCCCTAATAGATGGGACGAGGATTCTGCTGGTGATGCTGCTGCGGTTGGGAGTATTGGGGCTACTAGTGTTGGCTGTACTGGTTGCCCTGAGCTGGAGACTGCTGCTGGGATGAAGTGCCTCTGGTGGACCAACGAAATCCGGGGTGATCAAGGCGAATCCCGGGCTGCTGGGGGTACCGGTCGTACCATATCCCATTGACTTCCATCAACGGCTCCTGCTCGAAGGGTGAAGGTGACAGTGCTACCAATGGCTGATCCGGCTTATAGACCACCATCTGAGTGTCATGAGATGGTGGTTGTTGTGAATAGTATGGTAGCTGTTGTACCGGCATCTCCTGGACATGGTGAGCTTGTTGATATGCGGGAGGTGGTGGGGTAGATTGGCTACCTCTGGAATAAGCCAGTGACCTGGGAGGCGGATGTAAAGCTAATTGTGCCTCCTGAATACTCAAGATGTGAGTCTTCAGGTCACTCATGGTCTTAGCCAACTGGTCTATCTATGCCAGACCTTGGCCCTTCTTCTTCTCAAGTATCTCGATGTGGTCCAATTTTTCACTGATTATGCCCATGTCAGCTGCTGATGATTCTTCTTGTGCTGCTAGTGACGAAGTATGGGGACCAACATCGATGCTTGCGATCCTCTGAAATGATCCTGCCCCTTGGGGGGACTTCTACTATGTGTAGACTCGAGCTTGGGCCATAACTGTAGAGTTCTCTGCCATTCTTTCATAAATGGCACAAACTTCATCTTCACCCTTAGAAAAATAGGACCCACCACAAGAGGCATTAACAAGCCCTTGCAGCTCTAGTGTCAGCCCACAAAAGAAACTCTGAACCAAGTTGGGCTTTGATATATCGTGATGTGGACACCGGTCAATGAGCTCTCTAAAGCGATCCCAAGCCTCATGGAATTGTTTATTCGGGATCATTGTGAAGTTACTGATCATAGCTCGCGCTGCGTTTGTCCGGCCGAGTGGATAATATGCATGTATGCAGTCCGGAGATGCTCCCAAGTGTCGATGTACCTCCCCAAGTGTTTCAGCAAGTAGGTAGCTGTATCAACCAAGGAGAATGGGAAGGCAATCATTTTGATTGTGTCCTCAGTCACAAACCTGTCATGGATTGTACTGCATATCATTTCAAATTCCTGCAGATGGAGGTACGGTTCTTCGGTGGCCAGTCCGTGAAACTTAGGCAGTAGCTGAATTGTATGTGGGCGAAGCTCGAAGTCTCCATAGATGGGAGGGAGTCGGATCCATCGATGAGTGAGGGTTGCAGCTGGCTTGTGCAACTGTCTCATGGTTGTCGGTGGTGGCCTCTCATGGTGAGGTCCTCCTCATCCGCCTGCTGCATCGGGTATATCTCTGCCCTCATGTTGTTCTTCTCGGTCTGCTCGCATCTATGCTAGCTCTCTCATCATGTCACCCATGAAGACTCCCTGGTCTCTGATCTGTCCCTGCATGGTCTCCAGGGAGGCTAACAGTGAATTGTTGATGGCAGCTTGATCATATATGTACGGTGGGGGTCTCTGCTCATCTGGGTGTTCCTCTCTGCGAGCCATCTCTTGGTTTTCTGAAAAGGCAAAAAGAGTCCATTTCAGGTGCTGTCAAATGCTATGAACTCTGGGCTGCACCGCTAAACTCTGACACCACTGGACTAATGGAAGAAGGGTGGTCGAGGGGGAACAGGGTGGAAGTAAACTCAGGCTCAGAGAGTGGGTATGTACTCCCTGAAGCTGACCTAGATGAAAAAGGACGAGTGCTCGATAGCAGTGCCACCAGACGTGGCCTAAGGGATCTCCTTCCCATCATCTTGATCTAGAGAGAAAGGCGGATGAGATCTGGAAAGCAATCAAGATTTGAATTCAAACCCCAAATTCACCTACGCAACCCTTGAGCTGAAGACCGTGAAGGTTCGGTCCTTTATCTTGTCAACTTTTATTAGGTTATCAATCAATCTATCAGAGCGTTAGAACGAGCTGTTAGGAACCCTACTTTCCTAGCCGACTGTCCCAATCCACGTTAGATCTTTCCCAGCCAGTATGAATTGCGGACTGTAACCTGGTTGTTCCCGCTAATTCAATCTACTAAGGACATCACGGTTCGCTTTACCGGTTATCGGAGAGATCCTCACGGGAGAACGACTAACCACGACCAATAGTCAACTAAAATTTTGGGTATGGCTCTACCCTAGTGTCGAGTCACTCTCTCGCAGCAGATAAATAAATCAATGAGAGGGTTTCTCTCCCCAAGACAAAAATTTTGTGAGGTGAATTTTAAGTCAAGTTTGCTTTAGCAGTCCCAATTTTATTGCTTTCACTTTTTAGGTACTTTTCTTATCAAACATCATCTAATGAATTTTCCAATTTCCTTGTTATTTAGTGTCCAATAAAACTGTGGGAAGAAAATGGAAAAGCCGATGCGCGGTCAAAATCTATGATGCATGCAGGGATAGAGATGTGTACCTTTTCGCCAACACTCTACATGCAAAGTGATCCGCGCATAAATTAAAGACAATAAATAAAATTACCTAGATGCATGCACGAGGAAATTGCCCTAAGATGAGTAACATCTATTAATGCAAAGAACAAGTAGCTACGACTAGGAAGAGAGTCCGTAGTCCAGTCTTGGGGGCCGATCGGTGTCCACCACAATAGGTCCTGCTCGCGCTATATATGACCCCTCCCGGCACGTCGTCTTTAGTCCAAGTCAAATAGCCTTTTCAATTGATTTTTAGCCAAGTTCAATTACGATCTATAGGTGCAGGCAAGAAATCAGGGATTAGGCCGTAGCTTCTTAAGTCATCACAGTCAACAGGCCTGAGTGTCCTGGAGAGTTCAAGTTATTACAAAAAAGTCTCTCTCTCTCTCTCTCACTTCAAATTACGAATATTTTAAACTACAAGAAACTCTACAAAAAGTGATGGTCTTCTCAAACCTCCAAGTTCTCTTTGGTGCTAAGTTTGCTTTCACGTGGGTGCACAAGCGCCTAGGGTAGGTGACGAGCGATCCCGCACCCTTAGTTAATTCGAGCAAATTAATGTCCAAATTAATTAGATGTCGTTCGTTGCAGTCGGCTACGAGAGGGCTAATCAAAAACCACTTTAATTAGATTCGAGTTAATTTCAAGCGGCAAATTTTTTTACTTGGTGAAGTCCAAGGTCGAACTCAGGGAGGCAACTGTCTCCTTAGGTCAAATTTTAGCAATTATTCAAGCGTTGATTTTCAAGGAATATTTTTTTGGGTCTTTTTAATTTATATGCAAACGTATGCAGACAATGCAGGCCAATTTAATGTGTGATTTAATTAATGTATCAAATTAAGTCCAAAAATAATGAAAATTGGCCAGATAGTTATTTATGATGAAAATGACCTACACTAATTTTTTTGGAATTTTTCGACTCAAAATGAATTTACTGTGAATTAAATTAACAGACAGAGTGATTTTCAGTATTTAATTTTTAATAAATATAAAATCACAATTTTCTCAAGAACTAAAATTATCCTAGGGGGCTCTAATAATCAGGGACCTAGGAAAATTGACAGAACTTAATTCCACCGTGAAATGAATTTATTAAAATTAATTTAAGAAAATCACTAAACAATTTATTTAGGCCTCGATATGCGTGAAAATGCTATGAAATGTTTATGGTGTGTTAAAAATGGTGTCCCCTTAAGCTACTATGAATTTGTGATAATTTTTGAAGGCATAGATAATTAATTAAAAATCAAAAGGCATCACTGGGCAAAATATGTCAACAATGCACCAATTAATTCATTGATAATTCAAATAAGCCTACAAAAATCAGACACGTGTACTAATAGACAAAGGACAAAATTTCCAACAATATGCAATTTTTGGAATTTCAAAATGATGAAAAATGCACTCTAGGGACACGTGCAAACACAAGGGTGTAAATGCAATACTGGAAATTAAAATTTCAATAAACAAATATGCTGACAGGTACTAAAATGCAATTACCGATAATAAGGAGGACTCTTATGCAATTTCTCCAAGGGACACGTGCTCCTCACGTGGGGTCTGCTTCACAGGGACCTCTTTGCAAATATGGAAAGCTCCAGGGGCCTCTGTGTAATTTACCCAGGCCGCACGTGCTCCTCACGTGGGCGGCCTAGGCTCGGATGGCTGCGGAGGCTCGGAGAAGGCTCGGACGCTCTAGAGGTTCGGACTGCAGCTCGATGTAGCTTCGGGTCGCCCGAGCCTAGATTTGGAGAAGAGGTTCGGGCGACTGGGTCACGTGGCGTAATGAAGGCCCTCGGATAGAGATTGATCCGAGGGTTGTCGGTGACGACGCGTGGCATGAACTCGGACCTTTGGATCGATGATAATCCAACGGCCTCTGGGGCTCGAGGAAGACGGAGACGTGGCTCGCTGCGGACCGCTGGATCAGAGGCACGATCGACGGTGGGAAGCTGCTACGATGGGAGGACACGTGGCGATGTGGGGGCCGTTCGATCGATGTGATCTAACGGTGGCTGCTCGTCTGCTCCGATGTTCCTCCGCCGCCTGCGGAGGAGATGGCAGGGCTCCGGCGAAATGGGCTTTTGCTCCGCCCGTCCTTCCTCGAGTCGATGAAGCTCTCCGACTTGTCGGAGCTATCCCAAAAGTCTCGTGGTGCGGCAGCGAAGGTCCTGATGGTCTCCGGAGCGGCAGAGGTGGACTGAAGCTCGCTGGAGACGAAGCTCGAAGGGAGCTCCGGTGAGGCTCTGGCCAGTGAAGGAATGTGAACCTGCAGGAGTTAGAAGCGATAGCCGAGGCGTGCAAGTGTTCGTGGAGATGTTATGGTGATCGGCGAGGCCTAAGGGTGACAGAGGTCGTCTGGAGATGGGGCTCCGGCCAAATGGCGGAGCTGGAAGTCGATGGAGGTGTTGTGCGTCGTCGGAAGGTGCGGAGGGTTCAGCGGGAACGGAACTTCGACGCGAAGCTCGGCGAGATGGAAATGAGGTGAGAAGGTGATCATGGATGCCGAATAAAATCGGAGAAGAAACAAGAAACGAAAGAAGAAGATCGGAGGAGGAATGGAAGGGGTTACCTGGGAATTGGAGCTCAGATTGGAGTTCCAGGGTCGTCGCTCGATGAATCGCCAAATTGCTGTCACCAACTGGAAGATCAGAGCTCAGGGAAGCTCTCTGGAGTGGCGGATGGGGGTGAACGGCGCCGGAGGTGGCGTATTTATAAGGAGAAGGAGGTGGTCTGGCTGGTGGAGTGGCGACGTTGGTGGTAGTCGTGGGGCGAGTATGGGGGAGGTTGTGGAGCTTGAGGGAGCTGTCGAGGGAGAGGGGCGAGTGCGGAATGTCGTGGAGGTGTCAGCGGCCGGAGGAGATGGGCAGCGGGCCGCGTGGCGCAACCAAAGGGTGCCACGTGGCCTGCTGTGAATGGCTGGATTAAGAAACACGTGTAGAGAGAAGAGGAAGCTGAATTTGGAAAAACTCAAAACATGAAAGTTGTAGATCTTGATGAGATCTACAAGTTTCATGTTGACCAAAGACGGAGATGAGGTCAACTATGATACATAGATACAAATATACATATATATACATATGTAGTATACAAAATGGCCCAAAGACCCAAGTTTCTCATACAAGTTCCAATTTCAATGAAATTAGTCTCATTTTGAAGGTCTTTTAATATGTAGTATTCTAAGAGTGAGTAGACCTAATTCGGGGTTTGTATGAGGGCTTTATGTGTGTTTTAATGTACAAGAGATCTCAGGCTATTTTGGCTATTTTACAAGGGTGAATTTTGGCATTCTTCCCTATATTATTAAGGAATATATGTATGTTATAGAGAAGAGGTTATTTTGATGACGAGGTATTTTACAAGGGATTTTTGGCTTCTTATTTAAATGCAAATGGGCTGCTAAAATGCATGAATTATGAATGTGTGCATGAATGCTATTTATGCAAATTAAAAAGAAATATGCCTCTATTTACTCGAGAACAAGGATCTATTTTTGACTTTTGGAGTGATGAATCACAGATTCATCAACCCCCTATACTTAAACCTTGCTCGTCCCCGAGCAACTAAATGAAATGCAAGAGTGAAATGAGATTGGGTTCCATACCAAGGTCATGAACAAAAGTTAAAAATAGAGCTTGACTTGACCTTTGGATTAATCATGTGTCGGAACCTTATTGGGATCTGAGTTTAAGACTTAACAGACTTTCAAGTTCCACAAGTCTTCTATTCAAGGCTCCTCAACTCACCTAATCAGAACAAGTCTACATACACAAACTCTAATGACCATGAATCTTTTCATGCAGTGTAAGTGATAAATGACTCCCCACCTCAGAAGTAACAAAGAAACAACCTCCCCTATCCTGGTAACTCTAATGCCTCGGTCTAGCAACTCTTTCCTCGAGAAGCGGGGTATTCCCTTCTAAGTTCAAGTTCAACCGGCTCAAGAAGAGGAGGAAGAAGTATAGACTTTTGGAAGCTCAGCCAGTGTAGCTAAGTCTCCCGCTGCAAGTAACATGGTGACCATAAGCTTTTGCTTTTCTTGACTACGTATACTCCGGTGGGGTTATTAAATTTTCAATCCGACCCACCACTTTTTTGGAGTTCTTTTTGGCATTTTTTTTTCAACATGCCTTTGTACAACATATATACATGGTGCAGCATAGATACAAGAAATTTCCTCTTGAGCCAGTAGACTATCCCTCTTTTGAAGCATTATTGCAACCCACTGCTTCTGTCTTTAGCCTTCATCACCACTAGTCCAAGTTGAGACGCACTTCCTTCACTAGAAGAAGAAGAGAGGTTCCGCCTAGAAGTACTACCCTCATATGCTACCCCAGGCTAAAGGAAACTGCCTCCTCATCACCTCATCTGTAGAGAGCCATGTGTAAAGTGCTGGTGCACGTCAAGCCATTGTCTCTAGGAGTCATGTGTGTGTTGTTAAGTGCTCTACTTAGGCTTGTCAAGATGACATATGAACATAGACTTGCAGACTTAAAGAATTACGTCACCTGACCTGAAAAATCTTAACTCCAGTTCCTATAAGGTTCCTCTGAAATTAAGTAGATTAAGGTCAAATCATTTCCATCCTCAATATCTGCTCACAACTTGGTCCAGAACCCATTAGCTTTTCACCTTGCATAAGTAAAGTATGCAGATGAGATGAGATGTCGTGCTATGAAGATGCAAGACTCTTTTTATTATTATTTTTTTTATGCAGAGATGATATGCAAGAGTAAATAAGAAGCCTATTTATTATTATTGTTATTTTATATATATTTTATATATATATATATATTTTCGAATTTTACCCACCCGTAATTGTAAAATATATACAAAAATACGCGAAAGTACGAGCTATGGGTAAAGTATATATGTAATATATACACGCCCCCCTATACTTAGCGAGTGCTATGTCCTCAGAGCACGAAGAGCGAGGAAAAAGACATAGCTCGTGCTAAGCGTGGGAGAGTCAAAAAGTATAGAAGTCGTCTCGCCCCCCCTATACTTAGGCTCTGGCAGCCTAAGTGTAGAAGAAGATCAGAAAGGGGACGGACGAGGAAAAGATGGGAAATGGATGAGTATATACAAGTCGGGCATCGGTCCCCCCTATACTTAGGCCCAGGTCAGCCTATGTATCGGAAGGAAATGAGTGTGAGGACCAATGTGATCTGGAGGATGTACAGTGAATCGACTCGTGTGACCCCTCCCCCCTATACTTAGGATCTGGTCATCCTAAGTATAGTCCAAGATAATGACTCGATTATGTGGGGATGGAATGGGTTACTAGAATCGTGGTGGTAAAGGATAGGACATACAGGGGAATGATATATACAGATGAGTCGGTCTGAATCTTTAGAAGATGCTGCTGATGGTTGGAGTTCAGTGCTGCAAGGTTTCATACGCGTCTTGAGGTTCGGACTGCAGCTCGATGTAGCTTCGGGTCGCCCGAGCCTAGATTTGGAGAAGAGGTTCGGGCGACTGGGTCACGTGGCGTAATGAAGGCCCTCGGATAAAGATTGATACGAGGGTTGTCAGTGACGACGCGTGGCGTGAACTTGGACCTTTGGATCGATGATAATCCAACGGCCTCTGGGGCTCGAGGAAGACGGAGACGTGGCTCGATGCGGACCGCTGGATCAGAGGCACGATCGACGGTGGGAAGCTGCTGCGATGGGAGGACACGTGGCGATGTGGGGGCCGTTCGATGGATGTGATCGAACGGTGGCTGCTCGTCTGCTCCGATGTTCCTCCGCCGCCTGCGGAGGAGATGGCGGGGCTCCGGCGAAATGGCCTTTGCTCCGCCCGTCCTTCCTCGAGTCGATGAAGCTCTCCGACTTGTCGGAGCTATCCCAAAAGTCTCGTGGTGCGGCGGCGAAGGTCCTGATGGTCTCCGGAGCGGTAGAGGTGGACTGAAGCTCGCTGGAGACGAAGCTCGAAGGGAGCTCCGGTGAGGCTCCGGCCAGTGAAGGAATGTGAACCTGCAGGAGTTAGAAGCGATAGCCGAGGCGTGCAAATGTTCGTGGAGATGTTATGGTGATCAGCGAGGCCTAAGGGTGACGGAGGTCGTCTGGAGATGGGCTCCGGCCAAATGGCGGAGCTGGAAGTCGATGGAGGTGTTGTGCGTCGTCGGAAGGTGCGGAGGGTTCAGCGGGAACGGGAACTTCGACGCGAAGCTCGGCGAGATGGAAATGAGGCGAGAAGGTGATCGTGGATGCCGAATAAAATCGGAGAAGAAACAAGAAAAGAAAGAAGAAGATCGGAGGAGGAATGGAGGGGGTTACCTGGGAATTGGAGCTCAGATTGGAGTTCCAGGGTCGTCGCTCGATGAAGCGCCAAATTGCTGTCACCAACTGGAAGATCAGAGCTCAGGGAAGCTCTCTGGAGTGGCAGATGGGGGTGAACGGCGCCGGAGGTGGCGTATTTATAAGGAGAAGGAGGTGGTCTGGCTGGTGGAGTGGCGAGGTTGGTGGTAGTCGTGGGGCGAGTATGGGGGAGGTTGTGGAGCTTGAGGGAGCTGTCGAGGGAGAGGGGCGAGTGGGGAATGTCGTGGAGGTGTCAGCGGCCGGAGGAGATGGGCAGCGGGCCGCGTGGCGCAACCAAAGGGTGCCACGTGGCCTGCTGTGAATGGCTGGATTAAGAAACACGTGTAGAGAGAAGAGGAAGCCGAATTTGGAAAAACTCAAAACATGAAAGTTGTAGATCTTGATGAGATCTACAAGTTTCATGTTGACCAAAGACGGAGATGAGGTCAACTATGATACATAGATACAAATATACATATATATACATATGTAGTATACAAAATGGCCCAAAGACCCAAGTTTCTCATACAAGTTCCAATTTCAATGAAATTAGTCTCATTTTGAAGGTCTTTTAATATGTAGTATTCTAAAAGTGAGTAGACCTAATTCGGGGTTTGTATGAGGGCTTTATGTGTGTTTTAATGTACAAGGGATCTCAGGCTATTTTGGCTATTTTACAAGGGTGAATTTTGGCATTCTTCCCTATATTATTAAGGAATATATGTACATTATAGAGAAGAGGTTATTTTGATGACGAGGTATTTTACAAGGGATTTTTGGCTTCTTATTTAAATGCAAATGGGCTGCTAAAATGCATGAATTATGAATGTGTGCATGAATGCTATTTATGCAAATTAAAAAGAAATATGCCTCTATTTACTCGGGAACAAGGATCTATTTTTGACTTTTGGAGTGATGAGTCACAGATTCATCAAACGAGGTTGCTGGGTGGTCCCCGGCAACGGCGCCATTTTGATAACGCTCCCGCACCCTATGTTAATTCGGTCAAATTAATGTCCAAATTAATGTTGAGAATTCGTTGCAGTCGGATACGAGATGTTGATCAAAAACCACTTATCGATCAATTTGAAGTTAATTTTAAGCGGCAATATTTTTTACTTGGGGTAAGTCCAAGGTCGATCTCAGGGAGGCATCTGTCTCCTTAGGTAAATTAAAGCAATTATTCGAGTGTTGATTTTCGAGGGGTATCTTTTTTGGTCTTTTTAATTTTTATGCAGACGTATGCAGACAATGCAGGCCAATTTAATGTGCAATTTAGTTAATGTATCAAATTAATTCCAAAAATTATGAAACTTGGCCAGATTATGAAATGGGATGAAATTAAGCTACTCTAATTTTTTTTGTAATTTTTAGATGCACGGATAATAAAATATGCAGACTTTAGTGAAAATAACTAAACCAATTTTAATAATTACCAAACGATGATATTTCTCAGAAATAAAATTAATCCAAATAGATCTAATTAAGAGCTATTCAAATCAACTTGAATTTCCTTAAAACATTTTACGGTTGATTAATTAAAAATCGATTAAGGTTTTCACTAAATGATTTTTCTAAGACAAACTATACGTGTAAATGATGTGAAATTTGGATATGTTGTAGCATAAACTTAGATCTACCAACTACGATTTTTCAGTGATTTTTCGACAAGCAGAGAATACACAATCAAGTAATGGGCAAAATATTACAATTTTCCACCAAATTAATTTCAATAAATACTCTGCAAATCAGAAAAATACAAATAAATGCTATGATGGTAGAACAAGAAGTGTACTACACAATGCAACTTTTGAAATTAAAAATAGATGGCAAAATGACAATAAGATAAACATGCAAATGCAAGGTTATAAATGCAATACAGAAAATCAAAAAGAAGTTCAAATAAAGCACATGGACTTACATGCAATAAGAAGAAACCTGAAATTTTTTTAAGAACTTGCAAAGGGGTGCAAGTGTCCCCTTTGCAAATTCCTAATTCTTTATTGTGTGATAGATCCTCTCTGTTTTGCTTGCTGGAACAGGGGATGGAGATGGAGGAGGACCTTCTTCATGCGCACATGGAGGGGGCGGCTGGGGTCCTTCTTGAGCGGTCACTGTGCACGGAGGCGGCGCGAGGTCGGCTGGCGTCGAGCTTGGGCGTTGAGTAGGTAGCACCCGCGCGCGCGCCGTCGGAGTGGCGTGGTGGAGGGCTGTAGCTCGTGCGCTGGTGGAGGTTGACTGAGATGCAAGGTGCCCACGGCTGGACGGTGGCCGGCCGTACGCGAGGCGGGTGGCTTCACGCGAGGGCGGCGGGGAGGAGGCCTCCGTTGATGCGGGTGTGTCGACGTCAGAGGGGGGACGCGCGGCGTGGTGCAGATGGAGTAGATGGTGGGCTTGCTCGCGGCTGGAGGAGGAAGACCGGCGTCGTTGACGACGAGAGGGATGGCCGACACACGGCCAAGGGACGTCGGGGTAGAGGCAGCTTCAACGGCGAAGTTGGTGGCTGATGGGTGTGTGCGTGGTGAAGGGAGGAAGAAGAAGGGGGGGATTTCACCACCTCCCCTGTTCTTCATGCATTTGTTTAGTTGGGCGCAAATAACCGACTAATCGATTGATGGAATTTCTTCGAAAAAATAAATAAAAATCACCGTTGCGTTCGCAACGTGTGATTTATCCGTTGATGTGTGATCGGTTTTGTGATTCGGTGGAAGGAAGGTGATGAATCGAGAAGAGAGAGAGTGGGGTGTAATGAAGAAAGGAAGAAAAAAAATTACCTGTAGATATGATTGGTTTCCTGTGAATGGCTGAGACAAGACTCGGCCGTGGTCGTCGCTCGAAGCCGCAGCTAGGCTGAGCTTAGTAGCTCCGGTGAGGTGGCTACGACGGTGATTAGATCACCGGATCTCGCCTGCGAAGAAGGTGGGTCGTCGCTCAACTATAAAACTCCCTAGCTGTCACCTAAGGTTGATAGGAGCTCTCTTCTCCCTCACTATGAAAATGGCAGATGGAGATGAAAGGAGGAGGGGGAGGGCATTATAAAGAGGAAGAGGAGGTTGGAGAAGAGATGGAGAAGGTGGAGAAGATGGGGTGGAATGAGAGGTGTCGTAGGGTGGCCACTCCCTTAAGTTAAGGGAGAGTGGGAAGGAATGGGTAGAGAGGAGAGAGATGATGCCACTTGGCGCGCTAGGATGCGGCCATGTGGCATTTATTTAATAAAATGCAAAAACCAAGGAGTTGACACGTGGCGGCTTCCGGAGCCACCACGTGTCGCTCCCAGAAAAATCCAAAGTTGGAATGGAAAGAAAAATAAAAAAAATAACAAAAGGGCTTAAATCAAAAAGTGTTCAACACGAAAGTTACTCGTCTTGACGAGATCTACAACTTTCGTGAAGGGCTGAAAATCAAACGAGATCATCTGTACAAAAACGTATTTTTGGGTAGTACCTTATAGGTATAAAATACCACATTTTATCTTTTGCATTTTTTTGTCATTTTTCAATAAGAGAAAAAAATAAAAATAAAAATAGAGAAAATATGAGGAAAATATTTACAACTTAATCTAATTTTTTTGGATTTTTAGTAATTAAGAAAATAAAAAGATAAAATGGAAGGGCAAAATGGTCAATATGTACAATGTACAACAGGGGCCCAAAACCCAAGTTTTGCATACGAGCTCCGATTTTAATGAAATTAGTCTTGTTTCGAAGGTCTTTGAATGTATATTACTTTAAAAGTGAGTAGACCTCAATCGGAAACTGTATGAGAGAGATATGTGCATTTTAAGGTTCATTATTTCAAACTTGGATTGGAGTTTTATTGGTTGATTTTACAAGTTAGTATATTTTTTTTTAGATATTTTTCTTTAATTAGTATTAGTAATATATACACAATAGAGTTGGTTTTATTACATTTGGAGTTAGTATAAAATATATACAAATAGGATATTTTATCTAATATACAGGTGAATATTTATAAGTGAAATTGGCTTCTTATTTAATGCAAATATGAATGCTAAAATACATATGTTATCAATGCATGCATGAATGCTAATTATGCGATATAAGTAGAAATATGCCTCTAATTACTCGGGAACACAGCTCTATTTTCAACTTTTAGAGTGATGAATCGTAGATTCATCAACCCCCTATACTTAACCTTGCTCGTCCCCGAGCAACTAAATGAAATGCAAGAGTGAAATGAGATTGGGTTCCATACCAAGGTCATGAACAAAAATTAAAAATAGCGCTTGCCTCGACCTTTGGATTAATCATGTGTCGGAACCTTATTGGGATCTGAGTTTAAGACTTAACAGACTTCAAGTTCCACAAGTCTTCTATTCAAGACTCCTCAACTCACCTAATCAGAACAAGTCTACATACACAAACTCTAATGACCATGAATCTTTTCATGCAGTGTAAGTGATAAATGACTCCCCACCTCAGAAGTAACAAAGAAACAACCTCCCCCAACCTGGTAAATCTAATGCCTCGGTCTAGCAACTCTTTCCTCGAGAAGCGAGGTATTCCCTTCTAAGTTCAAGTTCAACCGGCTCAAGAAGAGGGGGAAGAAGTATAGACTTTTGGAAGCTCAGACAGTGTAGCTAAGTCTCCCGCTGCAAGGAACAAGGTGACCACAAGCTTTTGCTTCTCTTAACTACGTATACTCCGGTGGGGTTATTAAATTTTCAATCCGACCCACCACTTTTTTTGGAGTTCTTTTTGGCATTTTTTTTTCTTTTTTTTTTCTTTTTTTTTCAACAAACATGCCTTTGTACATACATGATGCAGCATAGATACAAGAAATTTCCTCTTGAGCCAGTAGACTATCCCTCTTTTGAAGCTTTATTGCAACCCACTGCTTCTGTCTTTAGCCTTCATCACCACTAGTCCAAGTTGAGACGCACTTCCTTCACTAGAAGAAGAAGAGAGGTTCCGCCTAGAAGTACTACCCTCATATGGTACCCCAAGCTAAAGGAAACTGCCTCCTTATCACCTCATCCGTAGAGAGCCATGTGTAAAGTGCTGGTGCACGTCAAGCCATTGTCTCTAAGGGTCATGTGTGTGTTGTTAAGTGCTCTACTCAGGATTGTCAAGATGACATATGAACATAGACTTGCAGACTTAAAGAATTAAGTCACCTGACCTGAAAAATCTTAACTCCAGTTCTTATAAGGTTCCTCTGAAATTAGGTGGATTAAGGTCAAATCATTTCCATCCTCAATATCTGCTCATAATTTAGTCCAGAACCCACTAGCTTTTCACTTTGCATAAGCAACGTATGCAGATGAGATGTCATGTTATGAAAATGCAAGACTCTTTTTATTTTTCTATGCAGAGATGATATGCAAGAGTAAATAAGAAGCCTATTTACTAAAGAATTTTTTTTTTCGATTTTTACCCACCCGTAATTATTGTAAAATATATACAAAAATACGCGAAAGTACGAGCTACGGGTAAAGTATATATGTAATATATACACGCCCCCCTATACTTAGCATGTGCTATATCCTCAGAGCACTAAGAGCGAGGAAAAAGACATAGCTCGTGCTAAGCGTGGGAGAGCCAAAAAGTATAGAAGTCATCTCGCCCCCCTATACTTAGGCTATGGCAGCCTAAGTATAGAAGAAGATCAAAAATGGGGCGGATGCGGGAAAGATGGGAAATGGATGAGTATAAATACGGGCATCGGTCCCCCCTATACTTAGGTTAGCCTAAGTATCGGTAGGAAATGAGTATGAGGACCCATGTGATCTGGAGGATGTACAGTGAATCGACTCGGGTGACCCCTCCCCCCTATACTTAGGATCTGGTCATCCTAAGTATAGTCCAAGATAATGGCTTGATGATGTGGGGATGGGATGGGTTACTAGAATCGTGGGGGTAAAGGATAGGATATACAGGGGAATGATATATACAGATGAGTCGGTCTGAATCTTTCGAAGATGCTGCTGATGGCTGGAGTTCAGTGCTGCAAGGTTTCATACGCGGCTTGAGGTGTATCTGCTGTATCTGTCTCGCGCATGAATACAATCTCCTCTACATGGACCAACTGTTCATTGGATTCAACAAAGTACTTCAACATCTGCCCATTTACTAGGAATGTCGGTGCGTCCTCTGCAAGATCTGAGATCTCGACACATCCACTATCATGCACCGTACGGACGACAAATGGTCCCGTCCACTTAGACTTTAACTTGCCTTGGAAAATCTTCAGCCTAGCATTGAACAACCATACCTTCTGTCCAGGAACAAAGGTCTTTCGTCTGATATATCTATCATGCCAACGCTTCACCTTGTCCTTGTACACTAAACTGTTGTCGTATGCTCGGTTTCTGACTTCGACAAGTTCATTTAGATCCATGTCTCTCTGTTTCTGACCCAGGTGTGTGTTCCAGTTGACCTTCTTTATTGCCCATTCTGATTTGTGCACTAACTCTGCGGGCAAATGGCACGGCTTTCCGAATACCATTCGGAATGGGGAGGTTCCTAACGGTGTCTTGTAAGCTGTCCTATACGCCCAGAGGACTTGATCTAAGATCTGAGACCAGTCCTTCCTGTCCGGGCGGACAAGCTTTTGCAATATGGTTTTTACCTCCCTATTTGACACCTCAGCCATACCATTGGTTTGTGGGTGGTAAGGACTCGCGACACGGTGTTCGATGCCGTAGTCTTTCAGGAGTTTCTTCACCTCCCGATTCACAAAATGGCTACCCCCATCTGATATCATTATTTTGGGGATCCCGAACCTAGAGATTATGTTCTCTCTGATGAATTTACAGACAGTCCTGCTGTCTGCGGCTCGGGTCGGGATAGCCTCCACCCATCTGGATAGATAATCTACCGCAAGAAGGATATTCAAACCCGTGGCTGACAGGAAATGGGCCCATGAAATCGATGCCCCAGGCGTCAAAGACATCACAAATGATGACCGGCTGCATTGGCATCTCATCCTTGGAACCAACGGTTCCTCCCATTCTCTGGCAAACTGGGCACGACTTCGTGAAGGTGGTGGCATCGCGAAACAGAGTCGGCCAGTAGAAGCCACACTGAAGTACCTTCCATGCGGTCCTCTTCCTGGAGTGGTGTCCTCCTGCCTCTAAGCTATGGCATAAAGAAAGGACACTCTGGTATTCCTCCTGAGGAATACAACGTCTCCAGACACAATCCGGTCCTTCAAAGAAAAGGATCGGATCCTCCCAATGGTAGTGTCTAGCGTCCGACTTTAGTCGGTCGATTTGACTCTTGGGCCAATCCTCGGGAACTTTCTTGGAGACAAGATAGTTCACGATATTGGCGTACCATGGGAGTGAGTCGATAACAAAAATCGACTCGTCAGGGAAGGAGTCTCGAATCGGGGAAACCTCGGAAGTATTAAGATCTTCGAGACGAGAAAGATGATCGGCTACTACGTTCTTCTTTCCAGGTTTATCACGGATGTCCAAATCAAACTCCTGGATAAGTAAAATCCAACGAAGAAGATGCGCCTTCGCGTCCTTCTTCTCCATCAGGTATCGTAGTGCCGTATGGTCTGTGAACACGGTTACCTTGGATCCGATTAAGTGGGATCTGAATTTGTCCAAGGCAAACACTACTGCAAGCATTTCCTTTTCGGTAACTGTATAGTTACGCTGAGCAGAATCAAGCACTTTGCTTGCGTATTGAATTGCAAACGGGACGCCATCTCTTCTTTGTCCCAATACAGCCCCAACAGCATAGTCTGAGGCGTCCGTCATGATCTCAAAAGGTAGAGACCAATCTGGGGCTTGTAAGATGGGTGCGTCCATGATCATTCCTTGTAGAAGCTTAAAGGCCTCAAGACATTTGTGATCTACAATAAACTCCGTGTCTTTGCCTAAAAGCTCAGTTAGCGGTCGGACAATCTTGGAAAAATCCTTGATAAATCTTCGATAAAATCCGACATGCCCGAGGAACGACCGCAACTGTTTTACGTTGGTTGGTGGCTGGAGTCGCCTGATCACGTCCACCTTAGCAGGATCAACCTCCATTCCTCTCTTGGAGATGACATGCCCCAACACTATGCCCTCCGTCACCATGAAGTGACTTTTCTCCCAGGAGAGCACCAGATTGACCTCACAACATCTGTTGAGGACTCGGTCCAGATTCCTAAGACAGGAATCAAAGGAGTCGCCGTGGACCGAGAAGTCATCCATGAAGACTTCCAGGAATTCGCCGACCATTTCGGCGAATACAGCAATCATGCACCTTTGAAAAGTACCTGGAGCATTGCATAGCCCAAAAGGCATGCGCCTGAAAGCATAGGTACCAAAGGGGCATGTAAACGTGGTCTTTTCCTGGTCCTCCGGAGCTATGGCTACTTGATTGTAGCCCGAGAACCCATCAAGGAAGCAGAAGAATTCTTTCCCTGCTAATCTTTCCAAGATCTGATCAATGAACGGTAGAGGGAAATGATCCTTCTTCGTCACGGCATTCAAGCATCTGTAATCCACACAGACGCGCCACGATGTGGGTATTCTCGTCACGATCTCCTCTCTGTCCTCGTTGGTGGTCGTCTGGATTCCCGACTTTTTCGGGACAACATGGATTGGGGCCACCCACTTAGAGTCGGAGATTGGGTAAATGAAACCCGCGTCGCACCATTTTTCTATCTCTTTTTTCACAACTTCTCGTAAATTTGGATTCAACCGGCGTTGGAATTCACGAGAGGGTTTGGCTTCGTTCTCCAAGTAAATATGGTGCGAACACAGAGCGGGATTTATCCCATGGAGATCGGAAATGCTCCAGCCTATTGCCTTGCGGTTTTTCTCCAGGATCTCTAGCAAGCGAGATTCCTGCTTCTCGGTCAATTGCGAACTGATAATGACCGGGAATTTCTTGTCTTGGCCCGCAAGGAAGGCATATTTTAGTGTTCTGGGAATAGGTTTGAGCTCAGGAATAGTGTGATCATCTAATAAGTCTGGCTCAATCTGATCTGGTTCGGTGTTGGAAGTGGCTGGATCATTTTCTGTAATAGCTGCCACCAAGCGCGGCTCTGGAGTCGGATCGTCAAAAGTTTCCATACAATCGGCAAACGCCTCGTCCGACTCGTCATCCTCATCTTCCGATTGTCCTAAGGATGTAAGGACTGACAGGCCCAACTGGGCCTCTACGTCATCGAAGATGTAGGGCGATGCAGGTTCAGAGCTGTACTCGTTCCTCAGGATCTCGCAGACTGACTCATGCACTGGATCATCTTCAAAGGAGATGGACGCATTGATGCTGGCTGGTTTCTGTCTCCATGGCCCAACTACGTCTACATGTTCACAGTCTGTCTCGGTAGAAGAGTATTCGGTGCTGGATTCGGAGTCCGGTCTCTGCCATCTCGTCTGCTTCATCTCCAGTTCCTCATCTCCGCCGGGAGTTTGGAACTGAATCTTCCCAGTCTTATAATCAAATAAGGCCCCCGCAGTTCTGAGGAAGGGCCTACCTAAAATGATCTGGGAATCTCTCCAATTACGAGGGGTTTCCATATCCAGGACAGTAAAGTCCACCATGTATTCTTGCCCCTCGACTCTGATCACAATGTTCCTTAACTCTCCTTGGGACCTCTTAGTGGATTTGTCAGCAAACTGCAGAATAGCTCTAGATTTCCTAAGAGGTCCGAGATTAAGCCGCTCATAGAGGGTTGTGGGCATTAAGTTGATCGAGGAACCATTGTCCAGGAGAGTGTGTGCAAACGCAATGTCATCAACATGACTCACTACATAGTGTGCACCCATGTCTCTTCGTTTCCAAGGAAACGAGTTCTTTATTGCACAAGTCGTGCCTACTGATAGAACGTGTTTCTCAACACGGCTTTTGGTCTTCCTGCTAACCCTAGTAGGTGTGCATCTCACCTTAAGGTATTTTTGGAATGCAGGGGTTATTTCCACGAACTTGTCAAAAGGGATTGTGACCTTGATGTGTTTATTGCAGAATTCAGCCATCTCAGGGTTATCTTTTTGGATTTGTTTGATTTTCTTCTTTCCACCCTTGAGAGCTTGGGGGAAAGGGATTATTAACTCAGGTTCTGGAACTGAAATATTTTCATTAGCTGTTGTAACTGAGTTCTGAACAAGACTCTGACTCGGACTTTTACACAGACTCTGACTCAGACTCTGACAAACAGGAAAATGCTTAGGCGAAACCGGTGATGCTTCTTCCGCTTCTTCTGGATGGTCCTCCTCAGATGGAGGTGCGGGCTCATCGGTGTCGTCTGACTCTAAGTGGTTTCGGAAATGTTGCTTCGAGGACTCAGATGTCCTCTTCTTCTGCTGGGGATGGTGGTGGGGATGCTCCTCCTCTTCTTCCTCCGAATTCTCCTCAGGTAGATTCTCGGAGGTTCCTTCCTTTTGCGCCCGTGCCCGATCAGGTATGGTCACGGTCCTTCCGCTCCTGAGGGACATATGATTAACATTATCGTACGAAAGGATCTCATGTTCAGATAGATAATTATCTGAATAATATACCTGATCTCGAGGTCGGTTCTGGCCCTGGTGTATGCTGTTCGGATTGGCCTGAACCTGTGCGGGAATTGGGGTCCTTGGCGCCATTTGTTGGTCCTGGGCACGAGAAACCGATTGATGTCGGTTCTCATATCCAAGTAGTCATTCTGTATCTGTTGGACCCTATCAGACAGGGTCTGGATCGCCAAGGTGAGTGACTCCAATTCGGTGGGCTGGGCTTGCTGCGGTGTTGATGTCGTCCTATATTGGCTTTGCTGGCCATGCCAATACTGCTGCTGGTGGGACGGTGCTGACCCCTGCTGGTAGGTGCGCTGTTGCGGCTGGTATCCATGATCTGGCCTGGACTGATATCGTGGGACTATGACGGGCCTGGTCTCTTGGTAAACTGGGGTGGGGCGGTGTGCCTGATCCTTCCCCATCTCGATTTGCCGGACTAGCGGGTCCCGGCTATACCAAAGCCCGTTAATCTCGTATACAGGCGGAGGCTCCTCATATTCTGTTTCCACAGGTGGGGGTGCATGATGGTTCGGCTGGGTATAAGTCTGATCCCAGCTACTCTGAGACCCCGGTGCCTGTTCCTGTACAAGATGGACTCGGTGTACAGGTACAGGTGGTGCAGAAGGGGTGGGTAGCTTAATCTTAGCTACCTTTTCAGAGAGTTCCTCCACTTTCTTGGGAAGGCTCGAAAGAGACTCCATCTCCGCGACTCTCTTGTGGATCTGCTCGACCATGGTAAGCTTGTCGGCTATCATCCCCATGCTAGGGATGAGGTCCTCAGTCAGATCTGCAACAGTCCTTCTAGTTGTCTCATTGGATAAGATTGAGGGAGACAACTGATAGGCCCTTGTGGCCTGTGACCTGCCGGTTTCTGCCATCTGCTCTAGGATCTTCCATACAGCATGCTCGTTTTTGTTCAGAAAGCTTCCTCCACAGGCTGCACTGACCAACCCCTGCATCTCTGGGGTTAAACCACATATCAAGGTCTGGACTAAGATCGCTTTTGAAATGCCGTGGCATGGGCATTTCTGTACTAAGTCATTGAACCTGTCCCAAGCCTCATGGAATGGTTCGCTGGCTCCTTGAGCAAAGCTGGCGATCTTTGTTCTCATCTGATTAGTTCTACTGAGAGGGTAGAACTTCTTCAAGAAAAGGTCCTTGAACTGCATCCAAAGAACATACCACCCCTAAGTTTTTCAGCCAATGAGCAGCCTTATCACCTAGGGCAAAAGGGGTGGCCTTCAGCCGAATATAATCTTGGCAACATTGGGATGGCTAAGATTATTGCCCACCAACTCGAAGTCACGGAGGAAAGTGTATGGTTCTTCATTAAGGTTTCCGTTGAACTTCGGAAGCAGACTAAGGAAGTGGGGCTTCAGCTCAAATGTCTGGGCGGAAACTGCAGGTGCCAACCAGTTCTGAATCTCGTTCTCCGCCGGGTTATAGGTATCAACCATTGGTCGGTCGATTCCTTCTGCTGCTATGATCTGTCCCATCCGCATCGTGAGATCTGCATTCCTCTGTTCGGCTTCAGCGAGGCGGGCAAGAATCTGTTTAATTTGTTCCTCGTCTGGTGGAACTTTAGGCGGCATCTCGTCCTCTAGTTCTGGGGATTGGAAAATAAGACCGGTGTTAGAGGGCAAATCAAGGAAGGGATTACCGAGGCAATGATCTTCCTCGGTAATCTCGGAGGAGATAAAAGGGTTGGTTTGAGAGTAACCACCCTGAGCATGTGGGAACCAGGATTCAAGAGGGTCATGAGTCCTGGGTGGTCCAAGGTGCGCTCGGACCGAGGAAGACGAGTTACTAGGGGGACTCATAGAGAGATCAGTAAATAGTGCGTCGAGATCTCCCCAATCACTCATCTTGAAGGGGGAAGAAGATAGGATTTTACTCCTACCTGAAGCAAGCAACAAGAACAATCCAAGACCCTGGGTTCACACTCAACACAGTGAAGGACTCAAAGTTGAGTCCAATTTATCTTGTAGTTTTTAAGTGTGATATTCAAGCAAAAATAGCAAGGATTACGCGGCCTAGAGGAAAGTCGGCTTAGAGCCGGATGCGTCTTCCCTGTTTATCCTGTCGCCTAAGATACCGTCGATCCTCCCTTTCTTTGCTCCTATCCGGAGTGGGGACTCAATGACATGCCCCTATCTACCTGCACTGAGGCGGAGGCTGACAAAGCTTTTAGGCCTTGTCGCAGAGTACCGCTGGTTCGCCCCTATCTACCTGTGAAGGCGGAGGCTACTTGGTACTTGTCAATGAGTTTAAAAGTATCCCACTCGTGATAATTGCTAAGATCAGTTGGCTCGTGATATGGAAGGCGGGGATTTGGGCTCTGCCTTCAGGTGTTCACACACACTCAAGTACCCTCACTCAGCCTGAATACAAGATCGGGGATTAATCTCCCGCAAACAATTTTCAGATTTTATTCTCTTTTTTTTTGGTCAATACTGTTAGCAGTCCCAATTTTTAAAGTTAAGTTATCACTTTAATTAGTCCACCACAAAGCACGCCTATCAGACAGTCCCAATTTCATGTTTAATTTAAGTGAGAAAATCAGAGGGAGAAATCGAGAAAAGCCGATGCACGAAAAATCGATGATGCTATGCCGAGTAGAGAATACTACAGTGATCCCTTCGCTTTTTTATGCAGGATGCAATACAGAATTGAAAACTTTACTCTACAAGCAAATGCAAGCGATGAAAAGCCGCTCCTAGACAGGCAGTTCTATTAGCGTGAAGAACAGTTTAAATTTGACTAAGTACTGCGGTCTAGGTGCGTCTTTTAAGTGTATTGTGTGGTCCTATTGATTACGAGCACAAACAAGTCCTAGAGTGGCTCGAGGAGCCGCTAGTGCAAGCTAAGTTACAATTCACCCACACAACACACGGTACACAGTTTCACTATCTTTACACACGCGAGATCCCAAACGGGAACCGCTGGAAATGATGCGAGAAAAAATATGTGGAAATGAATGAGATTACAGGTTCTCTCAAATCACTCAAACAAATTCGAATGCGTGTTCCTCGAAGCGTCTTCGACTCCGGTGTCCCTCGCACAAAAACAAGTTGAGGTCAGATCAAGAACGACACAAAAATGCAGAAATTTACAAGACAGAGAAATATTCACAAGAAAAACCGAGGGTCAGACTACCCAGGGAAGGAAAATCAAACACTCAAAAATTTGCTAAAAATTATCCTAAGCCGTGCCTCCCCGGCAACGGCGCCATTTTGATAACGCTCGCGCACCCTATGTTAATTCGGTCAAATTAATGTCCAAATTAGTGTTGAGAATTCGTTGCAGTCGGATACGAGATGTTGATCAAAAACCACTTATCGATTAATTTGAAGTTAATTTTAAGCGGCAATATTTTTTTACTTGGGGTAAGTCCAAGGTCGATCTCAGGGAGGCATCTGTCTCCTTAGGTAAATTAAAGAAATTATTCGAGTGTTGATTTTCGAGGAGTATCTTTTTTGGTCTTTTTAATTTTTATGCAGACGTATGCAGACAATGCAGGCCAATTTAATGTGCAATTTAGTTAATGTATTAAATTAATTCCAAAAATTATGAAACTTGGCCAGATTATGAAATGGAATGAAATTAAGCTACTCTAATTTTTTTGTAATTTTTAGATGCACGGATAATAAAATATGCAGACTTTAGTGAAAATAACTAAACCAATTTTAATAATTACCAAACGATGATATTTCTCAGAAATAAAATTAATCCAAATAGATCTAATTAAGAGCTATTCAAATCAACTTGAATTTCCTTAAAACATTTTACAGTTGATTAATTAAAAATCGATTAAGGTTTTCACTAAATGATTTTTCTAAGACAAACTATACGTGCAAATGATGTGAATTTTGGATATGTTGTAGCATAAACTTAGATCTACCAACTACGATTTTTCAGTGATTTTTCGACAAGCAGAGAATACACAATCAAGTAATGGGCAAAATATTACAATTTTCCACCAAATTAATTTCAATAAATACTCTGCAAATCAGAAAAATACAAATAAATGCTATGATGGTAGAACAAGAAGTGTACACAATGCAACTTTTGAAATTAAAAATAGATGGGAAAATGACAATAAGATAAACGTGCAAATGCAAGGTTATAAATGCAATACAGAAAATCAAAAAGAAGTTCAAATAAAGCACAGGGACTTACATGCAATAGAAAGAAACTTGAAATTTTTTTAAGAACTTGCAAAGGGGTGCAAGTGTCCCCTTTGCAAATTCCCAATTCTTTATTGTGCGATAGATCCTCCCTGTTTTGCTTGCTGGAACAGGGGATGGAGATGGAGGAGGACCTTCTTCATGCGCACATGGAGGGGGCGGCTGGGGTCCTTCTTGAGCGGTCACTGTGCACGGAGGCGGCGCGAGGTCGGCTGGCGTCGAGCTTGGTCGTTAAGTAGGTAGCACCCGCGCGCGCGCCGTCGGAGTGGCGTGGTGGAGGGCTGTAGCTCGTGCGCTGGTGGAGGTTGACTGAGATGCAAGGTGCCCACGGCAGGACGGTGGCCGGCCGCACGCGAGGCGGGTGGCTTCGCGCGAGGGCGGCGGGGAGGAGGCCTCCGTTGATGCGGGTGTGTCGACGTCAGAGGGGGGACGCGCGGCGTGGTGCAGATGGAGTAGATGGTGGGCTTGCTCGCGGCTGGAGGAGGAAGACCGGCATCGTTGACGACGAGAGGGATGGCCGACACACGACCAAGGGACGTCGGGGCAGAGGCACCTTCAACGGCGAAGTTGGTGGCTGATGGGTGTGTGCGTGGTGAAGGGACGAAGAAGAAGGGGGGGATTTCACCACCTCCCCTGTTCTTCATGCATTTGTTTAGTTGGGCGCAAATAACCGAGTAATCGATTGATGGAATTTCTTCGAAAAAATAAATAAAAATCAAAACCACTTTAATTAGATTCGAGTTAATTTCAAGCGGCAAATTTTTTTACTTGGTGAAGTCCAAGGTCGAACTTAGGGAGGCAACTGTCTCCTTAGGTCAAATTTTAGCAATTATTCAAGCGTTGATTTTCAAGGAATACTTTTTTGGGTCTTTTTAATTTTTATGCAGACGTATGCAGACAATGCAGGCCAATTTAATGTGCGATTTAATTAATGTATCAAATTAAGTCCAAAAATAATGAAAATTGGCCAGGTAGTTATTTATGATGAAAATGACCTACACTAATTTTTTTGGAATTGTTCGACTCAAAATGAACTTACTGTGAATTAAATTAACAGACAGAGTGATTTTCAGTATTTAATTTTTAATAAATATCAAATCACAATTTTCTCAGGAACTAAAATTATCCTAGGGGGCTCTAATAATCAGGGACCTAGGAAAATTGACAGAACTTAATTCCACCGTGAAATGAATTTATTAAAATTAATTTAAGAAAATCACTAAACAATTTATTTAGGCCTCGATATGCGTGCAAATGCTATGAAATTTTTATGGTGTGTTAAAAATGGTGTCCTTAAGCTACTGTGAATTTGTGATAATTTTTGAAGGCACAGATAATTAATTAAAAATCAAAAGGCATCACTGGGCAAAATATGTCAACAATGCACCAATTAATTCATTGATAATTCAAATAAGCCTACAAAAATCAGACACGTGTACTAATAGACAGAGGACAAAATTTCCAACAACATGCAATTTTTGGAATTTCAAAATGATGAAAAATACACTCTAGGGACACGTGCAAACACAGGGGTGTAAATGCAATACTGGAAATTAAAATTTCAATAAACAAATATGCTGACAGGGACTAAAATGCAATTACCGATAATATGGAGGACTCTTATGCAATTTCTCCGAGGGACACGTGCTCCTCACGTGGGGTCTGCTTCACAGGGACCTCTTTGCAAATATGGAAAGCTCCAGGGGCCTCTGTGTAATTTACCCAGGCCGCACGTGCTCCTCACGTGGGCGGCCTAGGCTCGGATGGCTGTGGAGGCTCGGAGAAGGCTCGGACGCTCTAGAGGTTCGGACTGCATCTCGATGTAGCTTCGGGTCGCCCGAGCCTAGATTTGGAGAAGAGGTTCGGGCGACTGGGTCACGTGGCGTAATGAAGTCCCTCGGATAGAGATTGATCCGAGGGTTGTCGGTGACGACGCGTGGCGTGAACTCGGACCTTTGGATCGATGATAATCCAACGGCCTCTGGGGCTCGAGGAAGACGGAGACGTGGCTCGCTGCGGACCGCTGGATCAGAGGCACGATCGACGGTGGGAAGCTGCTGCGATGGGAGGACACGTGGCGATGTGGGGGCCGTTCGATCGATGTGATCGAACGGTGGCTGCTCGTCTGCTCCGATGTTCCTCCGCCGCCTGCGGAGGAGATGGCGGGGCTCCGGCGAAATGGCCTTTGCTCCGCCCGTCCTTCCTCGAGTCGATGAAGCTCTCTGACTTTTCGGAGCTATCCCAAAAGTCTCGTGGTGCGGCGGCGAAGGTCCTGATGGTCTCCGGAGCGGCAGAGGTGGACTGAAGCTCGCTGGAGACGAAGCTCGAAGGGATCTCCGGTGAGGCTCCGGCCAGTGAAGGAATGTGAACCTGCAGGAGTTAGAAGCGATAGCCGAGGCGTGCAAGTGTTCGTGGAGATGTTATGGTGATCGGCGAGGCCTAAGGGTGACGGAGGTCGTCTAGAGATGGGGCTCCGGCCAAATGGCAGAGCTGGAAGTCGATGGAGGTGCTGTGCGTCGTCGGAAGGTGCGGAGGGTTCAGCGGGAACGGGAACTTCGACGCGAAGCTCGGCGAGATGGAAATGAGGCGAGAAGGTGATCGTGGATGCCGAATAAAATCAGAGAAGAAACAAGAAAAGAAAGAAGAAGATCGGAGGAGGAATGGAGGGGGTTACCTGGGAATTGGAGCTCAGATTGGAGTTCCAGGGTCGTCGCTCGATGAATCGCCAAATTGCTGTCACCAACTGGAAGATCAGAGCTCAGGGAAGCTCTCTGGAGTGACGGATGGGGGTGAACGGCGCCGGAGGCGGCGTATTTATAAGGAGAAGGAGGTGGTCTGGCTGGTGGAGTGGCGAGGTTGGTGGTAGTCGTGGGGCGAGTATGGGGGAGGTTGTGGAACTTGAGGGAGCTGTCGAGGGAGAGGGGCGAGTGGGGAATGTCGTGGAGGTGTCAGCGGCCGGAGGAGATGGGCAGCGGGCCGCGTGGCGCAACCAAAGGGTGCCACGTGCCCTACTGTGAATGGCTGGATTAAGAAACACGTGTAGAGAGAAGAGGAAGCCGAATTTGGAAAAACTCAAAACATGAAAGTTGTAGATCTTGATGAGATCTACAAGTTTCATGTTGACCAAAGATGGAGATGAGGTCAACTATGATACATAGATACAAATATACATATATATACATATGTAGTATACAAAATGGCCCAAAGACCCAAGTTTCTCATACAAGTTCCAATTTCAATGAAATTAGTCTCATTTTGAAGGTCTTTTAATATGTAGTATTCTAAGAGTGAGTAGACCTAATTCGGGGTTTGTATGAGGGCTTTATGTGTGTTTTAATGTACAAGGGATCTCAGGCTATTTTGGCTATTTTACAAGGGTGAATTTTGGCATTCTTCCCTATATTATTAAGGAATATATGTACATTATAGAGAAGAGGTTATTTTGATGACAAGGTATTTTACAAGGGATTTTTGGCTTCTTATTTAAATGCAAATGGGCTGCTAAAATGCATGAATTATGAATGTGTGCATGAATGCTATTTATGCAAATTAAAAAGAAATATGCCTCTATTTACTCAGGAACAAGGATCTATTTTTGACTTTTGGAGTGATGAATCACAGATTCATCAGTAGGGCGCTTCCCTTGCTCGGCTGTACCTCACACAAAATCCAACAAAAATTAACCCACAAATTGATCAAATAGCGAACAACACAAAACATGAGTTAAATTTTATTATTCTCTACAACTAGGTATATAGCAAGCAGGTGCGTAGACGTCGAACCACAAAGGGCAATTATGGTAGCCTATAGTTATTTTCAACCAATGAGCACTATGTACACATATCATTCATCATATATACATATTTATTTCGTGGATTTTTAGTTTCTTATTTTGTTTATATTATGGATTTTTTTATATTATGCATTTTGTTTTTTTGATTATATATCTTTTAATTTTATTTTTATAATTCCATATATTTATATTTCTTCTTCCTTTTTAAATATATAGATATGTAATACACATATAGTATATATAATTTAGAGTAATATACTTATAAATATTAGTAAATATATAATAAAAATTGCTTTGGGGTTTTATATATGTTTCTAATATTTTTGTTTTTTATGTAGTTTTAAGTTCAAAAATATCCAAATTCATGGATTTAATAAATAGGTCGAAATTAATTTGATTTTTAGAAAAAGTAAATAAGGTCCAAAATTACACGAATCAAATAAAATACATGGATAATCATATAAAGAAAATTATAAAATATAAAAACATATTTTGGGGTTTTTAATGATTTATTAGTTTTTTATAAAATTTTTTGGGTTTGTCAATTATTTGGAGTTTTTTTCCATTTTTAGTGATTTTTTGTATGTAGTTAAAATACAATAAAATAGATAATATATAGTTTTATGTTTTTTTCAAAATATTTTTCTATTATTTAGTAATTTATATTATAGATAAAATACAAATGAGCACGTTTTGATTTTTAATAAATGGTTAATATGGAAAAATATGTAAATAACTACATGCATGAAAGAAATTCTACCAGGAATCTAACCCAATTTTGGCACGATTTTAGGAGCTTGGATGCTATTTTTAATAAATGAAATTCTAGCACCAAAAATACATAGACTAGGAGGGGCTTATTTGTAATAAAAATGAAGATCAGGGGTTCATCTGCAAATGTACCAAAATTAAACAACATATTTAAAAAAATTGGATTTAAAGTGAATGCAAAAAGCTACAGGGGCTTGCATGCAATTTGCCTAGCTCTAGGTACGTCAATTGAGTTGGACAGGACTCAAAAGTAAATGTGCATAAGTGCATGGGTCTACGTGCAAAATGTCAACTTTATTTTAAATATTACATTTTATTTATAGAATTATTAAATAAATATACAGAAAGCGGGGCAAAGTATGCAATTACCCCATTAAACGTGCATGATCGAATGGCTCGCCTTTCATCACTTTTTGTGGTAGCATTAGAGCGGGCGATACCCCTTCAAAGGCAACAGCTGAGATTAGATCACATGATGCAATCTGATGGCTATGGCTCAAACGATTGGACACCTCCTGTAGCACAGGAAGAACATGCATGATCTAATGGTCCTAGATGGACCTTGAAGATCTGGGAAGAAGACCGCCCATGGGCTTGCTCGATCGCCTCTTTCTGGATGCTCTGACCTCCTTCCAGCTCGTAGATATGCTCTCAATCATTCTGTACATGTCACGAACTTGCTGGACACCTCGAAGAGCTCTAAATCTCACCGGAGGAGCTCTGGAGGACAAAGCTACCTGGAGGTGCGCTGGAACATCAAGAGTGCCCCAAATGAGGCCCTTCGCGCACAGTTCCTACATTAATGGACTCACTGGTCGATGGCAAAGTGCCTCAACCCAGTTAGGCGTGGAGTGGATGGCGGATGAAGCGAAGGTGATGGTACTCTGGCGAGGGAGGTGATGCAAGCACCGTTATGCATATCTAGAGGAGATCTGGTCGAGTGAGGCATGCAGGACGATCACAAGATGTCAGAGAATAAATTGTGGGTGGAAGGCATGGCAAATAACAAGCGACACGGTGAGGACGTTCATCGGAGCGAAGCTCCGGTAAATTAGGAATTGAGTAATTAAGCCTAAACTACAATCAAAGTACGAAAGTAAATATGGAAATGAATTATTGGAATGAAAATATAGCTAAAGACATAGAAATATGTAGCTCTCATACATGTAGTGATCGGTAGGGAGCAGGCATGCCGGAGCGCCGCGTAGGTGCACGTCCATCCTCTTAGAGCTGATTCAGACTGTAAAGTTTCTCCTCCTATCATGAGTAAGCTCCCTTGTCCAAGAAATTGGGCTCCTAGACTCATAACAATGATCAAAGAGCAATAGGGAGACAGAGGAGCTTATTTATAAACTTGCAAAGGTACCCTTATTGACGGTTGAATTGGTAAGAATCGAGATTTTGTACAAGTAATATGAAGGGTCGGCATAGATCTTGGAGGAATAATGATGAGTTCCTCCAAAATAGGGAGTGTGATGGATTTCAAGTAGGAAAAAGGGAAGAAATGATGGGAAAATATAGTTTTGACGAGACAGAATGCCTAGAGGGTGAGTTGACCGACGGTCAATAAGCACCACGATCCGATTGGGCCACGCAAGATGCTAGAAGACAAAACCGTGGGTTTATTCGAAATTAATTATTTAAAAAAGAGTAATTGATTTTATTAGTTTTTCAATGTAAAATAAAAAAATGTTTATTGTTTTGTGTAGTTTACGATTTTTATTTATTTTTTGAGGTTATTTACTAGAAGCAAATTTTTAGGAGTTTGTGTATAAGTATATTCATCTATTTTTTGGATATTTTATTTTTATTTTTTACATTTTATTTTATTATTTAATTCTACTATTTTATATATTTATAACTTATTTTTAGGTATTCGTATTTTTATTTTTTTATTTACTAGAACTTTAGTGGACAAAGTTTATTTATTTGAGTTATAAATAATAAAGCATACAATAGGTGTAAAAATTACTTTATTGAATGAATCAAGGAATTTGCTTTTTATTATTTTTTGGCATTTATTTCTACCTACTTTATTCCTTGTTGACTTATTCAATTCTTGACTTGGTCTCAGGGTTTACGTCATAAAATACCTTTGTTATTTTATTCCTTTTCTTTCTTTCGTTCGATAATTTTGGCATTAAAAATCATATTAATTACATAATAACTGCAACAAATAATGAATGTTATTTTTACAAATTAATGGAATTTACATGCATTAGCTAGGGTTTTCAATGCAAAAATGATAGAATAAGTTGATGAAATGGAGATTCATTACCCCCAATACTTGCCATTGCTAGTCCCTAGCAAACACTTACGCAATAAGTGCAGAAAATGAAAAACAAAGAAAAGAAAAAGAAAGAAATTGAATTAAGTTTAATTCTCAGACTTCTCTTCACAAAATCAAAATTTGGAGCTCAGGTTCGACATTTGGAATTTTAGTGCTGGCGTAATCTTATTGGGAATCGGATTCAAAATCCAATATCTTTCAAGAATCTCATAACTCTGTTCAAGTCCCCTCAATATCCTCGTTAAAATACTTCAACTCATATGCAAAACCTTATGACTACGAATCTGACTTGTATAGTGTTTGTGATAGTGGCTCCTCCAACTGAAATGACAAAGAGAATGACTTCTCCAGCATGGCAACCCAATGATTCCAAAATCCAACAACTCCTTCCTTGAGGAACTGGGTATTCCCTTCTAAGTTCAAGTGATAACTAGCTCAAGAATAGGGGGTCAATAGAAGAATGGATGGTATCCAGTGTAACTACTTATCCTAGGATACAAGACCAATGTACTCAAGTCAACTAGCTGCAGGCTAACATTATTTGACTTTGGAGATCAAGCTTGCCTGTTGATTATACAAATATATATACTACGACAGGAATTTTATTTGTAATCAGGACTGTCCACTTTTTGAAGTTTTTTTGAAATACTAAATACAACATCATTTACAAAAGGAGTTTTTCCTTTTGAGCCAGTAGACTATCCCTCTTTTCAAGCATTATTGCAACCCACACATTCCTGTCTTTAAACATCTATGCCACTGGATGGGTTGGGATGTTCTTCCCTCCATAGACGAGGACAAATATTTCCACTTGTGTTCATCATATACCGGTGAATCTAATCCCCTCACTACTCCAACTGAGTTGAGCGAAGTGAAAGGTGTACGTGTCCAAGTTAGATCATTTCCTACATGAGTTATGCGTGTGCTCCGAAATACTCTACTTAGGCAGTCAAGAATCCATTGAACCAAGTCACGTGATTCTCAAAGAATTAAGTCAACTAGACCAGAAGTACCTTAATTACTACTCCTATAACGTTCTTCTGATTAAGTAGATTCAAGGTCCAACCAAGCTTCGATCTTAAGTTTGACTTAGAATAATTCAATTCTTAAACTCAATCCCAGAAATGTGAATGTTATGTAAATGCTATGCAAAAATGCAGAAAATATTTTTATAATGCAATTTTCTAACTTTTGAACTTCTTATGGGTTTTTAAAAAGATGAGGTATTGTTTTTTTCAAAAAGATTTTTCTAATGTTTTTGGATTTTAGGTTTTGCAAATGTTTTTGGTATTTTTTTTGAAAACAAAAGATTTTGATAAAAGCTATGTACAAATATTTACATGGGGATACATCTTATATTTACAAGAGTTAAGTTTTAAGATTTCACAAAAAATAAGTGATTAGTTATATATATTGATTTAATAAAGAACATAGTGTGTTGTATATATTCCTCAAACTTATTTGAAAATTATTTTACAAAAAAATCGAATCTATAGTCCAGAATCATTTTTACAGATAATTTTTACAAATATTTACACACATATGAAAATCATTTTGCAAAAGTTTTTCAAATAGTATATTAGATGTTTCAAAATATTTTTGCAATGATTTTCCAAACATATGCAAATGATTTTATAAACATTTCTATTTCAAACAAAGAAAAGAAATTTTTCAAACAAAATATTTTTAAAATGGTTCAAAATATTTAACAAAACATTTTCCAAATAGTTCAATAGAGTTTTCAAAAGTATTTTAAAAATATATTTCAAAATTTTTTACGGATTTATTAATCAGTATGTACAAAATTTTTTAGGAATAATATGCAACCTTTATTATGTTATTTTAATGAATTTAATGGTATAATACAATATTTTATCCATACTTGTTTAAAATACGAAAGTACGATTTATGGTTAAAGTATATACGTAGTATATACAATCCCCCTATACATAGCTTGAGTTATATTCTCATATATCAGAGAGAAAAAGAGAAGAGATAACTTATTAACCGAGATGTACGAGGGTCTAAATGTCTCAGACAAGGCGGAGACAAAGTTACTGCGGTGACCCTCGGTACATCCCAATTAAATCAACAATTAACCCACGAATAATATCAAGCATTGGAAATCAAAGTGTGGAGTTAAAATTTATTATAACTCTGCAAAATATGTGTATAGTGCAAGTATGCAGAGTGTCGAACACAGGGAGCAAACAGGTAGAATAAGGCAATAATGCTCAGAAATGTGAAAGTGGTTAAATGCCTACAAGTGCTATATTTTTGTGGGTTTTGATTTTTATATTTTTTTATTTAATTTTTGATTTCATATTTTTATATTTTGGTTTGTAATTTACTGATTTTGTATTTTCTTTTTATATTTTCTATTTTTATATTTTCCCTTTCTTTTAATAAAGATATAATGTATATAAGGAATATATATATGTACACTTGAGATAAGATAGGGATAAAAATAGGCGATAATGCTCAAAATACAGGAAATGGAATGTTTTTGTGATTTTTATATTTTTCTAATGTTTTTGTGAATTTTTAAGAATTTTCTAATTTGTTTTGTTATTTTGAAGGGTAAAAATACTAGTAAACAGCGAGATAAGTTGCTCGTCGAAATTAAAATGAGGATGAAAAATATCAAACAGAATCAAAACTTCCTCAAATTAATTTTAAAATAAAGATAAGAAAATAAAGAAAATTCAGAAATTGAAATTATATTTTTTTCGATATTTATGGAATTTTTAAGATTTTTATGAATATTTTTGGTGTTTTGTTATTTTTGGGGTTTCCTTTTGAAAATTTTAATGATTTTTTGTCTGAAGTTAAAATACACGGAAACAAATAAAATATAATTTTTTTGGAAATTTTCAAAAAGGTAATGAATATATTAAAAATAAAAGACTACAGGAAGGTAGAATTGATGTTTTTGATTTTTTTAACTAATCAAACAAGAGTACAAAAATACAACAAAAATCCCTGATTGGAGAACAAACTCAAGGGCATACAGACATATTTTTAGATTTTCAAATAGATGAAATATCTCAAGAAATAAATCAATCACTCAAAATATTGTAGAAATTCTACAGTATACAAATCGCAATATCTTTTGATGAAATGTGAACACAACTTTGGCTTTACTAATTTCTACAACATATCCAAAAATGAGCAAGTGATGTTAAGTATTGAAAGAGTTATTAACAAAATACATCAAATCAGTGTCCTGAGTTCAACAAATCACCATTAATAGCTCATGCATTAGAATATTGGAATTTTGACACGATGTAGGTCTTTGAAGCAGGTTTCTAACAAAAAAATCTCATCGAAAACAGAGTTTGGATGAGTGAATTATGAGTGTTTAAATGCAGGGGTACAGATGAAAAAGTAAATACGAAACTGCAGTTCAAAAATGTACTCGAAAACTTCTTGAAATATGCCAAAACGTAGGGGTATGGCCGCAAAACATGCCACTAATCCCAGTGGTGTCAAGCTGCTCTTGGACAATAAGGAGATGTGCATGAATGTGCTCCGATATATCTGCAATTAGACGAAGGGCTCGAGTACAAAACTCGGCCAAGATGTTAGGTACACAAAAAAGGGATATGAATGGGGTTTCCTTCAATTTGGTGAGGGAAGAAGGATGTGATCCAACCACCGTAAGTGACCGAAGATGGAGGGGGTTGTGGGAGGATACGTAGAATAGCGGAGGATGGCGGCGGTGAGATGTGAGTTGCATCGAGGAGGATGAATAAAAGTCGAAATGATGGGTTGGAAGCTCGCCGGAGCTTCCTCCGACGAGTGGTGAACTAGGGAGATTAAGTGACTAAAAAGCAAGTAAACAAAATGCTAGAATAAATCTATGATCTACAAGTGAATAAAGAGCAAGAAAATAAGAAAAAAATGACCTCGACTGGCCTAGAAACAAGGAAGGTGGAACCTTGACGGTCGGTGGCCAGAGGCAGGGGTGGAGCCGCCCTTCGACTCGCCTAGTCGCGCCTCTAATAAAGTAGGTATCCGATACCATCCTTTATTTTCCTAATGAAGCAACACTCTCAAGTGCTCAATTCCAGCTTACTTGCATTGAATTATATGTAGTCTCTACTACATATATACCTGGATACTAAGAGGAATTTATGCTAAAAATTCATCATTGATCGAATTATGTCACACATGATCCAATTGTATCTGCCTACAACTCTATTGAGTTTAGGTTCATTAGGAGGAGTCAGATAGGAATGATATTCCTTTCTCCGTAAGGTATACCATGAATTCATCTAATAGGTACTGATTACCTAGATTAGACCAAATTCATTTTCATCTTCCTTCAGACTTTGGTTCCAAACCAAAATTATGAAATCTTTGATCATTTCAAAGGTTTCTTTAGGTGAAGAGAAGAAATATCATATCATACATAATCATCAATAGATATCACATATCTATAATGTTTACTATGATATAGATGATCCGCATACATCAATATGTATGAGATCCTAAATACCTTGACATCTTATACCATTCCCAAAGAAAGGTGTATTGGACATTTTTCTTTTGAATACAATATTCATAAGTATGTAAGTTTTAAAATTTTATACATTCTAAAGTTTCATCTCTTACTAGTCTATCGATGAAATCAACAGACAAATGTCCAAGGCTTGATGCTCGATCATTGTCAAATGATCTTCATCCTCCTATTGATCTTGAGGTTTAATTTCAATATTTAGAAATGTTAATGAACCATTTATTAATTTTCTAATTTAGTGTAGTCCACTAGATTTTAGATTACTTTCTGAAATATCTTCATCATAACTCTTTGTGATAGGTTCATTCTAGAATTCATGTTTATTTCCAACATTTAGAAACAAAAAATGAGTGTATTCTAATGTCTAGGTCATAGAGACATTCTCTAAGACTAAGGGCTCTCCCACTGAAATTATGAAGTCTAGTGATCCAATGGAAATTGTTGAAACAATTGCATCAATGTCCATCTGGATAATTATAAACCTTAAGATCAAATTTTTCCAGTCTTCTAAAACATATGCAACCCATTGCAAGTGTTGTTAGAAGATTGAGATACAATTATTAGACTTTATCTTATTTAATAAGTAAGTCAATATCAATGATTTATGTAGATTACTCTGATGCTCCATTCGAGTCCTTTTCTAAGGATTCTAGATAGACTTGATAGTCGTACTATCAACACATCAATATATTGCAGTGTTGGCATTCATCCAACTCTTTGGATGTCATATGGAAGTCACAGAGGTACAATCAATTCTTTTACTATACTTCTTACTTGGGTCCAGCCCATGCTTCTACTGCGCTCCCTTTATCTATGAGCAACCTTTGCTTAAGACTAAGGATCTCTTACGTTAAATTCACAAGAATTAAGAGTAAGATCATTTCAACATTTATACATACTTCATTAAATTCACACAATATGAACACTATGAAGCTTCATGAATGACTAGAGTATAGATAGTAGAATAATGACACTCATCATCTACATCCATCTAAACTCTGAAAACATAGGTTCAGGTAGGTACTCAAACAATTTGATACATCATCTCTTATAGAGCCACCATTCTGCATGATGCAGTGAATCATTTCATTCATGTTAAATGTCAAGAGCACATATGTATGCCAGAATATCTTCATTAATTTTATGAGGATTATTTGATAATTGTGATCATCATCGACATGTCACTTCCAAAGTACATCCGATGAGAGATCAAGACTATATAAAGACATACAAACCCTAGGATTGTCGTCCTATTATCCATTTAATTGTCATTCCTCATTATTATGAGGAAACTTGCACACTGCAACCACATATATTATGTCTCCAACTGCAAGTGCAATATCTGGATCATGAGATCAATCCATGATATTTTATTGGTTATCATTGAGTATAACATTAAGTGGGTTTAATGAAGAATTGTCTGAAATAAGAAATTTGCATAAATTTCTATATATATATATATATATATACACATTTTACTTTGATTTGGGAATTTTATATCAAAGTTGTCTTGATTTGTCAACCCTGAAAGTTCATTCCTTTAATCACTTTCAATGTAAGAGATATACTTACCATTATATCTTAGCAAGATCTGGGATCTCCTTCCTTATCTTTATTACATCCCAATAATATGAGAATCTGCAACTCGGATAAAATGAAGCGGGAACACATTCCGCTTTGCAAGTCCAACTTGCATTTTCCAATTCGGTCTTTAATACCCGGGCCCACCACCCCTAAGGCAATGTTGACCCGTCATTAATTGAACCAACCGTCAACAGGAATACAACTCGATATGCGCAATCCAATATCGCCCCAATAATATGAGGATTCGATATTGGGGTCACTACGCATACGTCCTTACTCTTTCGAGAAGTGAAGAGCCCGATCCAGTTGCACTTGCATACAGGAGGTGTCACTTCAGACAAGCGTCTCCCACATACAATCCCTGGCAACGGAACCCTCCACCTTGACGGGAGACCATGGATGTCACTTATGTGGTCCTCCATATCATACTCAAATTCTAATTAATCACTATGAATCATATTCATTATGATTAATTCTTCCAAGGGAAATAACATCTCTATTCATAATAGAGTGTTTTAATTTTAATTGGATTCCAATCAATCTAACCATATTAAATCAATGATCCAATTAATATCCAACAAACATTTTTAATGTTACTTGAATTATGGTATTATCTTAAATACATATTATTTCGAATTTTAACAATTATAAATACATCATGATTTGCTAAGCATTATACTAACCTTACCCGTTGTCATGGCCAGTACCGACGAGAGTGGGACGGACCACATATGTTGCAACCCGCAACCCCAATGCTCTCCGACTAGACACCATATCCACCTCGGGAAAGGATAATGTAAAATAAATCACTTTGTACTTGAGACGATCATCGGTTCTTCAACCGAAATTATACCATATAATAATAATCAAAATAATTTTTGATTAACATTATAATGAGATTTGCTAAACAAATCCCAAGTCATATTCAAGCAACATGTTTGTTGGAATGTTGATCTTGTAGATCATGTAACCAATCAGTGATCTAGATCACATCTAATCAATTATTGGTTAAGGCAATGCCATTTAAGGAAACAATTATCATCAAATATTTTACAAATATTTATGCACAATTATTCTAGTAAATTAGACAATTTAATTTCACTAATTGATTAGATGACAATCACTATTCAAGCATCAAGTTTGATCAATGTGTTTCCAATTAAGATTTAGATCAAATCTAATCAATTAATTGGTTGAGGCCAAGTCAATTATGTAAATAATCATCTTCTAATATTTCACAAATATTTTTCATGATTATTTTACGAAATTAACAATTAATTGCACTAATTGACAATCACTTGGTTCTACATTAGGATTGTAATTCAGTAGTGGCCCCTACTCACTAAAATTAACATATCTCAATCAATTTAAATCCAAATTAGACAAAGTCAATTTTCAAAGATTGCTAACTTGATTTGTGACAGAAGCCAAGTGATGTTTTACTATTTCGAGGCGGATCTAAACAGTAATTAACTCTCTAATCATGTTAAGATCTACAGTTCCCGCAACAGTGCATACATGTTCATTAAAACAATCATATCTCGAGCATACGAAATCCAATTTACACAAACTCAGATCCTATGGTTTCATTATTTAATGGGGAACACAATCCTTGGAAATAATTTTTGCTTAAATACTTTAAACATGGCCGAAATTATTTACTAAACAGATCTGCGAAATCAAATGCGACAAAAAACTTTCGCGACCTTTACGAACCCAAGTCGTCCTCGGTTTTCGAATCATATTCGAAACTGCCAACCTAAGTCTCTAATACCACTTGAAGTATATGGAATTATACTTAAGTGTATCACAGAAACGTGATCATCGTATCTGATACAACGAAGAACGACTAGTCGTACTAGTTCGGTGCAGCGGAATTTAAAATTTTTCATTCGATGAAACCACATGATCCGCGAACGTTTCTCAGATCGTTTCATCTATAACCACAACAAGTATAATGCAATACCTCTTTAAGCATGGTTGATCGAGTCTCTAAGAGAAGAGACCTCCTATCTCAAGTCTGATCGTCGGTGAGATCACTTGCGAGCGTGGGGATGAACCGCGTTGTCCTCGCAATCAAAGAAGTTGATCCAAGCGTAGTTGCTCCTGATCTCGTCGCACGAGATCGAACATCTCCTTCATGAGTGTAGCACTCCAAGAAGACGGAGAACCGAAGAACGTCAAAGCGGCGGCGCGGTGGCGAGAGCGTCGACGAATCTCTCCTCTAGGGTATGATGGACGGCTACCACAATTAAAGGGAGGGAGGGCTGTCGTGTATGAAGAAAGAGAGACAGAGAGTTCCAAAATTGCATGTTAATAGAGAGCATGGTATGCCTCTCTATTTATAGGGTTTTGGTATCCATGGATCTCAATCCATGGGACATATAAAATCAATGGGTGAGATTGATTTATGTCAATCCAATGGCCAAGATTGTTGTTGTCAAATATAACAAATTTGGATTAAAATATATTTGACAAAATAAAATATAAATCAATCCTAAATCAACCCAGTAAACAAGGAGAGAATGTACATGGAGATTTCATCTCCATGCACCTTCCATGTGGACGGCCACCCATTCCTACTTGGAATAGGGTGCCGCCCACTATTTCCTTGGGGAGAGCAATCTCATGATAATTCATGAGATTGCATATCTCCATGGAAATCTCTCTTTATTTATTTGCAACAAATTTGTTGGGTGTTATTCTTCAAAAATAATTCACAATATATTTGAGAATATTGCAATCTTGCCATGGAAAAATTGTGAATCATATTCACAACCCAAAATAACATTTACATTGTCAATTAATTACACAATATGTATCCAATACACATAATAATAAATCGACAAATATAAATTATAATTATCTCTCTCTAATATATTATAAATCATATTTATAATATATCATGAATAATTGAATATTTCTATCCACATTATTCTTATCCACATTAATTAAATCACATTTAATTATATTGGATAATTTCTTCACACATCAAGATGATTAAATCACATTTAATCATCATTCTTCATTGCTTAGATCTTATGGAATTATTCTTGAACCCTTTAGGAATAATGCAATCTCTCCGCAGATACTTGGAGATAAGGAGAAGGCGATTGTATTGTTCCACGTATAGTGACATGGATAAGTAGATCATATCTCAAATCCAGATCGTAGGCCTCCCATAGATGCTTGATTAAATCAAGATCACAAATCTAATCTTCTCATTGCATCTGAATCACATTCAGATCAATGTCCAACATTTGGACTAAGATCAGATTATTTCTCTACTGAGAGGAGTCACTAAAATCCAGACCTGTTTCATCACTCCCTAGGAATGGAAGCGTCATGGTTATACAATCGTTTATGATCACATCACCCTCAGGTATTCCCAATACCTATACATCCTGCATACTGGAAGGCCCAGAATAAACCCGAAGTATTAGATCAATTTTACACTATCTACTTCAAGGTTCTATCAGCAAGTTTATCATTCTATCATTGGGAGTCGGTATCGATCATATACTTTCCAAAAGCATATATCATACCTAGGTGTTGATCACATACTTTCCAAAAGTATATATCAAACCTACAAATTCAGTCAAGCTTCCAAAGCGAGACGACCATGTGCATGGAATTTGATTCTTCCCAATATCTCATGTGTGAGCTCATATCTTCCAGTTCAGTAACTGAACCTGTATGATCCCTTTGAGAGATCGTATTACTCATATGCCCTTATATGTACACCGGCGCGTCGGTGTATAGACCTTGGTTAGGCCATCAACCTATTGGTCTGCCAAATGTACATACTTAGACATATAGTAACACATCTGTCTCCGATCAGATGATGTGTGCCTGTATCATGACAGCATACGATATAAGACTTTGATTATCTCGATCTCGTTAAATCAACTCTTTGACCTAACTAATCTGACACCTCCGAATATCTATTCCTATGCAGAGGACCTGCATCAAGAGGTCGGTTAGATATCAGCCTAAAGAGATAAGGATTGCCATCTCCTACTCAGGCTGGAGATCATCTCTTAACAATCATTTGACGGTGCTTGATGTGTCCTCAATCTAACTCTTTAGATATTCATCCAAGCACCAGCCTCTATGATTCAATAGTTGAATCAACAGCTGTATGATTATTAAGATGGCCATGGTACATAACCGTAATTGTACTAAGGGACCTATTATGCAAATTATTCATTCTACATTTCAGATCAGGGAATGATATGTGCAATAACATTTATTGCATAATGGCTCGCTGTGGGCTCACATTTCCAACAATGGCAAGAAGATCGGTGTGTATCTAGAAAATAGACAACTCAACCCTCAATATAATGATTGGGCATGTATAATGGATGTATGTGGAGAAAACGTAAAGAAGGAAGCCCAGCGATTTGGGGAACGAATCGACCTATAAAAAATTGAGAACATGGGCAAAAACTAATGTTCTGACACACAACAGAGGGGGGGGGGGGTCAGACAACATGATGAACATGCTCCAAAGATCAAAGTAAATAGGGCGAACGCATGCTCTAATTATCAAGCTATATACTGGGCATGTATGGTGGATATAAGGGGAGAAAAAGTCAAGAAGATTTCATCGTGAAACAATGCGCGATGCGTCCTCCAAAAATCGGCGAAAACGGCCAAAAACGTGGTTCTAACACAGTACATTTGTAATTAATCTAATTTTTATTCACGAATTTTATTTTTAGTGTTGTATTTATCATTTTATTCCACTTTTAATATGTACATATATAATATTTACAAAATAATAAAAATATGAAATAACAAAAATAATTTATAATAAATAAAATGAATATTTTAATGGGTACAAGTATATAATAGGGGTCCAAAACTCAACTTTCAAACCATAACTCCAAAAAATACGAAACCATCTTCATTAAATAGATTATTGAAAATTATATATAATTAAAGGTGATTTTGATACATTTTTATTTGAGAGATACATGTCTGGAAAGTTGGGATTTTGGAAACTTATTCAGATCATAACTTTTGATCTGTACATTATTTTTATAGGAAATTAATTTTGTATTTTTCTTTATTTATCTATCTACAACTTTCATATAAAAAATTTCTTTATTTGAAGTATAAAAAGTGGAACTAAAAATAGGTCTCAAAATAATTAAAGAATGAATTAAACAAAAGGAATTTGTATTGTATTTTTGGCCCTTATCTCCACCTACTTTTCCTTGTCGACCTAGTCATCGAGATGGTTAGGTCTCGGGGTTTCAGGTCATAAAATATTTACAATCTTTTATTCTTTTTCTTTTCTCTTCTTTATTCTATAATTTTAGCTTTAAAAATCGTATTTTATACAATATTTACATACACATACATGGATGCTAAAATGTATGAATTAAGGGCATTTACATGCATTTGCCAGGGTTTTTAAGGCCAAAATGATAGAATAGGAAAGTCTAAAGCATAGGAAAGTCTAAAGGTGATGAAATGTGTATTCATTAATAACTCGTACTAAGCATAGGAAAGTCTAAAGAATGACGTAAGGAATATACGAAAGAGAAGTAAACCGTCCCCCTATACTTAGGATCAAATAATCCTAAGTATAGCAATCTGTACACCAAGAAGGGAGGGTCAAGGGTGGGAATGAACATATCATACTCAGACTGTCTCCCCCTGTACTTAGAGTAAGATATCCCTAAGTATAAAAAAGGATACATTGGAGATGATCTAATAATGAATGAACTCGAGGTGCACACCCCCCATACTTAGGACAAGGTACGACCTAAGTATAGAATACTGGAAAAAAAGGGGTGATACACCCACAAACACACACACACACACACATACACACACACATATATATATACACATAATGTTGTTAAGTTCAGAAACCAAAAATGTAGAGAAGCAAAGAAGAAAGAAGAAAAAATATGAAATATTAAAGAAAGAGTTCTAAAGTGACATCATTTTAATATTGCGATGTTGCTACTGTTGTAGATGTATCTTCAATGTGAATTACTTGGATGGAGTCGACAACGACCAAGAATGTGTTATGCTCAAGGTAGGGCTTCAACAGTTGACCATTGATGACAAATGGTTGTATGTCAGGAGAGAATTTTGATATCACAATACTTCCGTCGTTACGTACTTCTCGAACTTTGAATGACCATGTCCATTTGCTTTTTAATTTGATCAGGAAGAACTTCAACTTTGCATGGAATAGCCACGATACCAGCCTTGAAGGACTATCATCTGATGTGCTGGTAATACTAGCGTTTAACCTTCTCCTTTTACATCAATGTATTATCATATGCATAGTCTTTGAATTCCAATAGCCTGATCAGATCATCTTTCCTTTTCCGATCACCTTGTTGCGAGTCCAAATTGCAAATGTTAACTGCCCATAATGATTTATGAATTAGCTCCACATGCAAGTGGCATGCTTTTCCATATATAATGTGACAGGGTGACATGACCAACAGAGACTTGTAAGCGGTTCGATATGCCCAAAGGACTGAGGCCAATAAATGGGACTATTTTTTCCTGTCCGGCTTAACAAGCTTCTAGAGTATCGTCTTGGTCTCTCTACTGGATAGTCCTTCCATACCATTGGTCAAAGGATGGTAAGGAGATGCGACACGGTGCTCGATGTCATACTCCTTCGTTAGTTTCTTGACCTCTCTATTTATGAAGTTACTAACCCCATCTGATATCAATATCTTCAGAATCCTGAACTACGAGATGATGTTTTCTTTCAGAAAGCAGCACACTATACAGTTGTCTGTAGCTTTAGAGAGGGTAGCTTCAACCAGTGACTTACATAATCAACGATAATTAGGGTGTGCTCATACCACTGAATGTTGGGGAAATGTCCCATGAAATCGATGCCCTAAGCATCTAATATGTCTGCTATCCAAATGATCTTCAGGGGTATGGAATCTTTACTTGTAAGGATGCCTTTCAATCACTGGCCGTTAGTGCATCATTTAACAAATGCTGCTAAATCCTTAAATAGGTAGGCCACCAGAGTTCACACTACAATACTTGCAATACCATTCTGTCTCCAAAGTAGAGTCCACCATATTCGAGAAAGTGACAATGCTAGAGGGCACTATGTTGCTCTGCCTAGGGAATGCACCTGCGTCAAATACAATCAACTCCTTCCATGAATAAGAGAGGATCTTCACATTGGTAGAAATGGATTATTGATAAGAATTTGACTTTCTGGATTTCGTTCATTTAAGTGGAACTACATTTGAGACAAGTTAGTTAACAATATCAGCATACCAACGGAATGAAGCCACTACCAGAATTGAATCGTCAGGAAATGTGTCTGTCATAGGTGCACTACTAAGGGGAGGATCTTACGGCTCTATCATAGAGAGATATTTTTACTACCACATTTTGAACTCTAGGCTGGTTTTTAATTTCCAAATGAACTCCTAGAGGAGAAAGATCCCTCTGATTAGTCTAGGCTTGGCATCTTTCTTCTGTTGTAAGTACCTGATAGCAGAGTGGTCAGTGTATATTGTGACTTTTGATCGAAGGACACAGGTCCTGAACTTCTCAAGGGAGAATACATCATCTAGCAATTCTTTATTTGTTACCATGTAATTTCTATGATCTTTATCTAATGTTTTGTTGGCATAATGAATGGCATAGGGTGCCTTGTCTTTTTTTATCCTCGAACATCCCCAACTGCAAAATCTAATTCGTTTGTCATGATCTCAAAAGGGAGAAACCAATCCGATGGTTGTAGGACTGAAGCATGAATAATTATCTCCTTCAGCTAATTGAATGAAAGGAGAACTTGCTGATCAACGTTAAACTCGTTGTCCTTGCATAGCAATTCTGTGAGAGGTTGGACGATGGGACTAAAATCATAAATGAATCCCTTGTAGAATCTCACATGTCCCAGAAATGACATCACATTCTTGACTGTCTGAGGTGGCTCAAGATTGGAAATCACATCCACCTTTGTTGGGTCGACTTCTATGCCACATTTGGAAATGATGTGACCCCGCACAATTCCCTCTACGATCATGAAGTGGATCATTTCCCATGATAGTACTAGATTGACTTCACGGCATTTTGAAGTACTCTGTCCAGATTCTCATGATAAGAATCAAAGTTTCCACCATAGACGGAGAATTTGTCCATAAACACCTCGAGAAAACTCCGTACCATCTCGGGAATGTTATTGGCGTGTTGCACAGTCCAAAGGGCATTCTCCTGAAAATATAGGTGTTGAACGGACAAGTGAAGGTTGTTTTCTCTTGATCTTCAGAGGCAATTACCACTTGGTTGTACCTGGAGTACCCATCCAAAAAGCATAAGAACTCCTTGCCATCCAGTCTTTCCAATATTTGATCAATGAACGACAAGGGGAAGTGGTACTTCTTAGTTTCTACATTGAGGCAATGGTAGTCGACACATACGTGCCACGATATTGGTACCAGAGTAGATATCTCCTCTCCTCTATCATTTGTGACAACAATAAGCTCTGACTTCATTAGATCTATGTCTAGGGAGATTACCAATTTGGAGTCGGAGATGGGATAAATGAAGCCCACATCACATCATTTTGTGATTTCGTTCAAGACATCATCCTTCAGATTCGGGTTTAGTCTTCTTTGAAACTCAAGGACGACTTGGCATCTTCTTCCAGTTAAATGTGGTTGGAGAACATTGCAAGATTGATCCCACGAAGATCTGAAATATGCTAACCAAGTGCCTGATACTTCAACCCTTTTAGAAGTGGCTTTAGTTCTGGTTGTGATCTAACCAGCTTTCCAATAACATTCTAAAACGGTGCTAGTTAAAGGATGCTCTGCCTGAACTCTGGAGATAATGCATACCTCAGCATCTCACTGATGTTCTGACAATGTGCCCAACATATCTGCAATGGACTCAATGTGTTCGAGCTGGAGTGAATCATCTGAATCAAAGAACTGCATCAACAAAGTAGACTCTGTCTCCTAAATGTCCTCGGAGCTTGCATCGACTGTGCTTCCAAGGTCCTCCTCTATAGATAGCATTTCCTATGTCCATGGATCATTAAAACAGGGTGGTGTATCTCTAATCTCTACAACGAAGTCATAGTCTACTTCAAATGGTGCTGCAAGACTTTCATCAGTTATGACTTTAGATTCGTTGATCATGCCTATTGTGATTTGATTGTTGTTCGAGCTGAAGGTGATCTTTCTAGACCCATAATCAATAACGACTTCTAAAATGCGTAGGAAAGGCTGACCTAGGATGATATGAGTCTGGAAAAAGGATGCAAGTGAGTTCATATCAAGGACTACAAAATCAACTGGAAACGACATGTCACGTACCTTTACTACAACATCTTCCGAAAGACCTCGAGGTCGCTTGATGGATCGATCAGCAAAATAAAGGCTCATTCCTGTCTACTTAAGAGTACCAACCCTGAATTCTTATAATAATGAAGATAGCAGGAGGTTGATGAAAGAACTATTATCAAGCATGGTTCACTCGAAGACTTGATAAAAAATCTCGCAAACTGATCAAAGTTGCTCCTCCGACTTACTTTTTCTGAGGGAGATTGCTTATGGATGCAATAGTGGCCATGGTGACAACATGCTTCTCACCCCGGTGACATATGTTACTACATGTTGGTCGATGCTTGTTTGTATATGCCTCTTTCAAACCTTTCTTCATAGTGGGCATGTATTCCATGGCCTTCATTAATGGAATCTCAATAGTCAAACTATTGATAATATCCACAACATCGGGCTCAGATAATTCATTTTTTCTTTTAGCATTTTTTTGTACATTTTATTGCCTTCTATAAAAAGGAATATTTACAATACCGAAATCAAAAACTAATTTCTTTTTTACAATAAAATCCTTGTCCACAATATTCTGCACGCCTTTTTCATAAAAAGGAGTACAACTGGAGACGAATGTACTAGTACTGGTGGACAAATAAAAGGCATGGTCTTCGCATTATTGGCTGGCATAGGATCAACTGCTATTGGCGGCCTACTCCGTGGATGTCGTGTCTTCAGGTTGACTACAAATATATTTTTTTTGGTCTTTTTGAGATTTTTTTATTTCTTTTTGTCTACTGATGGTGGTGGTGTAGAATGGCAATTAGCATGGCTCGTTCTTCTTCCTCACTTATCCTTGTAGCTGGCACGAGTGATGCAGAAGATGTCCATTTATTTATCAAATCTTTATTCTTCCCGTTGCTTCTGTCAGATAGAGGCAAATACCTACCCGTCATGAGAGTGACAGCATTAGATAAAGCAATATTACAATCATCTGACTCTACAGGCACTGACTTGACATCACATTCTACCTTCTCTTTTCTTTTTATGCTATTGGGATTAGCTTTGACCTGTGTTGGAATGGATGATTTGGTGGCGGTCAGGTCATCTAGCTCCTTTATCATATCTTCTATGCCTTTTACAAGTTGGGACAAGCAATCAAGGGAAAGGTCCACTTGATTCACCTCAAAAGGTTTAGCGTACAGACCACGATGTTGCTGAGTTTTGGGAGCTGGGGCTGCGACTGCTGGTTCTACAGAGGTGGTGGAGGAAGTCGGTACTGATGGTAGGAGGGAGGAGGAACTTCTAAGATGGTACAATCGTGTACTGGTGGTACTACTGTGGCTGACGGCACTGCGGATGCAGATACTGCTGATTCGGCCTCCATTGGTGTTGGTACTGCAGAGAATGGAGGTATTGAGGTTGAGGTTGAAAGGATTCTCCGAAACGATAACCATGTGGTTGGTGGTAAGCCATGTTGGCTTGTTGTTGGCCTTTAGGGTCTTCGGTTGAAAATGCCAGTTGTGCATCATTGGTCCATATACCATAAATTTCTTGAATCGTGGATGGTAGTAGGAAGGATGGATCAGAATATGGAAGGAAGTCCGGCTGGTAAACCACCATCTACTACTACAATCCCAGATCAAGCGCCTGCATATAGTACACGTGTTGGATTGCCGATGGCTACTGACTCAGCTGAGGTTGTTGTGGCGGTGATGGCTCATACTTCTTCTCAGCTGGAGTTTCTATAGGTGGTGTCACCGACTGGATAGAGCTGATGGTGCCCACCAGCAGCTCCAACTACTTGGTGATATGGTCCAGCTTGTCTAAGTGTTGCATCCTCTTTTTGATCGCAATAAGTTTCTTGAGATCACGTGGTCTCTTCTCAATAATATCAACCTTTGAGATATGACCCCTTATGATGCTGAGGTTGTAGTTCTCATCTCTCTCCACCTCATAAGATGCCGTTATATGTACTTGCCTCTGGACGATCTAGGGTTGTTTCTGATATGCACGAGATGAAGAGATTGTGGCCTCTCCTTCTGCCATTTCATCGAAAATCTGCCAAACTACATATTCATCCATGTTGAAATGGGATACCCATAGGTTGCGTTGACGAGCCTTTGGCTCTATACATTCAGTCCCTCAAAAAAGTGGTGTACCATGCTCATCCTCGGTATCTCATGGTGGGGACACTTCTCTTACAAGTTTGTGAACCACTCCCAAGCTTCATCGATTGTTTTAAGGGCACTCTGGGAGAAGTTACTGATCCTAGCTCGGCAGAAAGGTGGATTTTAGTTCCTCCCATGTAGTCACAATCTTTTCCAAAGGATTGACCTAGTATAGGGCCTTGTCTTGTAAACTGAAGGAGAATGCCAATATTTTAATTACGTCTAAAAGAACAATGGGGTAGTGGGTAGTATTATAGATGCGTGAAAACCGCTGCAGGTGAATATAAGGCTCTTCGTTGGTGTTCCCCTGAAATGATGGGAGAAGAGAAAGGAACTGAGGCTAGAGCTTAAAGTGAGCGTATACCAATGAAATGAGGATATGCTCAATCATCTTGCTATCTTCAGGATTATATGTCTCTTTGAGCATGGGTGTCTACCTCCTGTGTTCTGGTTCTTCCTCGTCTGGACATCAAGGGGTCCACCTCATCCTCCTACTGGTATGTTCATCACAACATTCAACATCTCCTAAAATGGAGTCTGCGGTAGGGCCTACTCGATATGTTTCTTGTAGATGGCCTAGATGAAGACAGTAATATAGCATTCACTTGGTTCTGATTTGGAACTGTCCCTGCTCGGGATAGGGAGGTTGTTATCCCTTACCCTTTCCTTAAGGTACCATCTCTAGGTTTGACTACGACAAAATGAATTCGGTGTTGGGATCTAGGATTAGGGCTAGCTTTTATCAGAAATGTGAAAAAGTCCCAATCAGACCACTTGAAATTGATTTCTAGCTACCAAGATGAATCATGAATTAGGGTCAATCACAGTGTTGGGAATGAAGAAAGATGTGTATCGTAATCAACTCTTATTCACAACTGTGAATGTGGTACGAAAGTGATCCTAGTTTATTGGGTGGTCAAAAAGGATGGATAGAATACGAGGAGTTCGGAGATCGACCTGAAAAGTCTAGATCGGGTTCTTAGGAATTGCCTCAAATTATTGACGAGGTCGAGTCTATGGAGTCGATGTAGGCACACAGTCCTGACTAAGCTATCCATGGATCGACATCATGGAGCAAAAAGGAGGTCGATGTAGTATGAAAGATGCGGTGGTCAATGAGGAATAAAATGGAGTGTAAAACCATACAAAAAATCTCAAACTGAGCGGGGGTCAAAAGGGAGACACACATGACAAAATTTTGCGTAACTACGTGGGACTTGATCTTTGAACCTTAATCTAGATCCATATAAATGCAATACAAAAATGGGCACTAACTCCCGCCATATGAAGTCGACAAGGTTTGGCTATTTATTACCTTTTCAGTTTTAGACTTGTTATTTCAGGCATATCTTGTAACAAGTCCTTCATACACTAACCCTACATGAGAGAGAGTACGGTCGGAAAAGTATCAAGTACACATCCTCCTCCTATGTAGCCTGTAGTCTGCACTTTTTGAGGTTTTTGTAATACTTCCTGGATCCCCACTCAGCTACAGAAATAGAGAGAGGAAGTCGATAGGCAAAACTGCTACTTCGGTCCTCGCTCGCAATGGAATCACACGTGACCGTGCAAGAATCTACTCAAATGTGATCTCAAGAGACAAATATCCCCGTGATGGTGTGGCCTAAGCTCGATACTTTATACCATGTTAATTCTCCACACAAGGCGGGAACACCAACGCTGACAAGGCCCTACTCGGTCATGTACTATAGAAGCACCATTATTTCGGAAATCCATGTGATACATAAGGCAATTATAGCTTGGGTTCTGGTCTCTAATCTTTAGCAGATCGTGCCTCGCTCAAGGGAGGGGTTTTGGTCCCTTCCTAAGGTACCTGAATCAATAACAGTTTTAAGAACCCATGACAACGAAAGTCAATTATGAATTTTAATTAAGGTCAAAGTTTATTTAGTAGCCCCCTTGTTTTAATTTTTGGGTTTTCACTCTTTTCAGATCTATTTACTTACAAGAGCCTATCATTTTTGTATATTTTCATTTGTCTTAGGTGCTCAAAATCACAGGGAGATAGCGAGAAGGCTATGCAAGTCGATTCAGTGATGGAAATTTCACCATTGAATCTGATGATGCATGCTGAGTTAGAGGACTTACAGTGCTTCTCAGCTCTCTCCATGCAGAATGCAAAATAAATTTTTTTAACCTATCTACATGGTTGTATGCAATTGACAAAATCACCCTAAACAGTAGTTGTTACTAATCGTCAAGAACCATATGTCAGTTATTTTGAAATATACCATAGAGTCTGGTCTTGGAGATATCTTGGTGCCCGCCATAATAGATCCTGCTAGAACTGCATGATGTCTCTCAAGGCACATGGGTTTGAATCCAAACATCTAACACTTATTTATTTGACTAGATCCAACGTAAGAGACTATATGAACATGCATTCTTATTAGGGTTCGGATCTAGTTATCGAGTCAAGCAACATATGTCCAGGGGCTCCATGACATAAAGCAAATGAAAATAAGGCAAAAAACTCAAAACATCGAGAAATAAAATATTAAAGTGAGAAAACACGGAAAATTACGATGAGGCCCCTAGGTGAATAGACACGTGCACTGGACATCGTTGTGGAGAGAGAGTCCAAGTCTTAATTATTACAAATTACTAAGTGTATCTCACACTCACCAATAATTACATAAATAAAGCAAACCTAATTCTATGTTAAATTTCCTCTCTTTGTTTCAGTTGTAGCCTCTCCAACAGGTCACAGAGTGAAGACCAACCTCCTCCAAGCTTGGTTGCATCGACCTCCTAAAAGTTGTCCTTGCATGGATGGCCCTTGCAACAAAGTCACAAAGAAAATAGTATTAGCATAGATACTCAAATGAAATCTAAATAAGTTATATATAAAGAATAATTAAAAAGGTGTTTGCAAAATAAAACAATTATTATTTATATCAATATATCATTGAATAATAAATTCTATAGAAGATAAATGTTAGAAATAGGCTAGATTCATTGCTCCTAGGCATTGGCACCATTTGATGAAGTGGATTTATCAAGGGTTTGCTAATTAAACTCTCTTAGTGTCGCTGAGGTGACCGCACACGAAATCCTATCTTCAATCAAAAATTAACTTACAAATAGATCAAGCAACGAACAACACAAAAGATGAGTTAAAATTTATTATTCTCTACAACTAGGTGTGTAGCAAGCAAGTGTGTACAAGTCCAACCATATAGAGCAATTATGGTAACCTATAATTATTTTCAACCAATGAGCACTATATACACGTGTCACTTATCATGTATATATATATGTGTGTGTGTATGTGTGTGTGTGTGTTATTTTAATTTTCTTATTTTTTGGATTTTTGTTCTATATTTTTGTATTTTGTTTTTTTAGTTTTATTTTTTTTATTTTGCTTTTATATATCCACATCTTTATATTTCTTCTTACTTTTAACTATATATATTTGTAACATAGATATATATATAGAGTACATTTAAAATATAGAATAATATACGTATAAATATTAGTAAACACATAATAAAAATTATTTTCAGGTTTTATATATATTTATAATGTTTTGTTTTTCTCTAATTTTGCTAATTTTTATTTATTTTTAAAGTCAAAAATATCCCAATAAATGGATTTAATAAATAGGTTTAAATTGATTTGAGTTCTAAAAATATTATATAAGGTCAAAAATTACTTAAATCAATTTAATATATATACAATAATATAAAGGAAATTATAAAATAGAAAAACATATTTTTTTTGGGTTTTTTTATTTTTTTATATTTTATAAAGATTTTCAGGGTTTTCAATTTTTAGGAGTTTTTCCATACGACGAAAATCTCTCTTTTTCCTTCCTCTATCTCGATGACTGGAAACCAAGGATTTCATTTTTTGTTGAGTAATAGTTCGAGTAAGTCTTGAATGAGCCCCTTGAAAGGTTGATGCAAATAAACAGATTTTTGTTCGACGTCTCCGAGCTATATATCCTCGTTTAACTTTGGTTTGTATTTTAAATACAATAAAATAGATAATATATATTATCTCAGAAATTTTCAAGACATTTTTCTATTTTTTGGCATTTTATACTATAGAATGAACAAAAATGAGCTTCTTTTGATTTTTAATAAATGGTTAAAATGCCCAAAAATGCAACATAAATACTTGATGTGAAAGAACATGCTACTAGGAATCTAACCCTATTTTTGCACGATTTTAGCAGCTAGGGTGTTATTTTTAATAAATGAAATCCAAGTTTCAAAAATACATAAACTGGTAGGGGCATGTTTGTAATTAAAATAAATATCAATGGTTCATCTACAAATATATCAAAATTGTACAACTTTTTTGAAAAAAATGTCACACTTAAAAGTAATAAAAAATCGTAAGGGCGTACATGCAATTTGCCCTACGCGCTTGGTGCAGTAAGTGAGCTAAGCTGGACAAAACCCAATAGTAAATATGCATAAATATATGGGTTTACGTGTAAAATGTCCATTTTATTTCAAACATTACATTTTATTTATAGCATTACTAAGTACATATACAAGAAGGTGGGGTAAAGTATGCAATTACCCCATTATATGTGTGCGATAGAATGACTCACCCTCAATCACTAATCAACATGGCAACATCAAAGCAGTGATACCCCTTCGCAAGAGACGGTTGAGATTAGATCACAGGATGCAATCTGATGTTTATGGCTCAAATGATCGGATGCCTCTTGTAGCGCGGGAAGAACAAGTGCGATCGAACAATCCTGGAAGGACTGGAAAGAAGACCTCCCCTAGCTCGCTCGATTGCCTCTTGTTGGATGCTCCAACCTCCTTCTGGAACGCAAAGATGCTCTCCATGATCCCGTACATGCTGCGGACTTGCAGGACACCTTGAAGAGCTCTAAAGCTCATCGAAGGAGCTCTGAAGGATGAAGCTACTAGGAGGGGCTCTGAAACTTCAAGAGTGCCCCAGATGAGACCCTTTGCATGCAGTTTATGCATTAATAAACTTGTGAGTCAAGGGCAAAGTGCCTCGACCCCGTGAGGCACGAGTGGATTAGGGATGAAGTGAAGGCAGTGGTGCTCCAGTGAGGGTAGCGGAGTGAACTATTATGCAGATCTGGAGGAGATCTGGTCGAGTGAGGAGTATGGGATGATCAGAAGGCATCAGGGAACGAAATGAGGATGGAAGGTGTTATGGATAACAAGCGATACACGTCCGCTCCGACGAACTACAAACTGAGTGGTTAAGCATACTCTATGATCTAAAAATGAAAGTAAATATAGAAATGAAATATTTGTTATAAAAATCTAGCTAAAGAAGAGAAATATGCAGCTCTTATATCTATGGTGGTTGGTAGGGAGCAGGGCATGTCGGGCTCCGCTTAAGTGCACCTCCGTCCTCCTAGAGCTGATCCAGACTGTAAAGATACTCCTCTGGTCACAAGTAATCTCCCTTATCCAAGAAATCAGGATTCTAGACTCGTAACAATGAATAAAGAGCAAGATGGAAATGGAGTAGCTTATTTATAAACACGCAAAAGCACTCTTATTAACAGTTGAATTGGGAAGAATCGACATTTTGTATAAGCAAACTGAAGGGATAGCGTGAATCCTAGAGGATAAATGATGAGTTGCTCTAAAGGAAACAAGCATGATGGATCGATGGGTCGAGTGGAAAAAGGGAAGAAAAGAGGGTAAAAGACATTTCTGATGAGTCAAAACGACTAGAGGGTGAGTTGACCGACGATTAACAAATGACGTGATCTGATTAGGCCACACAATCCGCTTGAAGACAAAACTATAGGTTTATTTGAAAATAATTATTTAAAAAGAGTAAGTGATTTTATTAATTTTGAGTATAAAATAAAAAAAATGATGATTATTTTGTGTAGTATTTTATTATGATTTTTCGAGGTTATATTTTAGTAGTAAATTTTTAGAAGTGTTTTGTAGGTATTTCATCTTTGTTTTTGGATATTTTATTTTTATTTTGTATATTTTTCTTTATTATTAAATTATATTATTTTATATATTTATAACTTATTTTTAGGTGTATAAATATATTTATATTATATTTTTAGGATGTTATTTTTATCTTAAAATAAATAGGGGTATAAATTGTATAGGTATATTTATAAGTACTTCTTCTATGTATTTTAAGTGAGTGATTTATTTTTGTATTTTCATTATTGTTTTATTCTAGTTTTAGTGTGTACCTATATTGTAAATAATACTTGCAAATTTATAAAAATAATAAAGAATGAATAAATTGAATATTTTATAAGGGTATACTATATAATGAGGGTCCAGAACCTAGCATTCATACCTGATGAACCTTTGTCTCATGAAATTTATTCTATCATTTTGTCCTTAAAAATCCGAGTCAATGCGCGTAAATAGGCTTAATTCATGCAATTTATCATTCATACATTTGTGTATAAATATTGTATAAAATACAATTTTTAATGCCAAAATTATAGAATAAAGAAAATTAAAGATAATAATAAAACATTGCAAATATTTTATGACCATAAACCTTGAGACCTTAGCATCTCAATGACTAGATCGATACGGAATAACGTAGGAGGAGATAAGAGCCAAAAACCAATAAAAATCCCTTTTATTTTATTCATTTCTATTCATTCCTGGGACCTATTTTTGGTACCACTTTTTGTACTTCAAATAAAGAAACCTTGAACATGAAAATTATAGATAATTATATACAGAAAAATACAAAATTGATTTTACACAGAAATAATATAAAGATAAAAAGATATGCTCTAAATAAGATTCCAAAATCCCCACTTTCTAGACCCATATTTCTCAAATAAAAAATTCAAAATATATTAAAATCATCTTTAATTGTATATATTTTTTAACAATATATTTAATGAAGATGGTTTCATATTTTTTGGAGTACCGATTTGAAAGTTAGGATTTGGACCCCTATTGTATACTTATTACCAATTAAAATATTCATTTTATTCATTATTCATTATTCTTATAATTTCATATTTTCATGATTTTGTAAATATTATTTATGTTATATGTACATATTAAAACATGAATAAAAACATTAAGAAGACCATAAAATAAATACTTGTATAAAATACATAGATGAAATACCTATATCATAGATAATATATCTATTTATTTAATTGTATATAACACATCAAAAAATAAAATAAGAATATATTTAGGTTTATTGAATGAAGTTATAATTTTATAAAATAATAAATTTAGTTATATAAACTAAATATACAACACAAAAATAAAACATTAAAATATATAGACAAATATACCTATATATAGCCCCTAAAAGGTACCTTGTACATCTAACCTCAAAAAAATAAATAAAATAATAATAAAATAGTTTTGAAAATAATAAACATTTCTTACTTTATAACATAAATTAATAAAATCATTTATTATTTTTAATCGAATTTACAAATATAATTTATAGGATTTTTTTGGCTGGACCACGTCGCCCAACCAGAGCATCACGTTCATTGACCTCGGTCAACTCTTTAACCGAGGTCGGTCCCCTGTCAGAAACGAGTTGTCTTGTTTTCTCGAGTTTTTCGAGGGCATTCCTTGCATCATTTCATGTCGACTCCTTCTTGACTTTTTCTCCCCATTGATCTAGGATTTACGCCAGCATAATAGATCGATCTTTAGATCATCGATTCATCTGCTATTCCTCCTTGTCCATCCTCTTGTACAAAAACCACTAGCCGAGTTCGTTAAAGTTTAGAACCCCTTTGGTCCCTCTTTTCTCCCTCTTGAGGTGTTCGTTGGCTAGAGGGCGGTGACAACACCCTTGGTCCCTGTCCATCCTCTTGGTCCTTAGACCATCGATTCATCTGCTATTCCTCCCTGTCCATCCTCTTGTACAAAAACCTCTAGCTGAGTTCGTTAAAGTTTAGAACCCCTTTGGTCCCTCTTTTCTCCCTCTTGAGGTGTTCGTTGGCTAGAGGGCGGTGACAACACCCTTGCCACGACGTTAGGTTCGTCGGAGGAGCGGGCCTTGGGTGGCTCCACCAATCTTTAGTGAGCTCCATCGTGAGGTACCTACCTCGCCACCTCTGTGCCTGGAGGTTATTTTTCTCACTTTTCTTGCATTTCTTGCTTTGTCTACTCGCCAGGCTTAATTAGTGTTATTACTTCGTCTATTAATCATGTGATTGAGTCCCACAAACCCTCACCGTCCCTTTAGCTAAACCCTTTACATTTCACCCCCAAAGGACCCTAGACCCTTAGTTTTTTCCCTCGAGCTAACAGTGCAGGCCTAGGAGCATAGGCCTTGTCTGGAGGAGTTTTTGAGAGCAACCTCCCAGGTTCGTTGGAGCACCCTCGAGTACCTGAGGCCATCCGATGGGCTTCGGTCCCATTAAAGGCACATGAGAGGCGCGGAGTTGCATTAGGAGCATCAAGCACCAGTTGGAGAGCTTCCAGGTGCCTGGGAACTAGTGTATCGATAGATTCAAAGTCGCCAGCACGAGTTCTTCAAGCGTTCTTGGAGGCCATCACCGCACCTCGGATCATCGGGCATACTTCCTACACTTCAGCCACCGTCTGATCATGGATAGCCACAGTCGTCTGATCTCCTTGACCGATCTGATCCTGCACTTTGGATCGTGAACTATCTTCAGCTCATCCTAGAGCGACATGTGGCAAGTGAAACGACACACACCGTCCGATCCACACAGAGGAGCGGGTATTTTGCAATATTCAGCCATGCATTTTTGTATTTAAATATAAGCTTATAAACATTCTTCTTCATTGTTAAAGTTTTGTATATTTACGTCCAAACCCTCAAACCTTTATATTTTGCATTGTAGTCCAGGCCACATCACCTCACGTAACCCTTCATGTGCCTCGACCCCTAGGCTTTTACCTATTGGTGTTTCATCCGAGAACTAATTTATGTAGTTATAACTTTTTGTAAAAATTGCAAGAAAGCCCATGGATTTTTTTATAAGTACAGTTTGAACCCCGATAGTGGCGCACGAGTTCACACACGCTATTTTAGGAGATTTTACAGGGATATGCCTATGAGTCTTAGATTTTGTAATTTGTCCTGTAATTTAAATATTAAATTATATATTTTTGTGAAATTTGTACTTTGGCCCTATTTTACTTTATATTTAAAAAAATACTACTACCATTAGTGTAGTTTCTCTTTGTTGTCTCTATTTATTTCAAGTATCTTGAAAAAATCCTAAAAAATAGGTGTAGCTTCTTGATTGCATCTACATTCATGCACATATTTTTATTTTGCAATTAGAAGCATTTTAGTATTTCAAAAATATCAAAAACATGTCTTCTTGCCCCTATTTGCACTCGAAAATACATAAAAATTATAAAACTTTTTGAAAATTTCCCCCCAAAAAATATATTTTGTTTAGTTAGGTATGTTTAACTTTCGCATCGAAAATCACTAAAAAATATAAAAGACAACTCATAAAAATAGAAAAACCTAAAAACTTTATAAAAATCTAAAATATCCTTAAAAGATCGCAAAAATGTACTTTTTGTTCCTGATTTTTATTTATAATATTATATCTATATAAAAATTAATTTGGAGAATTTTTGTTGCAGTTTACTATTTTTAATCTCTATTTTAATTTCTGCTATTTATTTTAAACCCTGTACTTGGGTATTTTGACTTTCAAGAATATATAAAAATTAGTTAAAATTTTGGAAAAAATCACAAAATAGTAATAAATTATCTAAAACACAAAAAGATTTTATTTCTTATACTTTGATTATTTTTTACTTTTGTGTACATATATTATCTCTCTCATACCTTTATTGTATATATATCTTATATATTGTCGTATATATATTAAAAGAAAAGAAAAGAAAAATTATAAAAAGAAAATATAAAAATAGGAAATAAAAATCAAGATATGAAAATATTAAATCAAAAATAAAATAAAAATACATAAATATAAAAACCCACAAAAAATAGCAGATTTATAGACACATACTTCACAATCACTTTCGTGTCGTTTTTGTCTCGAATGACCTGCTTGTTCCCTGTGTTCGACCTCTACATTACTTGAACTATACACATCTTTTGTAGAGTTATAATAAATGTTATCTTTGCATTGCTTTTCATTGTTTGTTCATCTATTGTGGGTTAATTGTTGTCTCAAGTTGGATTTCGTGTGAGGTCTACTTAATGACTTTTTTTCCTTGTGAATTAACACATCCTCCACTGGATCCTCTTCAACAAATGGTGTTGTTGCTGGGGAGAAACAACATATAGATCGACTTTTTGATTGATTGTGATTGTTTTCCTATTTTTATGCATGCACACCCATGTGAAGCCGACGAGAGACTCCTAGTAACAGTGGAGACTTAGAGTGATTTTTAAGACAGAGCTCTTTTTTATTTCTTGTATTTTATTTGTGTAATTTAAGTGAGAGAGAGAGACCATATTTATTATAATAATACAAGTACTCATGACTCTAGACATTCAGTCTCAATTTCCCAGTGTTTGTTTACTTGGGCGCTCACCGTTGTTTCTCGTGTTTTTGTCGCATTTTTCCCTTTGTTTATAAGTTTTGTTTTCCTTATTTTGTGTGATTGAGACCTTAGCTTTAGGATTGTGTGTCTATAGAGTTGATCCAAACACTTAATCACCATTGCATGAACCTATAGTCTACGTTTAGATCTAGTCAAATTTTTAATTGCTTCTCACTTAGTCTCGGAACCCCCACCGTGAGAGTTCTCCGTACAATGCTTCTAAGACCCATAGTTATAGTCACCGAGGATTCTCCAAGACTGGACTCTAATGTTCCATTCTAAGTCATTAGCATTGGTTTTTCAAGCTTATAGCAATTTCCAAACTTAGGGCAATTTCATCAGCTTGCATTTGCATATAGTATAGGTTTCAATTCTGTTGAGCATCTTTGCATGTAGAGTGCTGGAGGCAAGGTGAGCAATTATGCTTTAGAATACATCATCGTTTTTACCGCTTGCATTTCTTTTGCGACTCTCCCTCTGTTTTTGCCAACGTAGGTGTTTAAAGGAATAGACTCCTTGATAGGCTCTTGCATTCTTACTAAAAATACGAAAAATGATAACCAATAAAATTGGGATTTCTAATTTTACTTGAACCTAAAATCAAACAAAAAGAAAAAGCTTATCTTGAAGCGAGTAATCCCCCCATTGTATTCGCTTTTACTTGCTCGTGCACACCCTAAGTACTAGTGCCTAAATCCTATTTAGCCTCCTAAGTGTTTGCGTAACATTTGGACTTCTCACCTAACTTTAAAACAGAAAAGATAAAAAGATTGCTCTTTTTTGGTCTCTACCGAGTTGAGTAGGTGAAATGAGGGTTTGTATTCTGTGCGTTTATTTGTGTTTTCTTGTGTGACTTTATTCTCATTTCTCTTGACTTAACCTTCGTGCTCCCAATCATTTTCTCTTGTTTCAAGATTGCCGACTAGAGCATTTTTTGTTTGGATTTTGTGGATCTCTCATTCACTCCATCCAATACACCTCTCTTTTTCTAGGAGGACTTTGCTCCTGATTTTTCATACATATTCGACCAACCCACTATTTCAGGATCCAGACTTTTACCTTCACAAATCATTTCCACCACCATCACCCTCATATTTAGACAATCCACTCTTCCTTGAGTATCCTGATTTGGAATATGATTTTTATCCACACCAGCCACCCATGTCTGACTCACCCGATCCTGAGATTTTGCAGTCACCTTTAGTGATTTCTATACTTGAGACCTTCAATCAAATGATGGAGCATGTAAACTTAAGGATGAGTGATATATTTACCATAAATAAGATCCTGCATGACGCTTCATTCTTTGAGGATTTTAATTCATTTGAGGATTATCATGAGATCTTGCAATCACTCAAAATACATAAAAATGAGCAAAATTTAAAAATACAAAAATATTCCAGGAGATCTACGGTTGATTCAGACTGTGAGGAGAGGCCCCCCTTGCCAGATTCTTTGACCATACATCCATTCACACCTAGTCCCATCCTTGACACTGAGGATGCTGGTATACATACTGCTCTTGGCATTCCTCGTGTATATGATGATTCTGATCTCCTCCCTTGTATGGAGGAGGTTCAAATTTTTTTTAAAAATTACTGATTGAACCCGAAATGGTGGTCACAATTCACTATATCATCTGTGCCCAACTTCAACAGACCATGGCCCATTTATCTGCTCCTCTTCACAAGAAGAGAAAGCAGAGGAGCAGATCTTAGCATCATATTCTGAACATGGCCACTACCCACGCCATCATACACCATCCTCTTCTTAGGAAAAATAACACTGCTACACTTTTCATTAGCTACACCATCTCTGAACATACTTGTGTCCACACTCTCCTCGATGGCGGTGCATCGATCAACATATTACCCTTCTCACTGGTACAATCTCTTCACTTTAGATCTCTAAAGAAAATCAAGAAAATCGTTCAGTTTGCTAATGGATCAAAGAAGAGGTCCAAGGGTATCCTTGAAAACACCGCCATATCGATTCAGAAAATGATCTACAATGTTGATTTTGTCGTATTTCCCATGGAGACCTCTACATGGGAAGCACTCTCTAATCATCTTGGGACGATCATTCCTCGCCTCTGCGAGGGTCGTTATTAGTTATGGATCAGGAGAGATTCGCGTCCATCATTTTGACAAAAGCGAAGTGATCATCACTGCATTCAATACTAACCAGAGACCTGCACCTGATGTGACCACACCTATTCTGGCTGACCCTAAGGACCATGAGACCATTAGAAACTTTTGTTGTATGCTGGATTCCACTGAGACCCCAGAATCATCTCCAAGGAGGAAGACTTGGAAAGCATGGACCTTGAAGTTCCTTCTTAAGGGACTTGGCATTGTGTTGATAAAATCCGTAAGATTTACACGATTGATATCATTGATAGGAGGGCAGATTCAGAGACTAGAAAGGACGGGCATGACTTGACAACTTTCACTTATGAGTATGTTCTTGTTCACTTAGATTCAGATGAGACTGAAAAGGCCTAATTTGATCTTGTTGCTTTTATCCAGTAATTCAGGCCTTTTGATGAGAAATACGACCTGATTGAAACTGTAGAGGATGAACAAGATTCGACTACTTCTACTGATGAGTTCGTTCCTTTTGGTTTTGACGTAGACGAGACCTCTCATGAAGACATTGATTACACTTCTTCGGATGATGAGTTCGTTCCTTTTCACGATGGCATTAGCGAGACACCATTGGCCATACCTAGCCTCACTACTTCCACTCACCCATCTGTGCCTCTTCACTCTACGACCATTGAGGAGCTTCACTGTGTCAACCCTGATTGGTTTATGTCATCTGAGGACTCTGATGCGGCCTACACCTTGTCGGATCTATTCCTCGGCGGTCTCACAAGAAGGTTTGCTTTCAACCTTCTTGATCCTATGTATATTCACTCTATTGTATATCCGCTTTTGTTCATCTCTGTCCCTCTCCCTTTTCACTCATCCACCCCATTCTCATGTGTTCCTTGCTTAGGATGTTCGTTGTCCTTAGTATGAGGGGTGGATGAGCGGAGTGTTCTTTCATCATTCAGTTTCATCACTCCTGTTGTTGCCTATACTTAGGGCTTCTTTTACCCTAAGTATAGGGGGAGTGATGTGTACATCATCTTCTATCTTCATATATCTTATGACATCTTTTCTTCTTTTCTTCTTTTCAATTTCTATTTTCTTTTTCTACCAAAAAGGTAACGCTCCTTTTTGTCATCCTTCTATACGTAGGACGTACTTTGTCCTAAGTATAGGGGTGTGCACCCCAATTTATTCTATTCTTTTATCCTCTCCACTTTCTCCTCTTCTTGTCTATAGTTAGGGATATCATACCCTAAGTATAGGGGGAAACAATGTGGGTACGATATGTTCATTCCCACCCTTGACCTTCCCTGCTTGGTGTACAGTCTGATATACTTAGGATTATTTGATCCTAGCTATAGGGGAGGTGGTCAACTTCTCATTCATTTCTTCGTTCATTTATTCTTTAGACTTTTGTATACTTAGTACGAGTTATGTCTTCTCTTTTCATTCTGATCTATGAGGACATAGCTCAAGCAAAGTATAGGAGTTTTGTATATATTCCGTATATACTTTAAGCCATAACTCGTACTTTCGTATTTTTAATAATAATTATAGCTAAAAATTCTATAAAATTCATTAAAATGTTTAACAAAAAAGATGTCTATTACCCTTCAAATTATTTTTGTATTTATTCATCAATAAATCAGGTAAAAATATTTTTTGCAAAATGTTTGAAAAATAGTTTGAAAATATTCTTGAAAAATATTTTGAAAACTATTTCAAAAACATTTTGTTAAATATTTTCAAACTTTGTAAAAATATCTTGTTTTTAAAATTTATTTTCTTTGTGTGAAATAAATGTTTGAAAACCGATTTGTAAATGTTTGGAAAACGGTTGCGAGAATATTAGAAAATTATATATATATATATATATATATATATTGTTTGAAAAATCCTTGCAAAATGATTTTCAAATATGTGTACATGTTTGTAGAAATGAATGTTCGTAAAAATTATTTTGCACTATTGCTTTTCAAAAATTGTTTGTAAAATGATTTCAAATAAGTTTGAGGAATATATACATCATCCTAAAATTCTTTGTTAATTATATATATATATAATTGAGAACTTACACTTTGCAAATTTTTAAAACTCTAATTATTTTAAATATAGATGCCTCCTTGTATAAATATTTTTCCCTAGTTTTTATACAAATCCTTCTCCTTTAAAAAAATCCCAAAAACATTTGCAAAATTAAAAACACCAAAACCATTTGAAAAATTTATTTGAAAATACAAAAAATGCGTATGCATCATCTTTTCAAAAATCCATAGAAAGTTCAAAATCTTTGAAAATTTGCATCACAAAAATATTTTCTACATCGAGCATAGCATTTGCATAGCATTCACATTTTTCGGATTGAGTTTGATAATTGAACAAGTCTATGTAAAATCTAAAGATTGGAGCTTGGTTGGACCTTAAATCTACCTAATTAACAAGAGCCTTATAGGAGCTGGATATGAGGGACTTCAGGTCTAGTTGACTTAATTCTTTGAGGATCGTGAGACTTGGTTCAATGAATTCTTGACTGCCTCGTAGAGTATTTCAGAGCACACACACGACTCTTGTTTATAATGACCTAACTTGGACACCTGCATCTTTCACTTGGCTCAACTCAGTTGGAGTGGTGAGGGGGCTGGATTTGCCAGTACGAGATGCACACAAGTGGAAACATTTGTCCTCCTCTAGGGAGGGATGTGCACCACAGCCCATCCATTGATGATGAGTTTTGAATATAGGAGAGTGTGGGTTTCAATAAAGCTTCAAAAGAGGGATAGTCTACATGCTCAAGAAGAAGAACTCGTTATGTAAATGCTGTTGTATATAGTATTTCAAAAAAAAACAAAAAGCAACAACTCCAAAAAAGTAAACATGCATGTATAAAAATAAAATGTATGCCGGAGTGTATATATTTGTATAGCCAATAAGCATGATTGAGCTTCAAAGTCAGATCATGTGAGCCTGCACATGACTTGACTACACTGGTCTTGCATCCTAGGATAGGTAGCAATGCTGGCTACCATCCATTTTTCTCTTCACCCTCTCCCCTTAAGTAGGTTGTCACTTGAACTTAGAAGGGAACACCCTGCTCCTCGAGGAAGGAGTTATTGGATTGGGAAATCACTTGGTTGTGAAGACAAGTTTGATAATTAAATTTAATCCATCTTTCTTCTTTTTCTTTTCTTTGTTTTTCTTTTCTGCAATTATTGCATAAGTGTTTGCTAGGGACTAGCAAAGGCAAGTATAGGGGGATGATGAATCTCCATTTCATCGTCTTTATTCTATCAATTTGGCCATAAAAACCCTGATAAATGCGCGTAAATAGGCTTAATTCATGCATTTTATCATTCATGCATTTATGTGTAAATATTATATAAAATACGGTTTAGTTCCAAAACTGTAGAATAAATAAAAGAAAAGAAAAAGAATGAAATATTGAAAATATTTTATGACACGAAACCCTGTGACCTAAGCATCTCATTGACTACTTCGACAAGGAATAAAGAAGGGGGAGATAAGGGCTAAAACTCAATAAAAATCCCTTTTATTTTATTCTTTTTTACTCATTTTTGGAACTATTTTTGGTTTCACTTTTTATACTTGAAATCAAGAAACTTTGAACATTAATGTTGTAGATAATTAAATATAGAAAAATACAAAATTGATTTCAGAAAAAATAATATACATATAAAAAGTTATGCTTTAAATAAGATTACAAAAGCCCAGCTTTCCAGAGCCATATCTCTCAAATCAAAATCAAAATATATTAAAATCACATTAATTGTATATAACTTTTAATGAGCTATTTAATGAAGGTGGTTTCATATTTTCTGGAGTTATGGTTTGAAAGTTAGGTTTTGGACCTTTATTATATACTTATACTGTTTAAATTATTCTTTTTATTAATTATTAATTATCTTTGTGCTTTTATTTTTTTATGATTTTTTAAATATTATTTATAATATATGTACATAATAAAACATGAATAAAAACATAAAGAAAACCTTAAAATAAAATACTTGTATAAAATACATAGATGAAATACCGGTGTCTATACCTACGTAGATAATATATCCATTTACTTAATTGTATATAATACATCAGAAATATAAAATAAAAAAAAATTACGTGTGTAAAATAAATTTATAAGTTTATAAAATAGTAAATTTGTTAATAAATATTAATATACAAAATAAAAATTAAACATTAAAATATATAGACAAATATACTAATATATAGCCCCTAAATGGCAACATGTAATTCTAGACCTTGAAAAAATCATAATAAAATAATTCGGAAAATAATAATCATTTCTCATTTTATAACCTAAATTTAATAAAATTGTTTATTATTTTTATTGAAATTTAAAAATATTTTTTGCAGGATTTTTTTGGTTATTCCACGTGGACCAACCAGAGCATCCCCTTTGTTGACCTCGGTCAACTCTCTGACCGAGGTCTGTCCCCTATCAGAAACTAGTTTTATCTTGTTTTCTTGAGTTTTTCGAGGGGTGTTCCTTGCATCATTTCATGTCGACACCTTCTTGACTTTTCCTCCCCTTTCACCGAGGCTTCATATCTGCATCATACATCGATCTTTGGATCATCGATTCATGTGTTATTCCTCGTTCTTTGAGCCTTGTACAACCTCTTGTATAAAAACTTCCAGCCGAGTTCTTTGAAGTTTTGAACCCCTTTGGTGTTGGAAATGCGAGCCCACGGCGAGCCATTATGCAATAAATGTTATTGCACATATCATTCCCTGATCTGAAATGAACAATGAATAATTTGTATAATAGGTCCCTTAGTACAATTAGGGTTATGTACCATGGCCATCTTAATAATCATACAGCTGTTGATTCAACTATTGAATCATAGAGGCTGGTGCTTGGATGAATATCTAAAGTGTTAGATTGAGGACTCATCAAGCACCGTCAAATGATTATTAAGAGATGATCTCCAGCCTGAGTAGGAGATGGCAATCCTATCTCTGAAGGCTGATATCTTACTGACCTCTTGATGCAGGTCCTCTGCATAGGAATAGAGATTCAGAGGTGTCAGATTAGTTAGGTCAAAGAGTTGAATTAACGAGATCGAGATGACCAAAGTCCTATATCATATGCTGTCATGATATAGGCACGCATCCTCTGACCGGAGACAGATGTGTTACTATATGTCTGAGTGTGTACATTTGGCAGACCAAAAGGTTGATGACCTAATCAAGGTCTATACACCGGCGCGCTGGTGTGCATATAAGGGCATATGAATAATACGATCTCTCAAAGGGATCATACAGGTTCAGTTACTGAACCGGAAGACATGAGCTCACTCATGAGATATTGGGATGAATCAAATTCCATGCGCATGGTCGTCTCGCTTTGGAAGCTTGACTGAATTTGTAGGTTTGATATATACTTTTAGTATATGATCAAGACCTAGGTATGATATACACTTTTGGAAAGTGTATGATCGATACCAACTCCCAATGATCAAATGAGAAACTTACTGATAAAAACCATGAAGTAGACAGTATAATGTTGATCCGATACTTCGAGTTTAGTCTGAGTCTTCCAGTATGCAGGATGTACAGGTATTGGGAATACCTGAGGGTGATTTGATCATAAACGATTGTATAACCATGACGCTTCCATTCCTAGGTAGTGATGAAACGAGTCTGGATTTTAGTGACTCCTCTCAGTAGAGAAGTGATCTGATCTTGGTCCAAGTGTTGGACATTGATCTGAATGTGATTCAGATACAATGAGAAGATTAGATTTACGGTCTTGATTTAATCAAGCATCTATGGGAGGCCCGCGATCTGGATTTGAGATATGATCTCAATATCCATGTCACTATACGTGGAACAATACAATCGCCCTATCCTTATCTCCAAGTATCTGCGGAGAGATTGCATTATTCTTGAAGGGTTCAAGAATAATTCCATAAGATCTAAGCAATGAAGAAATAATGATTAAATGTGATTTAATCATCTTGATGTGTGAAGAAATTATCCAATTTAATTAAATGTGATTTAATTAATGTGGATAAGAATAATGTGGATAGAAATATCCAATTATTCATAATATATTATAAATGTGATTTATAATGTATTAGAGAGAGCTAATTATAATTTATATGTGTTGATTAATTATTATGTGTATTGGATACACATTGTGTAATTAATTAACAATATGAATTATATGTTGTTTTGGGTTGTGAATATGATTCACAATTTTTTCCATGGCAAGAATGCAATATTCTCAAAGATAATTGTGAATTATTATTTGGAGAATATAAAATCCAACAAATTTGTTGCAAATAAATAAGAGAGAAAAATCAAGGAAATATGCAATCTCATGGGAATCCATGAGATTGCCTCCTTGGACTCCCATAGTGGGCGGCACACCATTCCTATATGGAATGGGTGGCCGTCCAACATGGAAGGTGCATGGAGATGAAATCTCCATGCACATTCTCTCCTTATTTGTTGGGTTGATTTAGGACTAAATTATATTTGATTTTGTCAAATATATTTTGACCTAAATTTGTTGCTTTTGACAACAACAATCTTGGCCATTGGATTGACACAAATCAATCTCACCCATTGATTTTATGTGTCCCATGGATTGAGATCCATGGATCCCAAAACCCTATAAATAGAGAGGCATACTATGCTCTCTAATGACTTGCAATATTGGAGCTCTCTCTCTCCCTCATTTCTTCATACACGCCAGCCCTCTCTCCCTCTCTTGTTGGTGGTCGTCCACCATACCCTAGAGAAGGGAATCGTCGTCGCCATCGCCACCGCGCCGCCGCTTCGACGTTCTTCGGTTCTCCGTCTTCTTGGAGAGTTCCTCTCACGAAGGAGACACTTGATCTTGTGCGACGAGATCAGGAGCAACCATGCTTGGATCATCTTCTTGGATTGCGAGGACAACGCGGTTCATCCCCGCGCTCGCAAGCGGTCTCGCCGACGATCGGACTTGAGACAAGAGGTCTCTTTCTTTAGAGACTTGATCAACCACGCTTCAAGAGGTATTGCATTATACTTGTTGTGGTTATAGATGAAACGATCTGAGAATGGTTCTCGGATCATGTGGTTTCATCGAATAAATTTTTTTAAATTCCGCTGCACCGAACAACTAGTACGACTAGTCGTTCCTCGTCGTATCCGATACGACGATCACGCTTCCGTGATGCGCTTGAGGATAATTCTATATCCTTCAAGTGGTATCAGAGCCTTAGGTCGACGGTTTCGAATATGATTCGAAAAACCGAGGACGACTTGGGTTCGTTAAGGTCGCGAAAGTTTTTATCGCATTTGATTTCGCAGATCTGTTTAGTAAATAAATTCGGCACTGTTTAAATTGTTTAAACACGAATTTAATACTTGGATTTTGTTCCCCATTAAATAAGGAAACCATAAGATCTGAGTTTACGTAAATCGGATTTCGTATGCTCTAGACATGGTTGTTTTAATGAACATGTATGCACTGTTGCGGGAACTGTAGATCTGAACGTGATTAAAATGTTAATTACTGTTTAGACTTGCCTCGAAATGCGTGTAACATCACTTGGATTCTGTCCTAAATCAAATTAGCAATCTATGAAAATTTATTTTGTCTAATTTGGATTTAATATGATTGAGATATGCTAATTTTAGTAAGAAGGGGTCACTGCTGAAATTACAGTCCTAATCTAGAACCAAGTGATTGTCAATTAGTGAAATTAATTGTTAATTTCGTGAAATAATCATGAAAAATATTTGTGAAATATTTGAAGATGATTATTTACATAATTGACTTGGCCTCATCCAATTAATTGATTAGATTTGATCTAAATCTTAATTGGAAACACATTCATCAAACTTAATGTTTGTTGGTGATTGCCATTTAATCATTTAGTGAAATTAAATTGTTTAATTTCCTAGAATAATTGTGCATAAATATTTGTGAAATATTTGATGATAATTATTCCGTTAAATGACATTTCCTTAACCAATAATTGATTAAGATGTGATCTAAATCATAATTGGAAACCACAATCTTTCAAACTTGATGCTTGAATAGGATTTGGGAATTTGTCTAGCAAATTTCCTTATAATAAAAAATGTTTTGATTATTACTATATGGTACAATTTCGGTTGAAGAACCGATGATCATCTCAAGTACAAATTCATCAATTTGGCATTATCCTTTCTCGAGGCGGATATGGTGCCTAGTCGGAGAGCATTGGGGTTGTGGGTTACAACGTATGTGGTCCGTCCCACTCTCGTCGGTATTGGCCATGACAACGGGTAGGGCCGGGATAATGTCCGAGGGATTAAGATGTATTTTTCTAATTATTAAAATTCGAATTAATACGTATTTTGAGATATTACCATATATGTATTCAAGTAAAATAATCAAGTTTGATTGATTGAATTGGATTGATAATTAATTTAATATTGTTAAATTGATTATGTCCAATTGAAATACTCTAATATGATTAGAGTTAATAATTCCCTTGGAAGAATTAATTATGTGAATGTGATTCACGATAATTAATTAAAATTTGAATATGATATGGAGGATCACATAAGTGACATCCATGGTCTCCCGTCAAGGCGAAGGGTTCCGTCGCCAGGGATTGTATGTGGGAGACGCCTGTCCGAAGTGACAGCTCCTGTATGCAAGCGCATCTGGATCGGGCTCTTTGCTTCTCGAAAGAGTAAGGCCGTATACGTAGTGACCCCAATATCGGATCCTCATATTATTGGGGCGATATTGGATTGCGTATAGCGAGTACTATTCCTGTTGACGATTGGTTCAATTGACGACGGGTCAACATCGCCTTAGGGGTGGTGGGCTCGGGTGTTAAAGATCGAATTGGGAAATGCAAGTTGGACTTGCAAAGCGGAATGTGTTCCCGCTTCTTTTTATCCGAGTTGCAGATTCTCATATTATTGGGATGTAACAAAGATAAGGAAGGAGATCCCCGATCTTGTTGAGATATAATGGTAAGTATATCTCTTACATTGAAAGTGATTAGGGGAATGAACTTTCAATGTTGACATGGCAAGACAACTTTGATATAAAAATTCCTAAATCAAAGTAAAATATGTATATATAAATACATACATCTATGCAAATTTCTTATTTCAGATAATCCTTCATTAAAACCCACTCGATGATATACTCAATAGTAACCAGTGAAATATCTTGGATTGGACTCATGATCCAGATATTGTACTTGCAATTGAACACATAATGTATGTGGTTGCAATATGCAAGTCTCCTCATACTAATGAGGAATGACAATTAAATAGATAATAGGACTACAACCCTAGGGTTTGTATGTCTCTATAGTCTTGGTATCATCAAATGTACTTTGGAAGTGACATGTTGATGATGATCATAATTGTCATATAATCCTTATAAAATCAATGAAGATTTTCTGGCATACATATGTGCTCTTGACATTTAATCATGAGTGACATGGTTCTCTGCATCATGTAGAATCGTAGCTCTATAAAGAGATGATGTATTCAAATTGTTTGAGTACCTACCTGAACCTATGTTTTAAGAGTTTAGATGGATGTAGATGATGAGTGTCATTATTCTGCTATCTATACTCTAGTCATTCATGAATCTTCATAATATTCATATTGTATGAATTTAATGAAGCATGTATAAATGTTGAAATGATCTTACATTGAATTCTTTTGAATTTAACGTAAGAGATCCTTAGTCTTAAGCAATGATTGCTCATAGATAAAGGGAGCGCAGTGGAAGCATGGGTTGGACCCAAGTAAGAAGTATAGTCAAAGAGTTGACTGTACCTATGTGACTTCCATATGACATCCAAAGAGTTGGATGAATGCCAATACTGCAATAAATTGATGTGTTGATAGTATGACTATCAAGTCTGTCTAGAATCCTTAAAAAAAGGACTCGGATGGAGCATCAGAATAATCTACATAAATCATTGATATTGACTTACTTATTGAATAAGATAAAGTCAAATAATTGTATCTCAATCTTCTGATGGCATTTGCAATAGGTTGCATGTGTTTTAGAAGACCAGAAAATTTGATCTTAAGGTTTATAGTTATCCACATGGACATTGATGCAATTATTGCAACAATCCCTGTTGGATTGATAGACTTGTTGATTTCAGTGGGAGAGCCCTTAGTCGTGGAGAATGTCTCTATGACCTGGATATAAGAATACACTCATTGTTTGTTTCTAAATGTTGGAAATAAACATGAATTCTGAGATAGAACAATCATAAAGAGTTATGATGGATATATTTCAGATAGTAATCTAAAATCTGATGGACTCCACTAAATTAGAAAAATTAATGAATGGTTCATTAATATTTCTAAATACTGAAATTAAAACCTTTGTAAGATCAATAGGAGGATGAAGATCATTTGACAATGATCTAGCATCGAGCCTTGGACATTTGTCTATCGATTTGATCAATAGACTAGTAAGAGATGAAACTTTAGAATGTCTAAAATTTCAAAAGTTACATACTTATGAATATTGTATTCAATTACATACTTATGAATATTGTATTCAAAGTAAAAATGTCCAATACACCCTTCTTCGGGAATGGTGTAAGATGCCAAGGTATTCAGGATCTCATACATATTGATGTATGCGGATCATCTATATCATAGTAAACATTGTGGATATGTGATATCTATTGATGATTATGTATGATATGAGATTTCTTCTCTTCATCTAAGAAACCTTTGAAATGTTCAAAGATTTCATTAATTTTGGTTTAGAACCAAAGTTTGAAGGAAGATAAAATGAATTTGATCTAATCTAGGTAGCAAGTACCTACTAGATAAATTCGAAGAATACCTTATGGAGATATGAATATCATTTCTATCTCAATCCTCCTAACACACCTTAACTCAAAAGAGTTATAGGTAGATACAATTGGATCATGTGTGACATGATCTTATCAATGTTGATTTTTAGCATAATTATCCCTTAGTTTCCAGGTATATATGTGTAGTAGAGACTACAATGTATATCCTTAATAAGGTTCCATGTATGTTGGAATCTAGCACTTGAGAGTGCTGCTTCATTAGGAAAATAAAGGATGGTATTGGATACCTACTTTATGACCTTGAGATTCTTAAAATATCTCATCTCCGAGAATGTGATTCTTAGAGGTTGACACTCTTGACAATCAAGATGAAAATGAAGTATAGGAACTCATTTTATCTTGAGAAGATAATGAGACTCCTGAAATTGGAAACTAAAAGGACAATTAAAGATGAAACACTAATACCTCTTCAAATGAGTTTGAGGATGGATTCCATGTGTTAGAGAAATCTGACAATGATCGAACTTCATGTGATGAAGCTTTTGAAGATCATAGCATGGATAGATGGATAGCAATAAAAGTCTAATGTAGACTTCATATACAAGTGTTGTATATGGACCCTCGAGGATCCACCTATATGGGTAAGACCTGTAAAGGTGTAAATGGATCTTCAAGAGACAGGGAACCTGATGGAAAGGTAGAGATCTTCAAAGCACGGTTCGTAGCCATAAGCTACACACTGGAAGAGAAGACATTGCTTGCAATGAGACTTGCTCTTCGGTGACCATGCTTAAAACCGTCAGAATATTGCTAACCTTAGCTACACAACTTGACTATTGCATCTTCAAGATGTAAGTCAATATTGCATTCCTCTACGAATACCTCTTTGAGGATATTCACATGAAGTAGCCCCAGGGCTTCATGGTTGAGGAAAGCAAGATGTGCAAGCTAAGGAATCCATCTAAGGACCCAAATAAGCTTCTTGAAGTTGGACCATAAGATTTGATGAAATTATAAGTGTTATGATTTCAGATAGAATCTTTATGAGCCCTGTGAAGCTTAGTGGGAGTGCCTTTATGTTCATCATGCTAAATGTAGATGATATCCGAAAAAATGATATAAGGATAATAATTAGTGCTTTATAATCTGGTTGCTCCATAACTTGAAATATGATTTCAAAGACGCCTCACAGATCTTAGTTCTGAAGTTGTTCAGAAGCAAAGAGAAGAGGATAATGGGACTGTCACATTTGTAGTACACCTTGGACATATTCTATTCATCGAAATTCCAAGAAAGGCTTCTAAACCTTAAGATATGATACTGATCTATCTAAAGGGATAACACCTCAAAGAGTTGAGGAAGTGAATGCTGGAACTACTTGCCATTGGGCATCAGTTATGAGAAGCCAGGTGTGTGTTAGATCTGTACAAAAGCCAGGTGGCTGTCATGCAGTGGGAGTAGTAGACTGTTACTAATCCTACTATGGAAATAAAACACTTGGTTGCAGTAATAACAAAATCTTCATAGATGACAAGATTTTTGAGATAGTGATCTCAAAGTCTTATCTTCAAAAGTTTAAGACTTTATAGATAGTGATCTAAAAGGTCTTAACTAAAGATACCTTAGGAGATAGAGATCTCCAGAAATAAGGATATTCTTATAAGGATTATGGAAATACTGGTTATGATAATGGTTAAGCTGTAGTGTCAAAGACACTGTAACTCACTGGATTGAGTATTGGTTGCATAAGATGCAACATTCGCATTGGATGCGAGCACTGTTACTGGGGATATGCAAGTGCCGTAAAAGGACTTGGCGTAGTCTCGCGGGAACAGAGTGACTGATCAGCTTACCTAGCTATTTTCCAAATAGCCTATGATTGTCACATGAGTGCGGGTTTAAATGATTAGCCCATTAATGGCTCTTTGGGCTAGTGGGAGATTGTTGGAAATGCGAGCCCACGGCGAGCCATTATGCAATAAATGTTATTGCACATATCATTCCCTGATCTGAAATGAAGAATGAATAATTTTTATAATAGGTCCCTTAGTACAATTAGGGTTATGTACCATGGCCATCTTAATAATCATACAGCTGTTGATTCAACTATTGAATCATAGAGGCTGGTGCTTGGATGAATATCTAAAGTGTTAGATTGAGGACTCATCAAGCACCGTCAAATGATTATTAAGAGATGATCTCCAGCCTGAGTAGGAGATGGCAATCCTATCTCTGAAGGCTGATATCTGATTGACCTCTTGATGCAGGTCCTCTGCATAGGAATAGAGATTCAGAGGTGTCAGATTAGTTAGGTCAAAGAGTTGACTTAACGAGATCGAGATAACCAAAGTCCTATATCATATGCTGTCATGATATAGGCACGCATCCTCTGACCGGAGACAGATGTGTTACTATATGTCTGAGTGTGTACATTTGGCAGACCAATAGGTTGATGACCTAATCAAGGTCTATACACTGGCGCGCTGGTGTGCATATAAGGGCATGTGAGTAATACGATCTCTCAAAGGGATCAAACAGGTTCAGTTACTGAACCGGAAGACATGAGCTCACTCATGAGATATTGGGATGAATCAAATTCCATGCGCATGGTCGTCTCGCTTTGGAAGCTTGACTGAATTTGTAGGTTTGATATATACTTTTAGTATATGATCAAGACCTAGGTATGATATACACTTTTGGAAAGTGTATGATCGATACCAACTCCCAATGATCAAATGAGAAACTTACTGATAAAAACCATGAAGTAGACAGTATAAAGTTGATCCGATACTTCGAGTTTAGTCTGAGTCTTCCAGTATGCAGGATGTACAGGTATTGGGAATACCTGAGGGTGATTTGATCATAAACGATTGTATAACCATGACGCTTCCATTCCTAGGGAGTGATGAAACAGGTCTAGATTTTAGTGACTCCTCTCAGTAGAGAAGTGATCTGATCTTGGTCCAAGTGTTGGACATTGATCTGAATGTGATTCAGATACAATGAGAAGATTAGATTTACGGTCTTGATTTAATCAAGCATCTATGGGAGGCACGCGATCTGGATTTGAGATATGATCTCAATATCCATGTCACTATACGTGGAACAATACAATCGCCCTGTCCTTATCTCCAAGTATCTGCGGAGAGATTGCATTATTCTTGAAGGGTTCAAGAATAATTCCATAAGATCTAAGCAATGAAGAAATAATGATTAAATGTGATTTAATCATCTTGATGTGTGAAGAAATTATCCAATTTAATTAAATGTGATTTAATTAATGTGGATAAGAATAATGTGGATAGAAATATCCAATTATTCATAATATATTATAAATGTGATTTATAATGTATTAGAGAGAGCTAATTATAATTTATATGTGTTGATTAATTATTATGTGTATTGGATACACATTGTGTAATTAATTAACAATATGAATTATATGTTGTTTTGGGTTGTGAATATGATTCACAATTTTTTCCATGGCAAGAACGCAATATTCTCAAAGATAATTGTGAATTATTATTTGGAGAATATAAAATCCAACAAATTTGTTGCAAATAAATAAGAGAGAAAAATCAAGGAGATATGCAATCTCATGGGAATCCATGAGATTGCCTCCTTGGACTCCCATAGTGGGCGGCACACCATTCCTATATGGAATGGGTGGCCGTCCAACATGAAAGGTGCATGGAGATGAAATCTCCATGCACATTCTCTCATTATTTGTTGGGTTGATTTAGGACTAAATTATATTTGATTTTGTCAAATATATTTTGACCTAAATTTGTTGCTTTTGACAACAACAATCTTGGCCATTGGATTGACACAAATCAATCTCACCCATTGATTTTATGTGTCCCATGGATTGAGATCCTTGGATCCCAAAACCCTATAAATAGAGAGGCATACTATGCTCTCTAATGACTTGCAATATTGGAGCTCTCTCTCTCCCTCATTTCTTCATACACGCCAGCCCTCTCTCCCTCTCTTGTTGGTGGCCATCCACCATACCCTAGAGAAGGGAATCGTCGTCGCCATCGCCACCGCGCCGCCGCTTCGACGTTCTTCGGTTCTCCGTCTTCCTGGAGAGTTCCTCTCACGAAGGAGACATTTGATCTCGTGCGACGAGATCAGGAGCAACCATGCTTGGATCATCTTCTTGGATTGCGAGGACAACGCGGTTCATCCCCGCGCTCGCAAGCGGTCTCGCCGACGATCGGACTTGAGACAGGAGGTCTCTTTCTTTAGAGACTTGATCAACCACGCTTCAAGAGGTATTGCATTATACTTGTTGTGTTTATAGATGAAACGATCTGAGATTGGTTCTCGGATCATGTGGTTTCATCGAATAAATTTTTTTAAATTCCGCTGCACCGAACAACTAGTACGACTAGTCGTTCCTCGTCGTATCCGATACGACGATCACGCTTCCGTGATGCGCTTGAGGATAATTCCATATCCTTCATTTGGTTCCTCTTTTCTCCCTCCAGAGGTGTCTGTTGGCTAGATGGCGGTGACAACACCCACACTACGACATTAGGTTGGTCAGAGGAGCGGGCCTTAAGTGGCTCCATCCATTTCCAAGAGCTCCACCGTGAGGTCCTTATCTCGCCGACTCTGTGGCTGGAGGTTCTTTTTCTCTCTTTTTGTCTTGTAGTTCTTGCTTAGTCTGCTTGCTAGGTTTAATTAGTGTTATTACTGCGTCGATTAATCGCGTGATTGAGTCCCATACACCCTTGCTGGAGCTCTCGAGCTCCGACCATTGTCCCTTTTACTAAGACCTTTCCAATTCACCCCTAAAGGCCCCTGGATCCTTAGTTTTTTTTCCCTCGAGCTAACAGTGCAGGCCTAGGAGCAAAGACCTCATCTGGAGGAGTTTTTGATCAAGAGCAACCTCCCTAGGTCCACTGGAGCACCGTCGATAACCTGAGGCCATCTGATGGTCTTCGGTCCCACTTAAGGCACCTGGGAGGTGCAGACTTGTAGTCAGAGCATCAAGCACCAGTCGAAGAGCTTCCAGGTGTCTGGAAACTCGTGTATGGGTAGATTCAAACTCGTCAGGCACGAGTTCTCCAAGCATTCTTGTAGTCCATCTCCATACCATCGGATCGTCGGGCGTTCTTCCTGATCTTCAGCCGCCGTCCGATCATGGACAACCACAATCGTTCGATCTCTTTGGCCAATCTGATCTTGTGGGTTGGATCACGAACTGTCATCGGCTCTTCCTAGAGCGACATGAAGCAAGTGAAATGCCCGTACGGTCTGATCTGCATAGAGGCGTGGGTATTTTGCAATCTTCACTTGCGTATTTTTGTATTTAAATATTAGTTTATAAATATTCACCTTCTGTGTTAAAGTTTTGTAATATTTGCGTCCAGGCCCTCAAACATTTATAATTTTGTATTGCAGTCCAGGACACGTCACCTCACTTGACCCTTCACGTGGGGGGACATTTTGTGCTTGGGACCTAGGCTTTTAATTATTAGTGTTTAGTCCTAGAACTATTTTATATAGTTATCAATTCTTGGATAATTTTCAAGAATGCCATCAAGTTTTTGTATAATTATAGTTTGACCCTAACAAGTGGCGCACATGTTCACACATGTGATTTTGGTTGATTTACAGGGATAACCCTGTGGGTCTTATTTTGAATTTGTCCTATAATTTGAATATTAAGATATATATTTCTGAGAAATTTGCAATTTGGCCCTGAGTTTTCTGATATTTACAAAAATACCCCTTATAGGAGTGTAGTTTCTCTTTGTTGTATCTATTTATTTCAAGCATCTATAAAACCTGAAAAACACCAAAAAATAGTTGTAGCTTCCTAACTACATAGTATTTTTTATTTTCAATATGAAAAATACGAAAAACATCTCTTTTTACCCCTGTTTGCACTAGAAAATACATTAAATACATAAAATATTTCTGAAAAGTTCTCAAAAAATATATTTTACTGATTTTTTTATAATTAACTTCTAAATTAAATATTAAAAATTATAAAATAAAACTCATAAAAATATAAAAACACCTAAAACGTTTATAAAAATTTAAAAAATCACAAAATATATTTGTTTCTTAATTTTTTTTATTATTATCATATATAAAAATTAATTGGAGAATTCTTGTTACTATTTGCTATTTTTAATCTAGATTTAATTTTCGCTATTTTTTTTAAACCTTAATTTTGGGTATTTTTACTTTAAATATATATATATATTTAATTAGCAAAAATTTTGGAAAAATAAAAAAAAAATAGAAAAAATTCTAAAACAAAAAATACTTTATTTCATGTATTTTGATTGTTTTTTCCAATTATACATATTATCGTTCTCTTTCCTATATTGTATATATATCTTATATATAGCCTTATATACATTAAAAGAAAAAGAAAACATAAAAATATAAAATATAAATTTAAAATATAAAAAAAGAAAATTAAAAATCACAATATGAAAATAGAAATTAAAATATCAAAATAAAAAAATATAAAATTAAAAAAAATATAAAATATAAAATAAAAACCCAAAAAATAGCACATTTATAAACAAATACTTCACAATCACTTTTGTGCATTTTTTGCCCCAATCTAACTGCTTGTTCCCTATGTTCGACCTCCACGTTACTTGACCTATAAAGATCTTTGTAGAGTTATATTATTTTAACTTGCTATATTTTCATTGTTTGATCATATATTGTGGGTTAAATGTTGTTTAACTTGGGTTTCTTGTGAGGTTAACTCAGTAACTATTGATTTGCGTCGTGAATTAACACAACCTCTGCAAGATCCTTTTCAACAATACCTTAACTCCAAAAAATATGAAACTACATATATTAAGTACATTATTAAAAGTTATATGATTAGAGGTGATTTTGATATATTTTGAGTTTTTATTTTAAAGATATATGTAAAGTTGAGATTTTGGAATCTTATTCTGTGTATAAAATGTACAATATGTATTAATTTTGTACAAACTCAAATTTATATTTATATTTTTATTATTATCTACACCTTTTATGTATGACGTTTCTTTATTTGAGGTATAAATAATAAAGAATAAAATGGGTGTCAAAAATGCTTTATTGAATGAATAAAAGATTGGGTTTTTATTGTGTTTTGGACCCTTATCTCTGCCTACTTTATTCCTTGTCGACCAATCCTATTCTTGACATAGTCTAGGGGTTTTGGGTCACAAAATACCTTTGATATTTAATTTTTTCCTTTCTTTCCATTATTTTATAATTTTGACATTGGAAACAATATTAATTACACAATAACTGCAATAAATAATGTAATTTACTACAAATTAATGTTATTTACGAGCATTAGCTAGGGTTTATAAAGACAAAATTATAGAATAAATGTGATGAAATGGAGATTCGTCAAGGACCACGATGCTGTTGGAATTACTGATGTTGTGATTTGGCCCCCTACCCTGCCTTTGTTGGAGGCTGTTGATGGGATGGAGAACTCTAGAAGACCATCAGAAAATTGGGTGGTCTTGACAAATCCTGAGTTGCTATTGGTACTGGGAGTACCAAATCCTGTTGACTTCCATCAATGGATCTTGTTTCTCGTGAACTGGCGGGGGAAGGGATGCCAAATACTGATCTGGATGATGCATCACCATCTAAGTGTCTGAAGGGGGTGGTGGTAGGTGGTACTATTGGAGAGACTAAATGGGCTCTGCCTGGATGTGACGGACTTGCTAATGTGCAGTGGAGGGTTGTAATGAACTACTCTCTGGATCAGACCGTGACCTGTAATGTGGTTGGGAATCCATATGCTCCTCTTAGAGACACATGATATAAGTCTTCAGGTCACTCAATGTCTGGGTCAACTCATCGATCATGTTGATCTTATTGAGGCCCTAGCACGTCTTCTTCTTAATAATATCCATCCGGTCCATCTTCCAACTAATAATGCCTAGGTCAATAACTAAGGATTCTGCTAGATTTGTCATTGTAGAAGATGAAGATGGATCTGACTCAATGCGTGTTATCCTTTGGTATGATGATTCTTGATGGGAAGGCTTCCCCTGAGTATAGACCTAGGTCTGGAACATCACAACGTAATTTTCATCCATCTCCTCATAAATGGACCAGACCTAGTCTTCATCCTTAGCGAAGTTGGATCCTCCACAAAAGGCATTTACAAGCCCATATTGTTCAAGTGTCATCCCACAGAAGAAACTCTGAATGAGATTGGGCTATTTGATGTCATGGTTGTGACACATGTTAATGAGCTCTCTAAAGCAATCTTAGGATTCATGGAACTGTTCATTAGGGATCAATGTGAAGTTGCTAATCATGGCTCTGGTTGCATTGATTTAGTCGGGTTGGTAGTACTTGTTTAGGAACTCCATCCGTAGCTATTCTGAAGTGCTGAAAACCCTCCCTAAATGTTCCATCCAGTAGGATACTCTATTAATCAAAGAGAAGAGGAAGTCTATCAGCTTAATGGTGTCCTCATCCACTAGGCTGTCGTGGATGATGCAATAGATCTTCTTAAATTCTTACAGATGGAGGTGGGGTGTCATGCCCATGGAATTTGGGCAATAGATGAATGGTATTAGGGCGAAGCTCGAAGTCACCCAAAATTGTAGGAAGTTGGATCCATCGGTAAGTGAGGGTTACACCAAGGTTGTGCAACTTTCTCATGGTGAGTGTTGGCCTTTGTGGATCGCACGGCTCCTCCTAGTGTCTTTCGTATGCTCGACCCTCATGTCAGGGTATTTCTCCACCACTAGCTTGTATTTTCGACTCTTCGCTCCCATCTCTCATTTGAGTAATCTCTCTTTTCACCTATGCCATGAAGATTCCTTAGTCTATGATATGTCGATGCTAGGTCTCTAGGGAGGCGAATATTGTGTTGTTGATGGCGACATGATCTAATACGAATGACGAAGTTTGAGGCTCTGCATCGATTTTGTCATCGTTGGCCATCTCTTTGATCTCTACAATGGCAAAAGACCCTAGCTCAGTTGCTGTCAAATGAATGTAGAGGTGTGTTTCCTGTCTTTCTATACCTCAGAAGTGGAATAATGGTGGCTGAGGGCGAATTGGGTGGATGCAAATTCGAGTTCATGGAGTGGGTCTGAGCTATCGGAAGTCACACTAGATGAACGACCAGGAGTGCCGGAAAGTGGTGCTGTTAGAGGCAACCTAAAAGACCTCCTACCCATCATTTTGATGTGGGGATTTATGAAGAGTAGATCTTGGACTGCAAAAACAATATGAGAAATCAAACCCTCGGTTCACCAACTCAACACAATCTGATTATCGTGAAAGCTCGATTGTTTATCTTGTAAATTTTTATTTGGTGATAATCCAATATTACAGAGCAATTTAGAGGGTTGTGAGGAGCCCGATACTCCTCAGAGATTGGCCTGGATTCTTATAACTAGATATGCATATTTCCAACCAGTATAGGTGTATGTACAGACCATTTTCGGCTACCCGATTACTCGAGGACGGATCCATACACAATGTCCTCTTAACCACCTACTCAGCTAAGGAAGTATAGATTGTTCACCGGCTACCCGTAGATCCTCACTGAAGAATATATAACCATTTTTGTTAGAACTGGTAGTCTGAAGAAAGTCTAGGCATGGATCTATCCTAGTATACGGTCGTTCAACTCTTAAAAATAAAATCATATAAGGAGAGGGCATTGTCCCCAAAATAAGATTTTGTCGTTAATTCGGCTTTTAATTCAAGTTCTCTTCAACAGTACCGAATTTATTGGTTATAACTTTTTAAGTAATTTTCTAAATAAAAACAATGTCTAATGAATTTTCCAATTTCCTTTTTATTTGAAGTCTAATAAAACTGGGGGATGAAGATGGAAAAACAAGTGCGCGATGAAAACTCAATGATGCTTGTAGAGTCAGAAATGCACACCTTACTCCAGTAGTCTACATGTAGAGTTATCTGCACATAACTAAAAGACAGAATTTAAACTAATCTAAATGATGCACGAGGAAATCACCATACAATGACAACTTTATATTAGCGGGAAGAGATAGTGCTAATTAATCAATAAAGAAACCTTATTACAATCTTGGAGGTCGCTCTGTGCCCGCCACAATGGGTCCTACGAGCGTAGTATGCGACCTTTCACGACGCGTGGTCTCTAATTTGAATAAATTAGCTTGTTATTTTAACTAATTTTAACTATTTAAATCATGATGTATATGAGCATACATTATTGATTACGGAGTTTGGACCTTAGTTATTTTACAAGCCCAACCACATAAATCTAAAGTATGGGGTTTAGAACATTAGAAAAAAATAAAAAAAAATGCAGGAAAAACTAAAAAAAACTAGTGAGGTCCCCCGAGTACGCAGGGACTCGACGAAACAGACCTCGAATAAATGTCCAAGTGTCCCAAAGAGAGTTCAAGAATCTAAGTTATTATAAGTGTTTTTGTAAAAATAAAAACTAAAGTAAATCAATCAAGATAATTGTGTCTTGCTCCTTCTTCTCTTCCTCAAGTGTTGGTCCCGCCATAGCTGACCGAGTCGTGCTCCAGTAATCCCTCGCACAATAAAAAAAACAGAAGAAGGTTAGAAAAAGTTATAAAAGATAGAAGCAAAAATGAGCAAATATAAATCTTAACTACTTATCCATGCTCCCAACAACGACACCATTCTGATGAGGGTAAAAACCAACTCGAGTTTTGTTGATTAGATAGGTGTTGTTGTGACTCAAATTAGATTCGCACTCAACGAGAAAATTATTTAAACCACTAATAAATAAAGCAGTGAAAATGAGCAGTTTTGCTACTTTTATTAACTGGGTATAGCGACTATGATTGAACTCAAGGAGCATAATTAAAAACTAAGTAGGTGATTTGAAAATCAAATGATTTTTATTTGTCTTTTTAGTGATTTTCAATTTTGCAATTATTTAATTTTTCAAATAATGCAAATAAGGAAAAGCGCACAAGTATTCTTTAGGTATTTTTCAACTATTTCAAAAATACTGAAAAAAAATTCAGTAAAAATATTTTTGGATTTTGTATTTGTTATAATATTTTTTGGAGTTTGTGGGTAATTTTCAGTTGTTTTTTGTGATTTTCTAAAAATTAAACAGTTATAAAATAAATAAATAGTGCATAAGAGGGGTATTTCTCAAATTAAAAATTGATAAAATGTCCAAAACTCCTGGAAATGATTTTATGGGAAACTATAAAGAAACATGAACTTAAAATGCAATTTTTAGTTTTTTTTGTTTAAGTGATTTTTATAAGTTTTTGAGTATTTTGTAAATTTTAAGGTTTTTATAAGGTGTTTTCGAACAAAAAATATATAACCTAAAATATTACAAAAGACATGTGTATAAATTTTTATAGAATTTTTAAAGTACTTTTCGATTTTTTATGATTTTTTAAGGTAAACACTGAATTTATCTATTATTTTTTATTTTTTTAATAATAAAAAAATCAAATCAACAAGTAAAAATAACCATAAATATAACTTGTAAGTAGGAGTCATTGATAATTTTTAGGAAACTTTTGGAGTGAATTACGTATTTAATGCAATTAATAGGAGACCCGAATTAAAAACAGTGCATATAGGACCAATATACAAAATATTTAAAGTTTCTAGGCTTGTAGAATAACAACAGCTTAAAGTCCAAGGGACACTATGCAATTTATCCAGGAAAAACATGCACAACTCGTGAAGCGGTGCTCACAGGGGTATAGATGCAATTACAAAAAACTTTTCATTCAATCAATAACTAGTTCAAATCTAGAGAAGAAACATGCAAAAACACCAAATAATACATGAAACTACACGTAACTCAGACTCGGTTGGACCAAAATGAAAGTACTAAAACTATAGGGTCCTTAATGCAAAAAGTTTTTAACTACATAGTATGTTTATTGTACTGAATGAAAATAGCTAAAGTATAGCGTAAAAACGAAATATAACCCCAAGGACAAGAGCATGGTGCGAGACGTATCTGATGGATCTGATACCGCATTGAAAAGGATATGAAAGCTCACGTACGTGTGTAGGTGTACGGTTTGGATCGACTATTACTAGCACGATCTGATGGTTATGAAAAAGGCATTAACGTGCAGTCAGATCTAGCCAGAGATCTAATATGAGCGCTCAAAGTGGGATGCCATCGTGTGGCTCAAATGTAATCTTGAGGAGGCCACCATCATCTAATGGACAGGGAGGTATCTGGAGGAACTGTAAAAAAGGGCATGCTAGGTGAACTTCAATCACGTGTGGTTGTTGATATGTTGCTCCTATCGACTCTTCAATGGGTCCAATACTCTCCTGAGAGTAGTCCGTGTTAAATTGATGGCTCGGATGGAGATGAGGACGAGCAGATGAGTGTGGCGATGGTGATGCTCATGAAGTAGCTCCGCCAAGCTAACTGGAGGTCCGAATCGGGTCTACACATGCTTTGTGATCTGCAAGAGGTTGATGGCATGAAAATCGAGATTGACTAAGGTGGAACAATTATGAAATGTCATTGTCCTCAATCAATCCAGTCGGCCAGAAGAAAAATCAACCACTAAAGAAGATCAAGCAATCAATGTAATTGGTCTGCTATTTTTATTTACCTAGTATAACTACCAGAGTTAAACATAAGGACCACGATTTGAAAACCAAGTAGTCAAACTTCTATGAAAAACAAAGTTTTTTAGTGTTTTTTTATTTTTCAAAATTTTATTTTTTGAATAAAATGCAAGAAAGTTCAATACACATAAGACATACACAACACTATTTTTATATTATCCTAAATAGTAAAAATGATTAAAAAATTACACAGAAAATATTTTCTGGTTATATAGGTTTCAAGGTGTTTTTGATGATTTTCTATATTTTTCAGATTTTTTTAATTTTTAAAATCAAACAATGCCAAAAATACAAAATAGCGCATGGCCAGGGCCATTTGCAAATAAAAAATGCTTAGAGTTCCCAAAAGTCCTAGATGACACTTTTATGATAAAATAAAGACAAAAACCTTTAAACATGAATTGAAAATAGGACTTTGATTTTATCTTTAATTTTATACAATTTTTATAAGATTTTGGGTGTTGTTTAATTTTTAGGGTTTTTACCCAAAACTTTTAAGAAAAATTAAAATGGAGTTAATGCATAAAAACATCTCCAAGAATTTTTGTGGAATTTTTGAAGGGTTTTTCAAATTTGTATTATTTTCATGACTCTAACAGGATACTTTTTAGAGATTTTTCATTTTTTAATAATATGAAAACAAGTAAATCAACCTACAAGAATTACCATAAATACTACACACTAGTAGGTGCCCATGGTAATTTTTATGCAATTTTAAAAGTTAACTTGGTATTTATTTCAGCAAACACAAACAAGTAAGTTAGAAATAGTTAACAGGGACCCAAGCGCGATTACTTTAGGTTTTAGGACGAAATGGGTAACCAATGCTAAAGCTACAGGGCCAATTATGTAAAAAGTCTGCTTAATACATGCGCTACACGTGATCCAGGCTCACAGGGGCATAAAATGCAATTATATCAAATGCAACTCAATTGGACCCAAGCTCTTGATTCCAACTCAATCAGACTCAAATGCAAACATGAAAACTATAAGGTCCAAATTGCAAATTTCTTTAACTACACAATTTAATTACTAGACTAAAGTGAAATAGAGAAAGCTACAAGGATAAAAGTAAATTATACCTAGCAGACACATGGCACACACACGAGGAGGTGGAGGTGGACAACTCGTATATTTCTTGTAAAGCGATCTAACACCTCTTACGTGATCGTGGACGTGTGTTTCAGATGAAGCCCATGATCTTATTAGTCCATTAAGATGACAGTGTAGGTGTACGGTCCTGATCAGAACTGGGGGGACAACTCCTGATCGAATGATATTAAAGAGACTTGGATGAACTTGGGCCTGGATAGCTTCAACTGAACGAGAATGGAGATCTGACACTCCTATGAAGGGTATGAGGAGTGCAACAAGGTCATGGTAGCACTCCACGTCAAATGGAGTACTTCGATGGTGGGAGGATGGTCAGATGGGCGTGGTGATGCTGGCCCTCTCGGAGCTACTTCATCGGAGCAGTAAGGGTAACAACTAGGTCTCTTCCCATGCACGAGCACCTACAAAGGGTAGAGTGACTTGGGGGAAGACTCCGATCGGGTTATTGCATAGAAAGAAAAAGAGAAGCGATGGTAGGTGGAGTCTTGGGCTTCCGGCGAAGGTGGGGTAGGAATCCTGACCTATTCCTACTCTAATGAGCAGGGTCAACGGGCGTAGGTGATGAATACTCATTCATCACTCTTTATTCTTATATTTTAGCTACAAAAACCTTTGCAAATACATGTAGATAGGTGTAAATACAAATAATTACCAATAGACATGCATTGTATAAAGTTTTATAATTAGCATGTTTTTGTACAAAAATAAAAGAATAAAGAGACAAAAGAAAAAGAGGGAGATATTTAGAATAAATATTGAGCAACCTCATCCCAAGGGAGGGCTCAGCATGGTCTTGACCGCATAAAAGCCAAAGTAGAGAGAGATAGAGAGCTCATGTGTAAATATACCTGTAAATATAATAAGAATATTTTCCTTCAAAAATAGAAGAAAATGGGATTGTATATATATGTATATATTTGTAAATATAAAATACAAATAAAAATAGAAAAATTAAAAAGAAAATAAAAATATCCACTTGTACATATTCACCATGTACACCTACATCTATATTTATTTTACCTTGTAAATAAATAAATTAAAATCCCTAAAAATTTGTATATATTCTATCTTTTATGTTGTAAATAAATAAAATAAAAACCATAAAAAAACAAAAATCAAATAAAAAGAACAAAATTAAAAATCAAAAAGAACATTGTACATATACCATGTATATAGATGAATATATCTATTTATTTAACCCTTGTATATAAATAAAAAAAAATAAAAATACCCTTCTATTTCTAATTTTATGCTATAAATAAATAAAATATAAAAGGGGAATAAAAATGTACAAAAATAATTAATAAAAAAATCAAAAATCAAAAACCTATATTGTCAATATACCTATGTATAGCACAATAGTGTACATACCCTATTTTTATTTCGAAAAATTAATTAGATATCACAAAAAATAGAAAAAATAAAATAAACATTTTTCATGTTTTAAGTTTTTAATAATTCGGCCATTTTATATTTTATTTCTAATTTCCAAATCATTCTGACGTGGCCTGCCCCCATTGGTCCACGGGGAACGTTGACCCCCCGGTCAACACCCCCCTTGGACCACTTCCCACGGGTCCATGACGCCCGACCAGATTTCTCAGAATTTTCGCGTCATGACCCGACCACTAAATCCGCAAACCCCAGGTTCTTCTTCTTCCTTGTGCATCCGAGACCCTCGCCCGATCATTCGCGTGGGTATCCGCGCTTCGTGGGAACCCTGCCCGACCTCATCTTCTTGGACCTACACCCATATTTAATCCGAGCAACGCCTCCTTCCTCACGCATCTTTAGATCATTCGTTTTCCACCCAAGGACCTCCATCGCCTCCGCAAGAGTGACAGCTCGCTCCAGGCAGTGCTGCAGCGAGGAGGGGACGAGTTGACCATCGATCCGGCGACGTTGCGCCGCCGTGCGCCCTTGGAGGTGACGCTCGAGCCTTGGGCACCGACGGCCCTTGAGGCAAGGACCCAGAGCTACCCCAACTCCTCCACAATCGAATCCATCCATCAGGTAGCCTTCTCTTCTTCTCTATTTCTCTAATTTTACGTTTCGCCCAATTCGCCCCGTCACCGTTCGTCGCCGATTCCGACCACCCTAGCCACCCATTCGATCATCGGAGTCATCCATCACGATCACCTTTCCTCCGCGCACCTTCTCCACCCACTCTCTCATCCCAGCTCGCACAGGAGCTGGGATTGGGGCTTCTCCGCCGTCGCTTCGCCGGAGCCCCTCCATCCCGACGCGTCGAGCACCTTCACCACCCCTAACCGGGTCGAGGCAGTTTGCCCTCGACCCGCGAGCTTGTTGAACATCTTTGCAGGTCCAGAGAAGCCAATCTGAGAGCTTCGACATTCCGGTTCATCAGCTTCACCTCCTCCAGTGTCGCCGGAGCTCTCCAGAGCTCCTCGCCACCATCGGAGGGTACCAATCGACGCGGGAGGCCAAGGAGCTTCTCCTCCGATCTTCAACAGCCTGCGAGGAGGTCTCCAGCGCACACACAAGCCCGACGAAGTTCGCCGGTGCCCAGTTCGTCGAGCACTTTCCTCTACCGTCCGATCGACCTCCAGCTCCAGTTCAGATCTCAGACGTCCATTTGAGGAGCGACCAACACCGTAAGATCCTTGGAGGAGTGATCATGACCGTCACTTCAGCGAGGTTTAGCCACGTCGCACAGGAGACGTCAGATTATCTACGTGGCTAAATCTCCTTCATCCGATCAGAGCGAGGATGCTGCGTTGAGGCGCCACCTTTCCCCGACCGTCAGATCCAACACGTGGCGCGCATTTTGCCCTCGATTTAATAAAGGGTAAATTTCTTCTTAGGTCCTTAGATTTTTATCTGTTACACTTTAGTCCTGTAAATATTTTAAAATGTTTATTTCAGTAGGGTAAATTGCATTATGGACCTTGTCTTTTACTGTATTTGCATTTATGCCCCTGTCTACGTAGACCACGTGCATCGTCACGTGAATTTTCTGGGTTATTTGCATGTATAGACCTTATGTTCTAGGAGGTTAATGAATGGATTTATAGTTTTGATATTTGCATAAATACCCCTGTGATTGTTGAATTTGTGCATGTGCGTTATTTTAGTGGGTAATTTACACTGAGGCCCTAGACTTTTAGTACGTGTTAGTAATTAGTCCATGAACTTAAGTTTTCTTGCAAATAGGTCCCTAAGTGCCCCAGGTCACGTGCTTTGCACGTGGATCCTTGGGAATTTTGCACCGGACCCCCCTGGAACTTATTTTAATTGCATTTAGGTCCCTGTGTACTGTGCCCTTGTGTTTGAATTCAATAAATAAACAAATTGACTCCAAATTTGATGAAAATTGGACACATGACTCCTGCCATGATGTAAAATTTTCTCTAATTATTGGAGACATTTTTGACACATTTTGATATTTTTAAAATTCAAAAACACACAATTTTCTTACAGTCTAGCTTTAAAAATCACAAAAAAATATTAAAACGCCTCTAAAAATTACAAAAAATTAGAGAGTGTGTCTTTTGTATTGTTTCATTTTCTGACCAAGTTTAGTCATTTTTAGATTTATAAAAGCTATAAAAATTACAAAACCCCTAAAAACCAATAAAAATTCTAATAATTAAAAGAAAAATCAAAAATTAATAATTCCTGTGCCCAAATTTTCCTTGTGTTTTCTTCTCTATAGGAAAATTACTTCAGTTTTAATAGGGTCATTTTGCATTTTAATTTGGCCTTTGGAACCTGACTGGATAGTACCTCTATTTTCTTGTCTTGTTTGATTTTTAGAAAATTCAATAAAAATCAGAAAATCACCAAAAATGAACCAAAATTTGAAAAAAGTGTAAAAAACATAAAAACATTTTTGTTTGAATTTTTGGATCCTTTTTCAGTAGTTAAATAATTCATCCAAGTTGCTCATATATTCGTTTTCTTATTTTCTTTATTAATTAAAAAATCCAAAAAAAATATTTAAAAATAATGAAATCCACCAAAAATAGTTTTCTTTTCTTTTTTGATATTTTCGACTACTTCGTAGGCCGCAAGGCCATCATGTGCTTCTTGTGTTCGACCCTGGTGGCTATACCAGGTTAATATAATAGCGAGACCACTACTTGAGTTTCACTTGATTTTATCTGATTTTGGTAGTCTGATTTCTTCTCGATTGACACCGCTTGGTGACTTGGGTCGCAACGACCGTTGATTACCTTTACCCGAGTCGTCGGGCGTGTCATCAGAATGGCGTCGTTGCAAGTCTTCTGAGATTCCTGTAGTTTTTCCTTCTTCTGCACATGTATCTCGAAACATTTCTGTGAATAAAGGAAAGGGTTTATTTTCTTCTGGTCCCACTGTAGTACGTGATGTATGTGTGGATCCGGTCGTCGAACCGTCTTGACCCTTTCCTAATCCTTCATCTGAGAAGGACCCTGTGATCCCCTTCCCTAGAGCCCTGCAGATGGGGAAGGGGAAGAAAAATGAAAATCCGAAAAAGAGACAACAGGAAGAGTTCAGCCAGCAGATGATAAATCAGTTTCACATACAACTGACTCTTCAGGAGGCTTTGCAACACATCCCCCTTCTTCAACGTTCACTGAGAGACAGGACGACGGTCAGAAGGAAGAGGAGGAACCACCACTAAGAGATCCATGTGCTGACGAAAGCCACTTGTTTCACGATCCAGAACCGTATGCCGGCCAAGAGGCCAGATTCAGGAGCCCCTTATGTCAGATGCCATATCATCGAGCAGAGGTTCGACCGTACTCTACTAGACAGTGGATCGTCGATCAACCTACTTTCGGCAGCCCTTCTCGACCGTTTCGAGTTGGGCACTCTTAGACAGAGCAGGACGGTCCTTCAGTTTGCTGATCGATCTGTCATGAGGCCGAAGGGGTTGTTGCGAGATGTTGTCGTCACGATTCAGGGTCTACAATTCCCCGTGAACTTCATAGTGTTGGACATGGAGATCCATGAGTCCGTGACTGATACCCCCATCATTCTAGGTCGCCCGTTCTTGGCCACATCCAAGGCAGTGACCGACCATGAAAGTGGGAAGGTATACTTTCGCGTCGAGGACGAAAGCGTACAAATAGAGACAGTTGAGGACAGCAGAGCTAGAGACAGATCATGCTCAGAGACTACTTCAGATACAGAGCAGATGACAGATGCCGGGCTAGACATCCACCAGGACTGCGACTTTATGATCACAGACAATGAGGCAGTTTAGGCAGACCCAGCAGCACAGGCCATCCTCTCATTTTCAGATTCCGCTGATGCAGAGATGATAGAAGAGGAGAGCATGGAGAGCGCATTCCTGGTCCAGGATACTTCATAGGCAGCAGAGCCGGTTCTCGACCGTGAGACAGATTCTTGTGATGATGGTGGTGCTGATGCCACCCTGGATGACACAGATCCCTCAGAGTCAGAGTCTGATTGGGCAGATTGTGATGATTACATACCAGATCTGACTTCCACTGAGCCTGCACATAGGGAGGAGGTAGATGTCGAGCAGAGTAGAGACAGTTCAGTTGAGCAGCCTTCTCCAGATCCAGTTTGTGAGAGTACGTTCTCATTCTCCCGGGCAGATTTGGCAGCATACACACGGCTTCTTTCGAAGCCAGATTTGCCAGCACCAGTTTGTCCAGAGCTAAAGTCGCTTCCTGCGTCGTTGAAGTATAGATTCCTTGCGGGCGAGCCTGAGATGTACCCAGTCATCATCTCCGCCGATCTGACTGGAGAGCAAGAATCCCGTCTGATGGGGGTTATTGAAAAGAACCGCAAGGCAATCGGATGGAGCGTAGCAGATCTCCAGGGGATAAATCCAGCCCTGTGCTCCCACCATATTTTTCTCGAGGATGAGATGAAGCCGTCGCGTGAGTTCTAGCGGCGGCTGAACCCGAATCTGAGAGAGGTTGTCATGAAGGAGATGTCGAAATGGTGGAGCATCGATTTTATCTACCCCATCTCCGACTCCAAATGGGTCAGCCCTTTGCATGTGGTGCCCAAGAAAACGGGCATCACTACAGTGATTAGTGAGTCTGGAGAGGTGACGAGCCCGAAAAAGCCGCGTTAAGAAGTTATTTTTAATCTTTGTTCGTGTTAATAATGATGTGTCGTTAGTTGTAGGCGGCGATCAGAAACAGTCAAGAAATAACCACAATTTTTAATCAAATTTAATCAAGTGGTTTTTATGTTTATTTTACTTGGGCAAGTCCCGAGGTCGATCACAAGGAGGCAAAGGAACAACCTAGGGTTGTGTCTATCCAATTTTCAGTTCGGTTTTCAAGGCGGTCTTTTTTTTGGAATTTTTCAATGCAATATGAGATGCAAAATGCAAGTTCGGCCTATTTTAGGGACTAAAATGTAAATTTCAATCAAACGATATCCAAAAAATACAAAACTTGGCCACAATGTAAATGACGATGAAATGAGTGCACTGTAATGTTTTTGGAATTTTTAGATGCAATATGAATTTTTTTATGAATTTTTAAATGCAAACAAATTAATTTTCAATATTTAATTTTAATAAATATTAAACCTACTTATTTTCGAGAACTAAAATTATCTAAGACCTATCACTAGGTAATGGATCTTAAAAAAGTCCTAGATCTCAAAAATGTGGGATTTAATACCTATTAAAAATAAAATAGTTAAATATGCAAAATGATTTTTACAGAGCAAAACATGCATGTAAATGCAATGATTTTTGGGCACAATGTTAAACAAAATAATCTCTACAATATGTGATTTTTCGAGGATTTTTAAAGCAACGGTTAATTAACTATGAATTTCAGAGCACAAATTGGGCAAAATATTCCAATTTCCACAAAATTATTATTTATTAATCAACCGTAGATCACAAAAATATCCACAACATGTCAAAGTCTCTCCAATATTTGATCAATGAATGGCAGTGGAAAGTAGTCTTTCTTGGTCGCAGCATTCAGGCACCGGTAATCGACACAGACGCGCCACGCTGTGGGTACTCGGGTCGCGATCTCTACCCACTCCTCGTTGGTAACCATCTGGATTCCCGACTTCTTCGGGACGACATGAAGGGGGGCTACCCACTTGGAGTCAGAAATGGGGTAAATAAATCCTGCTTTGCACCATTTCTCTATTTCTTTCTTCACTACTTCCCGAAGATTGGGGTTTAATCTTCTCTGAAATTCACGGGAAGGCCTTGCATTATCCTCAACATAAATTTGGTGCGAGCAGAGAGCGGGGTTTATTCCTACGAGATCCGACACAGTCCAACCGATGGCTTTTCGATTTCGCTCAAGGACTTCGAGTAGTCTAGACTCCTGATCTAGTGTCAAGGATGAGCTAATGATCACAGGAAATTTCTCTTTGGGCCCATTGAGAAATGCATACTTCAGTGTGGGGGGTAATGGTTTCAACTCAGGTAATTCAGAATCATCAATCAAGTCTGCCTGAATTATCTTTGTATCTGGTTCAGTGTCGGTTGGTGGTGAGTCACAGTGTGAAGTGTTGGCTACCAATTCAGAAGTCAGATGGGTCGGATCGCTAGAGTAGAATGGTAATTCGGCCAGAGCCGTGTCCGATTCGTCATTGATTTTTCTTGACACATCCGAAAGGCTTTCTGTGTCATTAATGGTGAAGTAGTCTGAGTGTTTTAAGATGTTTGGAAATATCTCGCAAAATGCACTGTGCATCATTTCTTCTTCCGAGGAAGTGCTTTCAGTCTGTATGTCTGGAAGTTGGTCCCATGGCCCGGTGGTTCGGAGGAGATTGCATTCAGATGTTTCGGCCTCTTCAGTTGTGGACTCGGAGTCTGGTCTTTGCCACTTTGTCTGCTTCATCTCCAAGTCTACTCCCCTCTTGGAGATCGGAATTTCATCATGCCAGAACCGTAATCAAATACAGCCTTGGCGGTTCTTAAGAATGGTCTTCCAAGAATGATTTGTGATTCCTTCCAATGGTTCGGGGTTTCCATATCAAGGACAGTGAAGTCCACTTTGTATTCTGTACCCTCGATAATGATGATGACATTCTTTACTTCTCCCTTAGGTCTTTTGGTGGATTTATCAGCAAATTGGAGTAGAGATGATGATTTCTTGAGAGGGCCTAACTCCAATCTATAGTATAGGGCTAAGGGTAGAAGATTTATGGAAGATCCATTGTCGAGGAGTGTGCGTGTGAACACAATACCACCAATGCGACTCTCCACATAATGGGCGCCCAGATCCCTTTTCTTTCTTGGCAGGTGCTGATTCTTGACACATTTGGTGGTGGCAACTGTCAAGATATGCGTCTCCACAAATTGACTTGTTCTCTTTGTACGAGTCCTAGTGGGAGTGCATTTTGCCTTTAAATATTTCTGAAAAGCAGGATTATTGGCCACATACTGGTCAAAGGGTACTTTGACTGTGATGTTTTGATGGCAGAATTTTCCATTACTGGATCATCCTGAATGTTTTTCTTTTGTTTTCCTTTCTTGAGGGCATGGGGGAAAGGAATGGAAGCACATGAGACAGGGGACAGAAGGTTAGAATCATAAATACGAGCATCTTTATTAGACATGGAGTTTTTATTACAATCATCAGATTTTTGATAATAATCAAAATCAGGTTGCTGAAAAGATGACAAAGGTATTTTTGCAGCAACTAGAGGTTCAAGGTCCTCTGCAGACTCCATAGATGATTTCCCCTTCTCTAGTGTTGGGATCTTCAGGCGTCTTTCTTCATCCTCCTCGGAAGCATCCCCCGGCTGATCCTCCGAGTCTTCATGAACTGATTCCCGAGTCCGATCAGGTATGGCCACGGTCCTTCTGCTCCTGAGTGACATGGCATGTATATTGTCAAACGAAAGGTTCTCGTGTTCAGATGTGGAAAAATCCGAATAGTATACCTGGCCATTGTGTTGAGATGATTGAGATCGGTTCAAGCTATTGGGGTTAGCTTGAACTTGGGCGGGAATGGTTGTAGTGGGAACAGTTTGCTCATCCTTCCATCGGGATAGACGATTAACATCCACCCGCAAGTCATATAGCTCACTTCGGAAGCTGCGAAGTTCTTCCAGCATCTGTCTCTAGATATCAACAGGTTCTTCCGGAGGATTGGATGATTGAGCCGAAGGTCTGGGAGCTTGGTGTTGCTGACGGTATTGCTGAGATTGGTTCGGGCGATTGTAGGGCTGCTACTGTTTCGGGTGCTGGGAAGTTGAAATGCTTTGAGGGTACTCAGGAGGCTGAGGGAATGAGGTATTATAAAAAGTGGGGGAGCGTTGATAAGGCTGACGTTCCCCCATACTACCCTGTCGGGTAGTGTCCTGTGTGTACCAAATGCTGTTTATTTCAAAGGTCAGGGGCAGGGCTTCTTGGATTGTCTCGACTGGAGGGGGTGGTTGCTGAGAAGCTTGGGCATAGGATTGGTCCTGTACCCATGACTGTTGCTGTTCTGGTCCTAGTTGCTCCTGGACATGGTGCACATGGTAGACCGGGACCGTTGGTGCAGTAGGTACCCCCATCTTGGACATCTTAGTAGTGAGCTCCTCCATCTACTTTGGGAACTGGGAGATTCGGTTGTCGATGTTGCTCACTCTCTTGTCCACTATTGTTATTTTGTCAGCTATGAAATGCATGTTTGGAATCAAGTCCTCCGTAATTTCAGCCACCGTCTGCTTTCCGCCTTTGGCTTGAAGGGTGTTGAGGGAATCAGTGTAGGCTCTACTGGCAAGCTGAGAGCGGCTTGTTTCTGCCATCTGCTCCAGTATTTTCCAGACGGTCTCAGCCCCACGTGATGCATAATTCCCTCCGCAGGCAGCGCTAACTAATCCTTGAGTCTCGTGATTTAGGCCAGAGTAGAGAGACTGGACTAGGATGTTATTGTCCAAGTCATGGCAAGGACATTTATGAAGTAGATCTTTGAATCGGTCCGATGCCTCGCAGAGTGGTTCATTGGGCATCTGAGAGAAACTGGTGATACGGGTCCTCATTTGATTTGTCCGACTCAAGGGGTAGAATTTCTTTAAAAATAGGTTTTTAAACCTCTCATAAGTAGTCACAGTCACACCCAAGTTCTTCACCCAGTAGTCTGCCTTCCCTTTCAAGGCGAAAGGTAATGCAGTGAGACGAATGTAGTCTTGGCTGACTTGTGGGTGCCTTAGATTAGAACATATGAACTCCAGGTCCCGCAAGAATTCATATGGCTCCTCAGTCGTATTACCATGGAATTGGGGTAATTGACTGACAAAATGTGGCTTCAGTTCATAGTGGATCGCCGATTGTGGTGGCTGTAAATAGTTCCACACTTGATACTGACCAGGGTTGTAGGCGGCTTCCATTGGCACTTCCTCCCCAGCATTCAACTGCTCAAGATGTGTCCTTAGTAACTGTTGTTGCTGCTCAGATGCAGCCAATCTTGCTAGGATCATTTGAATGGCGTCATCATTTGTTTCATCTTCAGGGTCTTTTTTGGAAGCCATCTTGGGGGGCATCTCTTTTTCTTCACCTTCAGAATATAAAGGGTTCGAGTTAATAGATTGGAAAGAATTGATGTAATAGTTGTCCTCGATTTTTGGTGATAGATAGACAGTTTGGGTCTGTCCTCCTTCTAGGAAGAAGAAGGAATCGTAGGAATAGAGTTCTTGGGAATGGTTTCCCGGAGGCCAAGCAGGTCCAGAGTAAGAATTTCTCTGGTCTTTTGAGATTGGAGAGTTTGTGGTAGAGAACGAATGGTTCGTGGAGTTTGAACAAGAATTACCACAATCTTCCATTCTAGAGGTCAACAAGAGGTTTGTGGTTTATGATGGAGGAACGAATGTGCAGTATTCGATGATGACTTATTTTCTACGCACAAATCAAACACAACACAAAGGTTGTTCACCAACTCAACTCAAAGTGAAGACCGTGAGGGTTCGATCAATTATCTTGTCAATTTTAGAATTTGGTGATAATACAATGTATCAGAGCGTTTAAAGCGAGCTGTTTAGGAACCCAATACTCTCAAGAGACTGGCCTATCCCGAGATAGTAGAATGAAAAGAGTTAAGGTGTGGCTCTATCCTAATGTGCGGGTCGCTCTCTCGCTCAAGCAAACCAAACAATGACGGGATTTCTCTCCCGCAAAACTTCTTGATTTTATTGGTTCTTAAGATCGGCTATATTTAGCAGTCCTAATTTTATTTAGGTGATCACTTGAAGAATTTAGATGAGCACAAATACACGTCTACCGTCCAGACCCAATTTCCTTTAGATTTAAGTGATAAAACAAGGGGGAGAAAGTCGGGAAAAGTCGATGCACGCGGAAAACTATGATGAATGCTCAGTTAGAAGACTTACAGTGCCTCCTCGCAATCTTCATGTGGGATGCTAGACAGAATTTTAAAAATTATTCTATATACGTGCAAGCCGATAAAAACCGCACCTATGTCGAAAGTTCTATTAGCGGGAAGAATTGAGTTAACTTTTTGGCTAAGTTGAACGATCTAAGGTGCGTCTCAGTTAATGTGCAGTGTGGCTTAAGATCCTACGAGAACAAGCAAAAATATAAATGCTCTGAGAGCCGTATGTGCAGGTCTATCCTATTCGCCACTCAAGTCGGGCCCCACCCTCACCGGAGAGTGAAACAGGCCACGACACACCACAGAAAAAAGTTCAAGGTCTTTTTTACATGCGCGAGAGTCCAAACGGACACCGCTGTAAATGAGCAGAAATGGAAATTTGCAGAAATTAAAAACCTAGACTCTACGCTCTCTCACGACTCGACTCGATCTTAAATTAATTGCGGCTTTTTCGGTTGTCGGTGAAGATGCGTCGGTTTCTTGAAAACCGCTCCACGTACGCCGGGTACCTCGCAAGAAAAATAAGAGAGAAAATGTAAGAGAGTGACTCAAAATAGAACAAGCGAATAATTGCAGAAAAAATAAATGCTGGAATAATGGTATTCACAATGAGAAATTCGGGGGTCAGACTACCCGAATGCGGAAAACCGATCAAAAAGTCTCAAAACACAAAACTAAGTCATTTGCCTCCCTGGCAACGGCGCCATCTGACGAGCCCGAAAAAGCCGCGTTAAGAAGTTGTTTTTAATCTTTGTTCGTGTTAATAATGATGTGTCGTTAGTTGTAGGCGGCGATCGGAAACAGTCAAGAAATAACTACAATTTTTAATCAAATTTAATCAAGTGGTTTTTATGATTATTTTACTTGGGCAAGTCCCAAGGTCGATCACAAGGAGGCAAAGGAACAACCTAGAGTTGTGTCTATCCAATTTTAAGTTCGGTTTTCAAGGCGGTCTTTTTTTTGGAATTTTTCAATGCAATATGAGATGCAAAATGCAAGTTCGGCCTATTTTAGGGACTAAAATGTAAATTTTGGAATTTTTTTAAGAATTTTAAAATGCAAACAAATTAATTTTCAATATTTAATTTTAAGAAATATTAAACCTACTTATTTTCGAGAACTAAAATTATCTAAGACCTATCACTAGGTAATGGATCTTAGAAAAGTCCTAGATCTCAAAAATGTGGGATTTAATACCTATTAAAAATAAAATAGTGAAATATGCAAAATGATTTTTACAGAGCAAAGCATGCATGTAAATGCAATGATTTTTGGGCACAATGTTAAACAAAATAATCTCTACAATATGTGATTTTTCGAGGATTTTTAAAGCAACGGTTAATTAACTATGAATTTCAGAGCACAGATTGGGCAAAATATTCCAATTTCCACAAAATTATTATTTATTAATCAACCGTAGATCACAAAAATATCCGCAGCATGTCAAAATGTAGAGAATTATATGAGGAACACAGTGCTATTTTTAAATAAATAAAATGATGTAATGTGAATGTCTAAAATAAATGACAAAGGTAGGGGTACAGATGCAATAATTAGATAGGTAATAACAATGCAGAGGGGACCTAATTATAATTACCTAGATAACTGGGGGCAGAAGTACAAATTTCCCAGTAGGTCACGTGCTATGCGCGTGACCCCTAGGGTAGACTCAGCTGTGAATACGGTAGTGTTGGTGGGCTTCTTTGCAATTTACCCTGCGGTCACGTGCGGGGTACGTGACCTGGGGTGACGTAAAGATGATGTAGTGTTGAGGTCGTCCCCCCGCGCACGTGCGGCTCACATGCTTGGGGTCTCGGGCCTGGAGCCCGGCCTGGCGAGGCGGAGGGTGGCGGTCCGGCAGAGGAGGGGCCGCTTGGCCACGGCGATTGGCGGAGCAGCTGTGGAGGCGCTCCGGTCGTGCTCCAGGCGTGGCGAGACGGAGGAGACGTCGGTGGCGAAGATACGTGTCGATGACGATGACTGTCGTTGGAGTAGTGTCGGCAGAAGCAGAGGCGTGATGAGATCGTCGGCGGTAGGTGTGGATTGGCGGAGTAACTCCAGGCGGAGGCGAGGAAGATGGCCGGTGGGCGTAGGAGAAGAGGGTGAACTCTGTGGCGTCGGAGCTGAGGCGTTGGCGTTGCTTCGGGTGGCGAAGAAGATGAGGGGCTGTGTGATGTTTACGAAGCGGAGAAGAGGGGATGCTCCGAGCGGAGCGGCGAGTTTTGGAGACAGAGAGAGAGATAGAGAGAGAGATAGAGAGAGAGAGATTACCGGGAGAGAAGAAGGCTCGACAGCGGTGCCGGAGCAAGCAGCGCCTGGAGGAGCTAGCTGCGACGAGGAGGATACCCTCGGATCATGCCGGCGTCGAGGTCTGTCACCACTTGGCGGGGTCAATCGGCGGATGGGGTTTTGGGGGGTCGGCGATGGAGTATATATAGGGGAGGGCTCGACGAGATCGGCGAGGATAAAGGAGGTGGCTGCGTGCGACGCGGAGGGGGTTTAAGGGCGGCGGCGCCCGAGAAATCGGGGGCGGAGGTTACGGGGAGGCCGTTGGGAGGTAGAAGATGAGTCCCAGGCCGTTCGATCGGCCGAGATCGAACGGCCAGGTATGGGCCACGTGGCGGGGGAAGAGAAAGGGCGCGCCGCATGTGCGGACCACGTGCCTGGGGGCACGTGCGATGCACGTGTGTCGATTTTTTTAATTTTTTTTTATAAAAACGGATAAAAGAAAAGGCCAAAAACCACTGACACGTGGCGGCACCAGGTGCGGCCACATGTCAGCACCAGAAAAATCAGAGATAAATTGCTTTGTAAAATCGATAAAAAATAGCAAATGACCTCGGATCGAAAAAAATCCTTTAAGAAAATGCTCGTCTCGACGAGATCTACAACTTTCATGAAGACATCAAAGCCAAATTCGGTCAAATGTAAAAAGTGAATTTTTGGGGTATCTCATGTACATAGAATATCTTGATTTTTGGTTTTGTATTTTTTTGTCATTTTTTAAACAAGATAAAAATCCAAAAAAATATAGAAAAATCAAAGATAAATAAAAGACATCTAAATCTATTTTTTTGGATTTTTATAAATTAAGAAAGTATATACATAAAATGCAAGGTCAGAAAACCGCGAAAATATACAATGAGCAAAAGATGCCCAAAACCCAACTTTCACGTACGAGCTCCGATTCACTTGAACTTGGTCTTGTTTTGAAGGTAATTGAATGTGCATTAGTTCAAAAGTGAGTAGGATCAAATCGGACGCTGGATGGGGAAGATATGTGGTTATTAGTCCGAAAATCCTGAAACTAGGGTTTGGGTTTTTGGTCCACTTATTTGGGTTAGTGATTTTTTTGTATTTTTCATTTATTCTTGTGAGTGATATGTACACAATGGAAGTGGTTTGGGTTATTCGGAGTTAGCATGAAGGAGTTAAAAATAGGGGAAGTTAGGCTATTTACAGGTAAATTTGGGCTTGGATTTTTTGCTTCTTAAAATATGCAGAAATTAACACTAAAAATGCAATTCTTATGAAATCATGCCTGAATGCTAATTATGCGAAATAAATGCAGAAATGCAGTTGATTTTTAGGGACTTTAAGCTTAATAAATGAGATTTAGAGTGATGAATCCGAGATTCATCAAGAGGAGATTGCTACACGAGTACCCACTTCTTGGCAAGTTTGTGTTGACTACAGGAGACTCAATCAGGCCACCAAGAAGGATCATTTCCCCCTTCCCTTTATTGATCAGATCATTGAGAGACTGGCAGGGAAGAGCAATTATTGTTTTCTAGATGGGTACTCGGGCTACAACCAGGTGGACATCGCTCCCGAGGACCAGGACAAGACTACCTTTACCTGTCCCTTCGACACATACGCCTTCCGACGCATGCCATTTGAGCTTTGCAATGCCCCTGTGACTTTTCAGAGATTCATGCTGTCGATCTTTTCGGACATGGTAGGGGAGTGCTTGGAGGTCTTCATGGATGATTTCTCGATTTACGGCGACGGATTCGACACCTGTCTTGACTGCCTAGACTGAGTACTTCAGCGATGTATAGAGGTTCGTTTGGTTCTATCTTGGGAGAAGAGTCACTTAATGGTGACTCAGGGGAGGGTGCTTGGCCATATCATCTCCAACAGGGGCATGGAGGTTGATTTGGCCAAGGTTGATGTCATTAGAAAACTCACACCGCCGTCCAATCTGCGGCAGTTACGGTCATTCCTAGGGCACGTCGGTTTCTACCGACGATTCTTTCTTGATTTCAGTAAGATTGCCCGGCCGTTGACTGACCTGCTGACAAAACACACTGAGTTCCTTGTCGACGACAAGTGTCTTTCATCCTTCGAGACTCTCAAGAGATGTGTTGTTGAGGCTCCTGTTCTCCAGCCGCTTGATTGGTCTCTCTCATTCGAGATCATGACGGATGCCTCTGATTTTGCCATAGGGGCTGTGCTGGGACCGAGGAGGGATGGAGTCCCATTTGCTATCCACTACGCTAGCCGCACATTGGATTCCGCCTAGCGGAATTACACAGTCACAGAGAAGGAAATGCTAGCCGTGGTCTTCGCCCTAGATAAGTTCAGATCGTACATTATTAGATCTAGAGTGACCATGTATACTGATCATACCGCCATCAGGTACCTCATGGCAAAGAAGGATGCCAAGGCTAAACTGACTAGATGGATCCTTCTACTCTAGGAGTTTGACATTGAGATCAAGGATAAGCCTGGAGTCAAGAATGTGGTGGCGGATCGTCTCTCCCGATTGGAGTATCTTGAGGATTCTGAGCAGATTGACCCTATTAGTGAGACCTTTCCAGATGAGGCGATCCTAGCTATCACCTCGCTCCCATGGTACGCCAATATTGTGAACTATCTTGTTGCCAAGAAAGTTCCACAGGATTGGCCCAGGCAGAAACTTGAGACCTTCCTCGCGAAGGCAAGTTTTACCAATGGGAGGATCCCATCCTTTACCACGAGGGAGGGGATAGTATCTGGCGTAGGTGCATTCCTCAAGAGGAGCATCACAGCGTCCTCACATACTGCCACAAGCTTGAGGCAGTGGGACATCACTCAAGGAGAAGAACGACACAGAAAGTACTCCAATCCGGCTTGTGGTGGCCTACCCTCTTCAAGGACTCTGATGAGTTCGTGAAGAGGTGTACTGACTGTCAGAGGATGGGCACTTGTGGACAGCGTGATATGATGCCGATGCAGCCCATACACTTCTGTGAGGTTTTTGACGCATGGGGCATCGATTTCATGGGTCCATTCCCTAAGAGTCAAGGATTTGAGTACATTATGTTGGCCGTTGATTATGTGAGTCATTCGGTTGAGGCCATCCCCGCCCGAACCGCTGATGCCAAGACAGTTTGCAGATTTTTGAGGAAGCATATCATTACACGATTCGGGGTACCTCAGGTATTAATATCTGATGGGGGTTCGCATTTCATCAACGACTAGGTGAAGGCACTCGCTAGCGAGTTCGGCATAGACCATCAGGTTGCAACTCCATACCATCCACAGACGAATGGTCTAGCCGAGGTGTCGGACAGGGAGATCAAGACTATTTTGCAGAAAGTCGTCCGCCCTAACCGAAAGGATTGGTCACAGCTTTTGGACTCGGTCTTGTGGGCATATAGGACGTCTTTCAAGACACCTTTAGGCACATCTCCCTTTCGCCTCGTTTATGGCAAGCCGTTCCATTTACCAGTTGAGTTGAGGCACATGTCACTTTGGGCAGTTATAGATATTCTTTTGGATCCGGATAGTGTAGGTCACCAACACGTGGCGCGCATCTGGACCTCGATTTAATAAAGGGTAAATTTCTTCTTAGTTCCTTAGATTTTTAGCTGTTACACTTTAGTCCTGTAAATATTTTAAAACGTTTATATCAGTAGGGTAAATTGCATTGTGGACCCAGTCTTTTCCTGTATTTGCATTTATGCCCCTGTCTACGTGGACCACGTGCATCATCACGTGAATTTTTTGGGTTATTTGCATGTATAGACCTTATGTTCTAGGGTGTTAATGAATGAATTTATAGTTTTGATATTTGCAGAAATACCCCTGTGATTGTTGAATTTGTGCATATGCGTTATTTTAGTGGGTAATTTACACTAAGGCCACTGGACTTTTAGTACGTGTTACTAATTAGTCCAGGAACTTAAATTTTCTTGCAAATAGGTCCCTAAGTGCCCCAGGTCACGCGCTTTGCACGTGGATCCTTGGGAATTTTGCACCGGACTCCCTGCAACTTATTTTAATAGCATTTAGGTCCCTGTGTATGGCAGGAGCCACGAGTCCAACTTTTATAAACACGTAATTTTCTTATTGTCTAGCTTTAAAAATCAAAAAAAAATAAAACACCTCTAAAAATTACAAAAAAATTAGAGAGAGTGTCTTTTTTGTTGTTTGATTTTCTGACCAAGTTTGGTCATTTTTAGATTTATAAAACCTATAAAAATTAGAAAACCCCTAAAAACCCATAAAAATTTTAATAATTAAAAGAAAAATAAAAAATTAATAATTCCAGTGGACAAATTTTCCTTGTGTTTTTTCTCTACAGGAAAATTACTTCATGTTTTAATAGAGCCATTTTGCATTTTAATTTGGCCTTTGGAACCTGACTGGACAATACCTCTATTTTCTTGTCTTGTTTGATTTTTAGAAAATTTAATAAAAATCAGAAAATCACCAAACATGATCCAAAACCAGAAAAAAGTATAAAAAACATAAAAAAAAATTGTTTGAATTTTTGGATGCTTTCTGAGTAGTTAAATAATTCATCCATGTTGCTTGTATATTCGTTTTCTTATTTTCTTTATTAATTAAAAAATCCAAAAAAACTTAAAAACATTAAAATCCACCAAAAATAGTTGTCTTTTATTTTTCGATATTTTCGACAACTTCGTAGGCCGCTAGGCCATCACGTACTCCTTGTGTTCGACCCTGGTGGCTATACCAGGTTAATATAATCGCGAGACCGCTACTTGAGTTTCACTTGATTTTTATCTGATTTTGGTGGTCTGATTTCTTCTTGATTGACACCGCTTGGTGACTTGGGTCGCAACGACAGTTGATTACCTTTACCCGAGTCGTCGGGCATGTCATCAGAATGGCGCCGTTGCCGGAGAGAACAAATTAGTAGTTGTTTTTCGATTTTTCCTGCGGCTTTCTTTTCGCGGCTTTTTGTATATATTTTTGTATATATATATTTTTGACCTGTTTATACATTTATCTGGTCTGACCACTTTCTGTTTGTTTTCTTGCGAGGGCCTGAGGACCGAGGCAGCTTTCTTCTGAAGCCGAGCAACCGCGGGAGTCAGAGGCGGCTCTCTTCTCTATAGAGCCGTCAGAGGACACGAGGAGCGAGCAGGAGTGCGGGAGCCGCGGAATAGCTGCGAGTTTAGATTAGTTTATTTTAGATTTTATTTCCTACAGTACTTGAACAATTGTTGTAACAATACAGGGACATGACACTCAGATTGAGATTCAGACTCTCAGGGTTTGTTTCGCCAAGCACCGGTGTGCTTGGGGGACCCCTTAGTTAGTCTGTTTTTACGCAGCTTTTTACGCGGTTTTTTATTTCTTTCCTGCCTTTTACGGTTTCTCGCGGATTTTCGAGCCCCTAGCCATAGGAGTTTCTGCTTGATTGAGACGTAATTCATAGGATCCAAGCACCCTAATATAATTGCATGTTCCTATAGTGCGGTAATTGGATCTATAATAAAAAAATTATTAAAATAGCCATTCCATCACCTCCGAGCCTACGCACCGCGAGCCTGCCCCGTTAAGCGCTACTCCTGAACTCGACCTGTCGAGAAGAGGAGGGGTGGGTCTAGACCGGACTCTCTGGATTGGAGGCTGGTGGTCGGCTAGCCGTTCTCTCGAGTAGCACTGCTGATTAGGGACTCGGTTTTCCGCCTGCACCATTTAGGTAGTTTATTTCCTGTCTTTCAATTCTGCACGGATCATGTTGCATGTAGACTGCTGGAGTCAGGTACGCATTTCTTACTCTGCATGCATCATTGATTTTCGCGCATCAGTTTTTTCGACTTCTCCCCCTGTTTTGGACTTAATAACCAGGAGAACCGAAAAATTCGTTAGGTGTTTTTGCTTTTATTGAAAAATACCTAAAAAGAAAAATCATAAAATTGGGACTGCTAAGACTATTGACCCTAAAAGACACCTGACTTAAAAATTTATCTTGGGGAGAGCAACCCCCTAATTGATTGGTTTGATTGTGCGAGAGAGTAACCCCGAACACTAGGTAGAACCCTCCGATACTCTTCTCGACTGATTACCGACTCTTCTGTGCGGGACAGTTGGTTGGGAAAGTATCGGGTATCCCAACAGGTCACGTAATCGCTCTGATATCTTTATTTTTCGCCAAAATAAAATTGACAAGATAATTGACCGATCCTTTACGGTCTTCAGCTCGTGTTGCGTTGGTGAACTCGGGGTTTGCTTGTGATCTTGGTTTTTCCATATCCCATCTGCCTTACTCCCAGATCACGATGATGGGCAAGAGGTCTCTTAGGCAGCCTCTGTCTGCACCGCTTTTTAGCACTCCAGCCCATTCATCTAGGTCGGTTCGTGGGAGCTCAGACCCGCTCTCCGAACCCGAGTACGACTCCGCCCTGTTCCCCCTCGACCACCCTTCTTCTTCTGAGACCGAGAAACCAATGCCAGAGGAGAGACAAACAGATGATTTATCGACACCTGAGTTTGGTTGTTTTGATTTTTCAGAGACTATGTCCGGCAGCAGTGATGATCGCCCTAGAGGTCCGTAGGAGGAGCATTTCGTTCTGGACCAGGGTTCGATCAACTCCACCTTGATCGCCTCCCTTGAGTCAGTGCAGTAGCAGTTGAGGGATCAGGGGGCATTCATGATAGAGATTAGGCGAGAGCTTGAGCAGTTGAGAGCCGACCGCGAGAACCGCGGAGGAGGACCCGACGATGCGGCAGCTGCCGTAGCAGCCGCAACCGCGGTAACAACCGCAGCAGCAGCCACAGCAGCAGGAGCAGGACCACCGAGACCGATGCGGGAGAACCACAATCTTGGATCGACTTTGATGCACCGTTGGGTGGTGCTACCAGCCATCGTGGGGGACTTCAAGCTCCCCCCGAACACCCTTCAGCTCCTACCCCGGTTCCATGTGTTGGCTACAGAGGAGCCCCATCTCCACCTGCAGGAGTTTGACATGATCTGCAGTACCGTCCACGACCGTCAGGTGGACCAGGATACCATACGGATGATTGCCTTCCCCTTCTCGTTAGCAGACAGAGCAGCCACCTGGCTGAAGCACTTCAGGAAGTTCGTCTACACCTGGGAGCAGCTCCGCGCCTAGTACTTGCATAAGTACTATCCACTCGGGCGGATGAACGCCGCTAGAGCCCTGATCAACAACTTCTCCATGCTCCCCAACGAGAAGTTCCATGAGGCATGGGAGAGGTTCAGAGAGCTAACTGACAGTGCCCGCACCATGACATTTCCAAGCCGAACCTTGTGCAGAGCTTTTTCAGCGGGCTGACACCAGAGCTTCAGGGCTTGGTGAATGCTTCTTGTGGTGGGTCTTACTTCGCAATGGATCACGACCAGGTCTGGGCCATCTACGAAGAGATGAACGATAACTACATGGTGATGTCCCAGACCCGGTTGTATACTCAGGGCAGACCGCAGCAGCCAAAGACCGTGCAGTACCAGAGGATAGCACGGGTCAACGCCGGTCCATCCAGTTCGTCCACGGTAGCCGCACCACAGGTCGAGTCCCCTGCCGCAGACATGGGGATCATCAGCGTGAAGCTAGACCGGATGGAGATTATTGAGAAGAAGCAGTACTAGGGCATCACGGAGATGGAGCATATGGCACAGACTTTGAGTGACCTGAAGACACAACTCATGTGTCTCCAAGAGGCACAGACGGCTTCCCAGCCCAGTCTTTAGGCACGAGGCGATCCGAGTAGCAGCGGCAGCTCGTCCCAACGCTCCAGCTCCCACCAGCAGCCTAGACAGGTCCATCTTGTACAGGCAGAGCCGTACCAGCAGTTGCAGATTACCTAACAGGCACCATCATCCACTGACACTCAGATGGTGGTATACCAACCGGATCAGCCTCTGGCAGTACTCCCGCCAGACCCCTACGATGCAGAGCCGTTGATGGATGTCAACGGGATTTGGTATGACCGCCCCCAGCCCGGTATCCGACGAGACCATCCCGGATTCCGTTGGGGGACCGAGGTGCCCAGCCCCAGCAGCAGCCATAAGGACAGGGTGCTCAGTACGGCCATCAGAGAGATCACCAGCAGCAGCAGCCCCAGTGTATCAACCACAGCGGCAGTCACAGTATGGTCCTCGTCCCTATCAGCAGGGACAGTCTTGGAGGCGAGATCAGCCTCACCACCAGCAGCAGCAGCAGCCACACCCGTACCCCTCTCAGCCACAGCACCAGCTCCAGCAGCCTCACTACCAGAGAGGCTACCCGTCGGGTTCCCATGAGAGCCATGTCTTGGATGATATAGCTCGCATTCTCACAGATCAGCAGGATACATTTCGACGGGAGATGGACGAGTTCCGCCAGGAGATGCGGGACATCGTGAGAGGGAAGGCCGCCATCCCTGCCCAGATTGAGTCGAACCCCAACAGCCTGAAGAGGAAATCTGAGCAGGTAGTTTGTACTGAGTATGCCACTCCTAGTGATACTTTTGGTGATATGTCAGCATATCTTTTTGATACTGACTTTGTCACACTTAGGAGCGGTAGGATGCCAGTAGGAGGCGCCTCGTATGAGCTACATCATGAGGATACACCCAGAGCGCCTGACGAGGAGGAGGAGAGCGGTACTGAGGCCGCTAGAGATGATGACGGTGGTACAAAGGCCACCAAGGATGCTTATTCCACAGGCGGTGCTGAGGCCGCCGTTTCACCAGTTCGAGGAGGTGGTACTGAGGCCACCTAGGATGTCGAGCCAGAGCGCGATACTGAGGCCGCGAGTCTTCCCGCCGATGGTGGTACTGATGCCAGCAAGTCTTCTGAGATTCCTGTAGTTTTTCCTTCTTCTGCACATGTATCTCGGAACATTTTTGTGAATAAAGGAAAGGGTTTATTTTCATCTGGTCCCACTGTAGTGCATGATGTATGTGTGGATCCGGTCGTCGAACCATCTAAACCCTTTCCTAGTCCTTCATCTGAGAAGGACCCTGTGATCCCCTTCCCTAGAGCCCTGCAGATGGGGAAGGGGAAGAAAAATGAAAATCCGAAAAAGAGACAGCAAGAAGAGTTTAGCCAGCAGATGATAGATCGGTTTCACATACAACTGACTCTTCAGGAGGCTTTGCAGCACATCCCCCTTCTTCAACGTTCACTAAGAGACAGGACGACAGTCAGAAAGAAGAGGAGGAACCACCACTCAGAGATCCATGTGCTGACGAAAGCCACTTCTTTCGCGATCCAGAATCGTCTGCCGGCCAAGAGTCCAGATTCAGGAGCCCCTTGTGTCAGATGCCATATCATCAAGCAGAGGTTCGACCGTACTCTACTAGACAGCGGATTGTCGATCAACCTACTTCCGGCAGCCCTTCTCGACCGTTTCGAGTTGGGCACTCTTAGACAGAGCAGGATAGTCCTTCAGTTTGCTGATCGATCTGTCAAGAGGCCGAAGGGATTGTTGCGAGATGTTGTCGTCACGATTCAGGGCCTACAATTCCCCGTCGACTTCGTAGTGTTGGACATGGAGATCCCTGAGTCCGTGACCGATACCCCCATCATTCTAGGTCGTTCGTTCTTGGCCACAACCAAGGCAGTGACCGACCATGAAAGTTGGAAGGTATACTTTCGCGTCGAGGGCCAAAGTGTACAAATAGAGACAGTCGAGGACAACAGAGCTAGAGAAAGATCATGCTCAGAGACTACTTCAGATACAGAGCAGATGACAGATGCCGGGCTAGACATCCACCAGGACTGCAACTTTGTGATCACAGACAATGAGGCAGTTTGGGCAGACCCAGCAGTACATGCCATCCTCTCATTTTCAGATTCCGCTGATGCAGAGATGATAGCATAGGAGAGCTTGGAGAGCGCATTCCTGGTCCAGGATACTTTAGAGGCTGCAGAGCCAGTTCTCGACCGTGAGACAGATTCTTGTGATGATGGTGGTGCTGATGCCCCCTTGCATGACACAGATCCCTCGGAGTCAGAGTATGATTGGCCAGATTGTGAATATTACATACCAGATCTGACTTCCACTGAGCCTGCAGATAGGGAGGAGGTAGATGTCGAGCAGAGCAGAGACAGTTCAGTTGAGCAACCTTCTCCAGATCCAGTTTGTGAGATTACGTTCTCATTCTCCCGGGCAGATTTGGCAGCATACACGCGGCTTCTTTCGAAGCCAGATTTGCCAGCACCAGTTTATCCAGAGCTGAAGCCGCTTCCTGCATCGTTGAAGTATAGATTCCTTGCGAGCGAGCCTGAGATGTACCCAGTCATCATCTCCGCCGATCTGACTGGAGAGCAAGAATCCCGTCTGATGGGGGTTCTTGAAAAGAACCACAAGAAAATCGGATGGACCGTAGAAGATCTCCAGGGGATAAATCCGACCCTGTGCTCCCACCATATCTATCTCGAGGATGAGGCGAAGCCATCGCGTGAGTTCCAGCGGCGACTGAACCCGAATATGAGAGAGGTTATCATGAATGAGATATCGAAATGGTGGAGCACCGATTTTATCTACCCCATCTCCGACTCCAAGTGGGTCAGCCCTTTGTATGTGGTGCCCAAGAAAACGGGCATCACTACAGTGATCAGTGAGTCTGGAGAGGAGATTGCAACATGAGTACCCACTTCTTGGCGAGTTTGTGTTGACTACAGGAGACTCAATCAGGCTACCAAGAAGGATCATTTCCCCCTGCCCTTTATTGATCAGATCATTGAGAGACTGGCAGGGAAGAGCCATTATTATTTTCTAGATGGGTACTCGGGCTACAACTATGTGGCCATCGCTCCTGAGGACCAGGACAAGACTACCTTTACCTGTCCCTTCGGCGTATACGTCTTCCGACGCATGCCATTTGGGCTATGCAATGCCCCTGCGACTTTTCAGAGATGCATGTTGTCGATCTTTTCAGACATGGTAGGGGAGAGCTTGGAGGTCTTCATGGATGATTTCTCGGTTTACGGCGATGGATTCAACTCCTGTCTTGACTTCCTAGACCGAGTACTTCAGCGATGTATAGAGGTTCGCTTGGTTCTATCTTCGGAGAAGAGTCACTTCATGGTGAATCAGGGGACGACGCTTGGCCATATCATCTCCAACAGGGTCATGGAGGTTGATCCGGCCAAGGTTGATGTCATTAGGAAACTCACACCGCCGTCCAATCTGTGGCAGTTACGGTCATTCCTAGGGCACGTCGGTTTCTACCGACTATTCATTCTTGACTTCAGTAAGATTGCCCGACCGTTGACTGACCTGCTGACGAAAGACATTGAGTTCCTTGTCGACGACAAGTGTCTTTCGTCCTTCGAGACTCTCAAGAGATGTGTTATTGAGGCTCCTATTCTCCAGCCGCCTGATTGGTCTCTCCCATTTGAGATCATGACTGACGCCTCTGATTTTGCTGTAGGGGCTGTGCAGGGACAGAGGAGGGATGGAGTCCGATTTGCTATCCACTACACTAGCCGCTCCTTGGATTCCGCGCAGCGGAATTACACAGTCACAGAGAAGGAGATGCTAGCCGTGGTCTTCGCCCTAGATAAGTTCAGATCGTACATTATTAGATCTAGAGTGACCTTGTATACTGATCATACCGCCATCAGGTACATCATGGCAAAGAAGGATGCCAAGGCTATACTGACTAGATGGATCTTTCTACTCTAGTAGTTCGACATTGAGATCAAGGATAAGCCTGGAGTCAAGAATGTGGTGGCGGATTATCTCTCCCGATTGGAGTATCTTGAGGATTCTGAGTAGATTGACCCTATTAGTGAGACCTTTCTAGATGAGGCGATCCTGGCTATAGCCTCGCTCCCATGGTACGCCGATATAGTGAACTATCTTGTTGTCAAGAAAGTTCCACGGGATTGGCCCAGACAGAAACTTGAGACCTTCCTCGCGAAGGCCATGTTTTACCATTGGGAGTATCCCATCCTTTACCATGAGGGAGGGGATAGTATCTGGCGTAGGTGCATTCCTCAGGAGGAGCATCAAAGCGTCCTCACATACTGCCACAAGCTTGACGCAGGGGGACATCACTCAAGGAGAAGAACGACACAGAAAGTGCTCCAATCCGGCTTGTGGTGGCCTACCCTCTTCAAGGACTCTGATGAGTTCGTGAAGAGGTGTACTGACTGTCAGAGGATGGGCACTTGTGGATAGCGTCATATGATGCCGATGCAGCCCATACACTTCTGTGAGGTTTTTGATGCATGGGGCATCGATTTCATCGGTCCATTCCCTAAGAGTCAAGGATTTAAGTACATTCTGTTGGCTGTTGATTATGTGAGTCATTGGGTTGAGGCCATCCCCGCCCGAACCGCTGATGCCAGGACAGTTTGCAGATTTTTGAGGAAGCACATCATTACACGGTTCGGGGTACCTCGAGTATTGATATCTGATGGGGGGTCTCATTTCATCAACGACTAGGTGAAGGCACTTGCTAGAGAGTTCGCCATAGACCATCGAGTTGCCACTCCATACCATCCACAGACGAATGGTCTAGTCGAGGTGTCGAACAGGGAGATCAAAACTATTTTGCAGAAAGTCGTCCGCACTGACCGAAAGGATTGGTCACAGCTTTTGGACTCGGTCTTGTGGGCATATAGGACGTCTTTCAAGACACCTTTAGGCACATCTCCCTTTCGCCTCGTTTATGGCAAGCCGTGCCATTTACTAGTTGAGTTGAGGCACAGGTCACTTTGGGCAGTTATAGATATTCTTTTGGATCCAGATAGTGTAGGAGACCAGAGGAGGGCAGAGTTAGCAGCCCTGGAGGAGCTTCGTGATACCACCTTCTCAAACAGCCTACAGTATAAGGAGAGAGTAAAAGAGTGGCATGATTCTCATGTCAGCCACAAGCATTTTGAGCCTTGACAGAGAGTATGGCTGTTTGACGCTAGGCTTCGTCTATTTCCAGGGAAGCTACAAAGCAAATGGAAGGGACCGTATCTTGTGAGAAAGGTATACGACAATGGGAGTATTGACATATCTTAGTTGTCTTCTGAGAGTACCTTTCGAGTAAACGGCCAGCGGCTCAATCCATTTCTAGATCATGAGCCGCGGGTCGTAGATGTTGCCCCTATTCATTTTGCGTGAGATGTGGTCTCTTGACTCACATCTATTGCATCTCACGCTTGATTATCACTGTTCTTTCGACCTGTATAGATCCAGTTGTCCATATCATTCTATTCTTTAGTCCCACATCCTTTTTCTCATATTACGATTATGCTATACTTAGGGTGTACTTTACCCTAAGTATAGGGGGGATGTAGGACCTTCGGGTATTCTTTTCATTCTTTCTACCCCAGTTTTGCTGCCTATACTTAGCGATATTTCACCCTAAGTATAGGGGGGGCAGACTCTGTACATCCTTCACTCGGAGTTCCCTTTATGTACAGCTTGCTATACTTAGAATTACTTGATCCTAAGTATAGGGGCAAACCACTGAATTCTCCTCATTCTATTCTTTCATTCATCTCTGTATCTAGACATTCCTTTTCATTTCCCTATACTAAGAACGAGTTATGTCTTCTTCATCGCTCTTGATCACTCTGAGGACATCGTTCGAGCTAAGTATAGGGGGTGTGTATATATTTCATATATACTTTAGCCATAACTCGTACTTTATGTGAGTGTGTGAATAAATAAAAATGGTTAAAAAACCCATAAATTTTAAAATTTTTCTCCCTTGTATATAAAATTCATTTTGCACATACCTATTTATTTATATAAATTATTTTTGTAAAAATGATTGTAAAATGATTTTTGTAAAGGATTTGTAAATATTTTCATAGCAAAAATTATGTATATAGTAACAAAATTTTTCCAAAATGTTTTGAAAACAAAAAGTTTGCAAAAACCCTATGTAAATATTTTGCAAAACTTGCATTTATGAATACATTCATGGATTCAAAACATTTTTCAAAAATTTTGCACGATTTATAAATATTCGTAAATAGCATTTTTGTAAATACTTGTATAGTTTTTCCTGGATCATAGTTGAGATTTAAACTAGTCTGGAATTAAATTTGGAAATGGAGCTTGATTAAGATCTTAATCCACCTAATTCTATGAGGAACCTTATAGGGCTTAGGGTTAAGGCTTTTCAAGTCCATTGGTACTTAATTCTTTGAGTCCACTAGGCTATGAACATATGTCATCTTGATGAGCCTAAGTAGAGCACTTAACAACACACGCATGACTCTTAGAGACAATGGCTTGACTTGCACCAGCACTTTACTCATAGCTCTCTACGGATGAGGTGGTGAGGAGGTAGTTTCCTTTGGCTTGGGGTAGCATATGAGGGTAGTACTTCTAGACAGAACCTCCCTTCTTCTTTTAGTGAAGGAAGTGCGTCTCAACTTGGTCTAGTGGTGATGAAGGCTAAAGACAGAAGCCGTGGGTTGCAATAAAGCTTCAAAAGAGGGATAGTCTACTGGCTCAAGAGGAAAAACTCCTTGTATATATGCTGCACCATGTAGATATGTTGTACAGTTGCACATGAAAAAAATGTGCAAAAAGTAAAGAACACCAAAAAAGTGGTGGGTCAGATTGAAAATTTAATAATCCCACTGGGTGTATATAGTCAAATAAAGCAAAAGCTTATGATATACATGTTACATCTCATGAAGCTTGCAGCGGGAGACTCAGCTACACTGGTTAGAGCTCCCAAGGATACATGGCTACACTGGCCATGGTCCATTCTATTCTTCCCCCTCTTCTTAAGCTGGTTGCACTTGAACTTAGAAGGGAATACCCTGCTTCTCGAGGAAAGAGTTGCTAGACCGAGGCATTAGAGTTACCAGGTTGGGGGAGGTTGTTTCTTTGTTACTTCTGAGGTGGGGAGCTACATATCACTTACACTTCATGGAAAGATTCATGGTCATTAGAGTTTGTGTATGTAGACTTGTTCTGATCTGGTTTATTGAGGAGTCTTGTCCATAGATTGGTGGAACTTAGAGGTTGTTGAGTTTTATGCTTAAGTCCAAATAAGGTTCCGAGACATTAATAATCCAAAGATCTGATCGAGCTCCACATTTCAATTTAATGAAGGCGAGTTTAATAATCAGCCTTAATCCATGTATATTCTCCTCTTTTTCTTTTTCTTTCTCTTTTTCACTTCTTTTTCAAATAAGTGTTTGCTAAGGGACTAGCAAAGTTAAGTATAGTGGGGTAATGAATAATCATTCATCACTCTTTATTCTTATATTTTAGCTACAAAAACCTTTGCAAATACATGTAGATATGTGTAAATACAAATAATTACCAAAAGACATGCGTTGTATAAAGTTTTATAATTAGCATGTTTTTGTACAAAAATAAAAGAATAAAGAGACAAAAGAAAAAGAGGGAGATATTTAGAATAAATATTGAGCGACCTCATCCCAAGGGAGGGCTCAGCATGGGCCTGATCCCATAAAAGCCAAAGTAGAGAGAGATAGGGAGCTCATGTGTAAATATACCTGTAAATATAATAAGAATATTTTCCTCCAAAAATAGAATAAAATGGGATTGTATATATTTGTATATATTTGTAAATATATAATCCAAATAAAAATAGAAAAAATAAAAAGAAAATAAAAATATCCACTTGTACATATTCACCATGTACACCTACATCTATATTTATTTTACCTTGTAAATAAATTAATTAATTAAAATCCCTAAAAATTTGTATATATTCTATCTTTTATGTTGTAAATAAATAAAACGAAAACCATAAAAAAACAAAAATCAATTAAAAATAACGAAATTAAAAATCAAAAAGAACATTGTACATATACCATGTATATAGATGAATATATCTATTTATTTAACCCTTGTATATAAATAATAAAAATAAAATAAAAATACCCTTCTATTCCTAATTTTATGCTATAAATAAAATATAAAAGGGGAATAAAAATGTACAAAAAAATTAATAAAAAAAATCAAAAATCAAAACCCTATATTGTTAATATACCTATGTATAGCACTATAGTATACATACCCTATTTTTATTTCGAAAAGTTAATTAAAAAACACAAAAAATAGAAAAAAAATAAAATAAACATTTTTCTTGTTTTGAGTTTTTAATAATTCGGCCATTTTCTATTTTATTTCTAATTTCCAAATCATTCTAACGTGGCTTGCCCCCATTGGTCCACGAGGGACGTTGACCCCCCGGTCAACTCCCCCCCTTGGACCACTTCCCACGGGTCCATGACGCCCGACCCGATTTCTCAGAATTTTCGCGTCATGACCTGACCACTAAATCCGCAAACCCCGGGTTCTTCTTCTTCCTTGTGCATCCGAGACCCTCGCCCTATCATTCGCGTGGGGATCCACGCTTCGGGGAACCCTGCCCGACCTGATCATCTCGGACCTGCACCCATATTTAATCCGAGCTCCGCCTCCTTCCTCAAGCATCTTTGGATCATTCGTTTTCCACCCAAGGACCTCCATCGCCTACGCGAGAGTGACCGCTCGCTCCAGTCAGTGTTGCAGCGAGGAGGGGATGAGTCGACCATCGATCCGGCGACATTGCGCCACTGTGCGCCGCCTAGAGGTGACGCTCGAGCCTCGGGCACCGACATCCCTTGAGGCAAGGACCCAGAGCTACCCCAGCTCCTCCACAGTCGAATCCATCCATCAGGTAGCCTTCTCTTCTTCTCTATTTCTCTAATTTTACATTTCGCCCAATTCGCCCCGTCACTGTTCGTCGCCGATTCCGACCACCCTAGCCACCCATTTGATCATCAGAGTCATCCATAACGATCGCCTTTCCTCCGCGCACCTTCTCCACCCACTCGCTCATCCCAGCTCGCACAGGAGCTGGGATTGGGGCTCCTCCGCTGTCGCTTCGCCGGAGCTCCTCCATCCCGATGCGCTGACCACCTTCACCACCCCTAACCGGGTCGAGGCAGTTTGCCCTCGACCCGCGAGCTTGTTGAACATCTTTGCAGGTCCAGAGAAGCCCATCTGAGGGCTTCGACATTCCGGTTCAGCAGCTCCACCTCCGCTAGTGTCGTCGGAGCTCTCCAGAGCTCATCACCACCATCAGAGGGTATCATTCGACACGGGAGGCCAAGGAGCTTCTCCTCCGATCTTCAACAGCCCGCGAGGAGGTCTCCAGCGCACACACAAGCCCGGCGAAGTTCGCCGACACCCAGTTCGTTGAGCACCTTCCTCTACCGTCCGATCGACATCCAGCTCCAGTTCAGATCTCAGACATCCATTTGAGGAGCGGCCAGCACCGTCAGATCCTTGGAGGAGTGATCGTGACCGTCAGTTCAGCGAGGTTTAGCCACGTCGCACATGAGACGTCAGATTATCAATGTGGCTAAACCTCCTCCGTCCGATCAGAGCGAGGACGCTGCGTTGAGGCGCCACCCTTCCCCGACCGTCAGATCCAACACGTGGCGCGCGTATGGCCCTCGATTTAATAAGGGGTAAATTTCTTCTTAGGCCCTTAGATTTTTAGTTGTTACACTTTAGTCCTGTAAATATTTTAAAACGTTTATTTCAGTAGGGTAAATTGCATTGTGGACCTCGTCTTTTCCTATATTTGCACTTATGCCCCTGTCTACGTGGACCACGTGCATCGTCACGTGAAGTTTCTGGGTTATTTGCATGTATAGACCTTATGTTCTAAGTTGTTAATAAATGGATTTATAGTTTTGATATTTGCAGAAATACCCTTCTGATTGTTGAATTTGTGCATGTGCGTTATTTTAGTGGTAATTTACACTGAGGCCCTTGGACTTTTAGTACGTGTTACTAATTAGTCCGAGAACTTAAGTTTTCTTGCAAATAGGTACCTGAGTGCCCCAGGTCACGCTCTTTGCACGTGGATCCTTTGGAATTTTGCACCGGATCCCCTGGAACTTATTTTAATTGCATTTAGGTCCCTATGTACTGTGTCCTTGTGTTTGAATTTAATAAAATAGCAAATCGACTCCAAATTTGATGAAAATTGGACACATGGCTCTTGCCATGGTGTAAAATGTTCTCTAATTTTTGGAGACATTTTTGACACTTTTTTTTATTTTTAAAAATTCAAAAACATACAATTTTGTTACTGTCTACATTTAAAAATCACAAAAAATATTAAAACACCTCTAAAAATTACAAAAAAATTAGAGACTGTGTCTTTTTTGTTTCTTGATTTTCTGACTAAGTTTGGTCATTTTTAGATTTATCAAACCTATAATAATTAGAAAACCCATAAAAACCCATAAAAATTCTAATAATTAAAAGAAAAATAAAAAATTAATAATTCTAGTGGCCAAATTTTCCTTGTGTTTTCTTCTCTACAGGAAAATTACTTCAGGCTTTAATAGGGCCATTTTGCATTTTAATTTGGCCTTTGCAACCTGACTGGACAGTACCTCTATTTTCTTGTCTTGTTTGATTTTTAGAAAATTCAATAAAAATCAGAAAATCACCAAAAATGAACCAAAACAGGAAAAAGTATAAAAAACATAGAAGAATTTTTGTTTGAATTTTTGGATGCTTTGTTTGAATCATCCAAGTTGCTTGTATATTCGTTTTCTTATTTTCTATATCAATTAAAAAATCAAAAAAAATTAAAGACATTAAAATCCACCAAAAATAGTTATCTTTTATTTTTCGATATTTTCGACTACTTCGTAGGCCGCAAGGCCATCACGTGCTCCTTGTGTTCGACCTTGGTGGCTATACCAGGTTAATATAATAGCGAGACCACTACTTGAGTTTCACTTGATTTTTATCTGATTTTGGTGGTCTGATTTCTTCTCGATTGACACCGCTTGGTGACTTGGGTCGCAACGACCTTTGATTACCTTTACCCGAGTCATCGGGCGTGTCATCAGTAGGTTGCGTAGGAAGATGCGAGGCGAGGAGAGGAGTCGATCTGTGCAGATGAAGGTGGATAGTTGGGCTCCGAACCCGGTGTCAAAGCCAATTAACAACGATGGCGATGAATTTTAAAGTTTGATCGAACTTGGAGATAGGGGAGACAAGGACGATAACAGAAGCTTTTGAGGAGTTCAGCTTATCATGCGAAATGAGGGGGGGTTATTGCCTCAACCATGTTGCGTCTAACTGAGAAGGCTGCACGCAACAAATCTATGTTTGTGTTGAGAGCTACAAGCCTCCAGGCATCTTTGACGAATTCTAAGCTGCTTCTCTAGTGGTTGTCACTCCATTGAAAGTAGCTAGGAGGGAGTGGTGTCATGAGGGATGAGCTGTGGAGAGCTAAAGGCAGAAGGAATTACTGTGTAGGACATCTAAGGGTCTAGAAGAATCGATGAATCGAGTGAAACCCTAGGTGGATCCGATCCTCCCAAGGGAGCGAGGGTCATGGATCCTAGGAGAGGAATCAAGTTTTGGAAATGAGGCAAACGAGGATCGGACTCAAGCGTTAGAAATTGAAGAAAATGCTCCGACAAACTGATTCCGAACCAGACCAGACTGGAAGAGGACATTGACCAATGTCAACAAAAAGACATGGACCAATAGGAACTCAAGGATTAAAAAAATGGAAGCAAACTAAAAAAATAAAAATTGTAGATGATTTTAAATAAAAGTGTATTAAATAAAATTTTTTTATTATTTTAAAGTATATTTTTCTATGATGGTTAATTATTTTTATGAAAAACATAAATGTATTATATACAGTATAAAGTATTATATACATGTATAATATACCTATGTATTATGTACATGTATTTTTATTTTATTATTTTTACATAAATTAATTTTATTTTATATTTTATTTATTTACAATTAATTAAGGAACATAAAATGATTTTGTTTGGTTTTTGTAAATTAATTAGAGTTGCACAATAAATAGGTATTCTATTAGATACATGTGTCTTTTATAAAAGGAATTGTTTGTTTTATTTTTATTTTTTTATGATTTTTATTTTATATTCATATTATTATTAGACTCATATACAAATGTGTAAAAATAAAATATTTATATTTTTTTTGAAAATGAGGAAATAAATATTTTGTAAATGTTTAGGTCCTATGTACAATACATAGTGTACTGATGAGCTGAAAAACCGAGCGACGAAGGTAAGATGGTATCAATGGTTGTTGCGACCTCAACCACCAGGACCTGACTCGACAAGAAAAAGAAGATCACCGAAATGAAAATCAAACAATTAGGCAAATGTAGCGGTCTGGCTAATCTATTTTACCTAGTATGGCTACTCGGGTCGAACACAAGGAGCACAGTATGCGAAGGAATACGAACTGGTCAAGAGTCCAGAAAATAAATAATTTGGTGGATTTTATATTTTTGAGTTTTTTTGATATTATGAAAAAATGTAAAAGCACTCTAAAACTAACAAATAAACAATTATTTAAAGCATAAAAAATACCCAGAAAATCAAAAAAGATATTTTTGGGTTTTTAAAATATCCAGATGTCTTGTTAATTTTCTTGAATTTTTCTGATTTTTAGTTAATTTTCTAAAAATAAAATAAGGTGAAAATATTAAACAGTGTACAACCGGAATCTAAAGGAAAATTAAAAATACTTAAAATGCCTATAAAATTCGAGCAGCAATTTTATATAAACTATAGACTAAAAGCAAACTACAGAAGAAGAGAACACATTTTTCTCATCTTTTTATGACTTTTTTGTGAGTCTTAGTGCAAAGTCTAAATGCAAATTCTTTTATAAGGTTTTTAATGATTTTCAATTTTTATGGTTTTTATAGATGCTAATATAACAAAATTTAGACTAAAGCAAAAACAACTCAAAGCAAAATAACATGAATAGTTTTGGAATTTTTCAAGGATTTTTAATATTTTTAGTGGATTTTAAAGGCAAATAATAGCAATTTTTAAGGTTTTTTAATTTTTAAAAATACGAAATGGAATGCAACCAAAAATTCATGTAAATTTCTACACCATGACAGGAGCCAAATTTCACGAATTTTGGACGAAATTTGCTATTTATTAAAATTAAAGTCAAGCATACAGCACGTAGGGACCTATATGCAAAGAAAACATGTTACAGGACCTAAATGATAACTCACATAGAAAGTGTGAGGTCTTTCTACAATTTTCACACGAATTCTAGCACATGTCCAGAATAAGTATTCACAGGGTAATATTTGCAAATATGAAACTATAACATCAAAGCATAACATCAAATAAGTCCAGGACAGTACCCGCAATTATCACACAAATACACGTGACGATGCACGTGCAACCACGTAGGAAGGGCTAAAATGTAAATATAGAGAACTGCAGGGGCACAGACGCAAAAATGTCCGCTATGTACTTTTTATTTTATAGATTAAACTATAACAAGAAATAAATGCAAGGGGGTCCGAGCAAATTACAAAAGCAGCTCATGTGTCGCGCGTGGGGTGACAGGCGCGCTCTGAATGGATGACGATGTATGACTCTGGCATGTACAGTTGGCGAATCCGACGGCTCTGACTGGGGTGCGAAGTGGGCATACGGGGATCGTTAAATGTCAGATCTAACGGCCTGACAGGTGCAGGCTCTGGACGGCATCGATGCGATCTAGGCGACAGACGTGATCCAATTGCTGCGAAGGGTACTGGGACGAACTACGCCTGGGCAGAGTTCACCATAGCACTGAGGGCGATCAGCGACTCCGATGAACGATCGGATGGCGGCAACATGGTCATGTGGATCCTCCGCGTCGAGTGGAAGGGTCCGATGAGGTTTTTGACGGTCGGATCTCCTGGAAGGGGGTTGAGACCCGGATGAGCTCCGGTGAAGTGGGTGGAAGGGGAAAGGGGGTGTCTCCACACGTGCCAAAACTTGCGGGGTAAAGCTCTCGCACGGAGGTGTACTCCGGCCACTGTTATTTGACTAAAACCAAAGAGAAACGTCGGTGGATGGAGATGGGGGGTTTCGACGAGTGAGGGAGGAAACTAATGGCCTAATCTTTTCCCGTACAACCAAGATTCATGTGATCAGGTCGCGTAAGAAGGATGACATGAACTGGGTAGTCGATCTAAGCCGGTGACGATGGTTGATGAAGCTCCGACCATGGGGTCGGAGCTGGCAGAGCGGCGGAGGATGGTTGATGGAAAATTCAGAAAATACAGAAGCTAGGAACGAAATGGGAGGTACCTGAAGGTCCTAGCGTGATCCTGAGCTCCAGGGGATGATGTTGAAGGGGGTCTTCGCCTTGATCTCGCTGCAGAAGGTGGGGGAAGCTCATCGCGGCGGATCTCCGGCCACGAGATCTACATCAGCCTTCTCCGACTACCAAAGGGCTCCTTCGATTGCTGTCACAAAGGGGAAGGTTTCTATGGCAGCAGAGAGGTGTGCGACGCGAGATGGAGGTCTAGGAAACTGGATGAAGAATATATAAGGTGTCCAAGGTGGCTGGAGGAATCGTATGTTGGCGTGCGAATCGAGAAGGATCCACCCTTCTATAGGGATCCGCGAGGATCTTGGATCCATGGGAAGGTATGGGTGAAGTAATCGGGGCAAGAGAAGGCGAGATCTACTGCAAAGAATTCAGAGAAGTCAGGCACGTGAGACGGATCCGCGAAGAGAGGGTCCTGGAGGGGGAGTTGACCGGGGTCAACATCCCTCCTGGACCAATTAGAAAAAGGCTTGGTCAAAAATATTTGCAAAATAAATTTAAAATAGAAGATGATTTTATTTTAAAAAATGTTCAAAATAAAAAATATCCCTTATTTTCCAAATTAATTGTTTGTAATTTCTAATTATTTTTTATAAAAATAAATATGGTATGTACATTATATTACATTATATACATGTATAAAATAACTAGGTATTTTATGTAATTATTTTTGTTTTCTTATTTTTGTAAAAATACCCAAATTTTATATTTTATTTATTTACAACATAAAATTTCCAGTGTCAAATAATTTTTATTTTATTTTTATTTGTTATTTACAAGTGTATAATAATAAGGTTTATGATACATATGTACATGTATTATATACAAGGACATAGAGAAAGAAATTTATTTTTATTTTTACTTTTCTAAATTTCATATTATTTTTAGAAATATATAGAAGGTGATAAGAATACCTTTTTATTTCTATTTTTGAGAAAATAAAATAATTATAATATATATATACATGGTATGGAGTATGTATAAGGTAGAGTGGCCATATCTCTCTATACTTTTTTTATTTGGCGATAAGGTCTATTTTGGACCCTCTCTTGGGTCCAGGTCACTCAATATTTATTCTAAATACTTTCCTCTTTTTCTTTTATTCTTTTATTTTTGCACAAATACATGCTAATTATTAATTATTAACAAGTGCATGTTTATTGGTAAGTTATTGTATTTACAACTATATACATGATATTTTGCCACGATATTTAGCTAAAATAAAAGAATAAAGAGTAATGAATGGGGCTTCGTCACCCCCCTATACTTTACTTTTGCTAGTACCTTTGCAAACACTTATTTGAAAAAGAAGCGAAAAGAGAGAGAAAGGGAAAAAGAAGGGAAATGAAGGATGATTATTAAACTTGCCTTCATTAAATTGAAGTATGGAGCTTAGTCAGGCCTTCAGATTATTAGTTTGTCGGAACCTTATTTGGACTTAAGTTTAAAACTCAACAACCTCTAAGTTCCACCAATCTATGGTAAAGACTCCTCCACAATCCAGATCAGAACAAGTTTACATACACAAACTCTAATGACCATGAATCTTTCCTTGTATTGTGTAAGTGATATGTAGCTCCCCACCTCATAAATGGTAAAGTGACAACCCCCTCAACATGGTAACTCTAATGCCCTAGTCTGGTAGCTCTTTCCTCGAGGAGAGGGGTTTTCCCTTCTATGTTCAAGTTCAATTAGCTCAAGAAGAGGAGGAAGAAGAGAATGGACCATGACAAAAGTAGCCATGTATCCTTGGGAGCACAACCAGTGTAGCTAAGTCTCCCGCTGCAAGCTTCATGAAATGAGTATGTGTAACATAAGATTTGCTTTATTTGACTATATACACTCTGGTGGGTATTTTATTTTCAGTCAAACCCACAACCTTTTTTGGAGTTTTCTTTCTTTGCACATTTTTTTCTATATGCATAAGTACAACATATCTACATGGTGCAACATATATTCATAAGGAGTTTTTCCTCTTGAGGCAGTAGACTATCCCTCTTTTGAAGCTTTATTGCAACCCACAACTCCTGTCTTTAGATCTCAACACCACCAGACCAAGTTGAGACGCACTTCCTTCACTAAAAGAAGAAGAGAAGTTCCGCCTAGAAGTACTACCCTCATATGCTACCCCAAGACAAAGGAAACTGCCTCCTCACCACCTCATCCATGGAGAGCTTGGTGTAATGTGTTGGTGCAAGTAAAGACATTGTCTCTGAGAGTCATGTGTGCGTTGTTAAGTGTTCTACTTAGGCTCATCAAGATGATATATGATCATAGCCTAGTGGACTCAAAGAATTAAGTCCCAAATGGACCTGAAAAGTCTTAACCATAAGCCCTATAAGGTTTCTCTTAGAATTAGGTGGATTAAGGTTTTAACCAAGCTCTATTTTTCAATTTAATTCCAAGCCATTCTAAATTCAACTATGATTCAGAAAAACTGTACAAATATATACAAAAATGTTTTTATGCATATTTTTGAAAATGTGCAATTTTTTTGAAATTTTTTTTAATGAATGAATGCATGAAATTTAGCAAAATATTTACATACATTTACATAGGGGTTTTTGCAAAATTTTGTTTTTCAAACATTTTACAAAAATTTTATACTATATACATAATTTGATATCAAAATATTTACAAATTCTTTACACAAAACATTTTTACAAACATTTGTACAGAAATAATTTTTATAAGTAGCTATGTATGTGCAATAGAGATTTTTTATGTACAAGGAAAAATTATAATTTTTTATGATTTTTTGGATAAAAGAATTGTAGCCATTTTATTTATTAACACACTCACACAAAGTACGAGTTATGGCTAATGTATATATGAGATATATATGACACCCCCTATAATTATCTCAAACGATGTCATCGGAGTGGATCAAGAGCGATGAAGAAGACATAACTCATGCTTAGTATAGGGAAGTAAGAAGGATTGGTATACTACATTGATGAATCAAAGAATAGAATGAAGAGAGCTCGGTGTTTCCCCCTATACTTAGGATCATGTAATCCTAAGTATAGTAAGTTGTACATGAAGGGAAATCCGAGTGATAGGATGTACAGGGTTTACCTCTCCTATACTTAGGGCTAAATGTCCCTAAGTATAGGCAGTAAAACAGAGGTAAAAAGAATCAAATGAATACTCGAGAGTCCAACACCCCCTTATACTTAGGGTAAAGTACACCCTAAATATAGCATAATCACAGGATGAAGAGGGGGTGTGGGACTAAAGAATTGAATGATATGGACATCTGGATCTGTACAAGGCACAAGACAGTGATAATCAGGCATGAGATGCACTAGATGTAAGTCAAGGACCACACCTCACACAAAATGAATAGGGGAGACGTCAACGACCTGCAGCTCATGATCTAGATATGGTTTGAGCCGCTGCCCGTTAACACAAAATGTAGACTCAGATGACATCTCAGATATGTCAATACTACAATTGTCATGTACCTTTCGGACCAGGTATGGTCCCTTCCACTTGCTCTACAACTTTCCTGGAAATAATCTAAGCCTGGCATCAAACAACCATACTCTTTGATCTGGCTCGAACTGCTTGTGGCTGATATGAGAATCATGCCACTCCTTCACTCGCTTCTTGTAATGTAGGATGCTCGAAAAGGCTTCATCTCTAAGCTCCTTTACGGCTGCCAATTATGCCCTCCTCTGGTCTCCTACACTCACTAGATCCAAAAGTATATATGTGACAGCCCAAAGTGACTTATGCCTAAGCTCAACAGGTAAATGGAAGGGCTTGCCATAAACAAGGCGAAAGGGCGATGTACCCAAAGGGGTCTTGACGGACATCTGATATACCCACAAGACCGAGTCCAAAAGCTATGACCAATCCTTTGGTTAGGGAAGACGACCATCTGTAATATAGTCTTGATATCCCTATTCAACACTTCATGAAGACCATTGGTCTGAGGGTGGTATGGAGTGGCTACTCGATGGTCAATGTTGAAATCACTAGCAAGGGCCTTTACCTTATTATTGATGAAATGAGAGACCCCCCGTCAGATATCAAAACTCGAAGTACGTCGAAATGTGAAATGATGTTCTTCCTCAAAAATCTACATACAATACAAGCATCTACGGTTCGGGTGGGGATGGCCTCAACCCAACGACTCATATAATCATCGGCTAACAAAAAGTACTAGAATCCTTGGCTCATAGGGAATGGACCCCTGAAATCAATGCCCCACGCATCAAAAACCTCACAAAAGTGAATGGGCTGCATCGGCATCATGTCACGATGTCCACAAGTGTACATCCTCTGACAGTCTGTGCATCTCTTCATCAGAATCCTTAAAGAGAGTAGGCCACCATAGGCCTGGTTGGAGCACTTTATGTATTGTTCTTCTCACAGAGTGATGTTCTCCTATCTCCAGCTTGTGGCAGTAGGTGAGGACGCTATGGTGCTCCTCCTGAGGAATGCACTGTCGCCAAACACTATCCCCTCCTTCATGGTAAAGAATGGGATCCTCCCAATGATAAGACTTGGGCTTCGCTAGGAAGGTATCAAGTCTCTGCCTGGGCCAACCTTGTGGAACTTTCTTGGAAACAAGATAGTTCACAATGTCGGCGTACCACAAGAGCGAGGCGATAGCAAGGATCGCCTCATCTTGGAAGGTCTCTGTAATATGATTAATCTGCTCAAAATCCTCAAGATGCTCTAAATGGGAGAGATGATCTGCCACCACATTCTTGACTCCAGGCTTATCCTTAATCTCAATATTAAACTCATGGAGTAGAAGGATCCATCTAGTAAGTATCTCTTTGGCATCCTTCTTTTGTCATGAGGTACCTGATGGCGGCATGATCAGTAAAGATTGTCACTCTAAATCCAATGATATATGATCTGAACTTATCCAGGGCAAAAACTACGGCTAGCGTCTCCTACTCAATGACGGTGTAGTTCCATTGTGCGGAATCCGTTGTACGGCTAGTGTAGTGAATGGAAAATGGTGCTCCATCCCTCCTCTATCCCAGCACGGCCCCCACGACAAAATCGGAGGCATCTGTCATGATCTCGAATGGGAAAGACCAATCAGGAAACTAAAAGATAGGAGTCTCAACAACTAGACTCTTTAGAGTATCAAATGACGCAAGACACTTATCATCGACTATGAACTCGGTGTCTTTGGTCATCAAATCAGTCAACGGTCGGACAATCCTGCTGAAATCGTGAATGAAGCGTCGGTAGAAACGGACGTGCCCCAAAAAAGATCGGAGCTGTCACAAGTTGGACGGTGGATTGAGTTTTCTAATGATATCCACCTTGGACGGATCAACCTCCATGCCCCTGCTGGAGATGATATGACCAAGCACCGTCCCTTGAGTTACTGTGAAGTTACTCTTCTCCCAAGATAACACAAGATGGACCTCGATCTGAAGGACACGATCTGGGCACTCAAGACAAGCATCAAACCCATTGCTATAGACCAAAAAGTCATCCATGAAGACCTCTAAGCACTCACCCACCATGTCCGAAAAGATGGACAACATGCACATATGGAATGCCGTCGGGGCATTACACAAACCAAAGGGCATGCGTTTAAAAGCATATGTCCCAAAGGGACAGGTGAATGTGGTCTTGTCCTCATCTTCCGGCGCAATGGCCACCTGATTGTATCTGGATTACCCATCAAGAAAGCAGTAGTGACTTTTCCCAGCTAGCCTCCCTATAATTTGATCAGTAAAAGGCAGTGGGAAATGATCCTTCTTGGTGGCCTGGTTCAATCATCTGTGGTCCACACAAACCCTCAAGAAGTGGATATCGGGGTAGCGATCTCCTCTCCAGACTCACTCACAACTGTAGTGATAATTGTCTTCTTGGGCACCACATGTAATGGACTGACTCGCTTAGAATCGGAGATGGGTAGATAAAATCGACGCTCCACCATTTCGAGATCAACTTCATGACAACCTCTCGAATGTTCGGGTTCAACCGCCGCTGGAACTCACGCGACGACTTAGCGTCCTCTTCGAGATAGATATGGTGGGAGCATAGGGCCGTACTTATCCCCTTGAGATCGGCGACGCTCTATCCTATCGCCTTACAGTTCTTTTGAAGAACCTCCATCAACGAGATTCTTGCTCTCCAATCAAGTCTGTTGAGATAATGACTGGGTACATCTCATGATCGCCATCAAGGAACCTATACTTCAACGACTGCAGCAAGGTTTTCCGCTCTGGACAATTGGGAGCTGGCGGATTTGTTCTCTGAAAGGTCTGAGTGAACGCAACCAAATCCCCATGGGAGAACACTCGCTGAACTGGAAAATCTGGTGAAGACTGCTCTGCTAATGTGTTTGTACTCTGAATGGGATCAATCTCCACCCTAGCTGCTAGCTTTGTGTAAATCAGACATGGAATCATATCATCGAACTCTGCCCAATCAATATCTGACTCCGAGGGATCTGAATCTGAATCAAAAGATAAATCAACTGCCTCGCTATCCGGAAAGCAATCTACTGCCTCAAATGTATCCTCTGTCAGGAATGCGCTTTCCAAGCCCTCCTCTACTGAAATCTGTGCATCAACAGGATCTGAAGGTGAGAGGATGGCTCGTGAAACATGGTTTGCCCAAACTGCCTCATCGTTTGTGATCACAAAATCACACTCCTAGTAGATGTCTTGCTCTGCCTCTATCATCTGCTCTGAATCTATAAGTGGCTCTGAGCAATCTGAATCTCGCGCTCTCGTCTCATCGATCATCTCTATTTGTATACTTTCTCCCTTGACGTGAAATTACACTTTCCTGCTATCATGATCGAACACTGCCTTGGTTGTGGCCAAGAACGAGCATACTAAAATGATGGGGCTATCGTTCACAGACTCAGCGATCTCCATATCCAACACAACGAAATCCACGGGGAATTTCATGCCCTGAATTGTGACAACCATGTCCTTCAGCAACCCACGACCTCTTGACAGATTGATCAACAAACTGAAAGAATGTCCTGCTCTGTCGAAGAGGGACAAACTTGAAGCGGTCGAATAAGTCTGTCGGAAGTAGGTTAATCGAAGAACCGTTGTCTAATAGAGTTTGGTCGAACCTATGCTCATGTATGTGGCATCTGACATAAGGGGCTCCTGCATCTGGCCTCTTGGCTGGCAGTCGGTTCTGGATGGCGACGTAGGTGGAACAAGTGAGCATATGAATCTCTGAGTGGTGGTTCCTCCTCTTCCTGTGAATGGTGGTCCTCTCTCTAAGGTTCCATTAGTGGAGGGGGATGTGCTCTAAAGCCTCCTGTAGAGTCAATTGTATATGGAATATGTCTATCATCTGATGGTTGAACTCTAGCTGCTGTGTTTTGTGGATTTTCTTTTTTAGCCCCATTAGCCAAGCGGAGTGCTTGAGGAAAGGGGATGGTTGGTCCCTCCTTAGATGGAGGGCTAGGATCGGGTCGCTGCTGCTGTGACAAAGTAGAATCCATACAAATATCTCAAATCAACACATATGGACTCACCAAATGAAGAACCCTTTCCTTTATTTCCAGAATAGTCCTCAGATACAGTAACAGATGGAAATTGCAACAAGAAAAGAAATGGTGGCATTAGCACCATCCTCGGCATCTGGACTAGTGGCATCAGTACCGTGCTCTAACTCAGTATCGAATCTGATGGCATCAACACCACCTCCTGAATCTAGTGAAATGATGGCCACAGTATCGTCAGCTGGGTCTACACCCTTGGTGGTTTCAACACCACCATCATCATCATCACAAGCGGCATCAGCACCGCTCTCCTCCTCATCTGGCGCTCCTGAGTCTGTGAGTGGTCGTCGCTCAGATAAGGCACCGCCTGCTGGCATCCTACTGCTCCTAAGTGTAACAAAGTCAGCATCAAATTAGTATGCAGAAATATCACCAAGTGAATCACTAGGAGTGGTAACCACTGTAAACTCTACCTGCTTAGATTTCCTCTTCAGGTTGTTCGGATTCGGCTCGATCTGTGCAGGTATGGCAGCCTTCCGTCTCACAATCTTACTCATCTCTTGTCTGAACTCATCCATCTCCCGTCTGAAGGTGGCCTGCTGAATAGAAAGGAGTAGGGCTAGATCATCTTAGGTATGATACTGTTGAGGTTGTTGCTGCTGTCTCCAAGACTGTCCCTGTTGATAGGAATGAGGGCCATGCTGTTGGTAGGAATCTTGCTGCAGATGTGGCTGTGACTGCTGTTGCGGGAACTGGGGCTGCTGGTGTGACTGTTGGCCATATTGGCCACCCTGAACTGGAGGCTACTGTTGGGAACTGGTACCTCCGGTTGACCAACAGAATCCGGGATGATCTCGTCGGATCCCAGGCTGAGGTCAGTCATACCAGATCTCGTTGACGTCCATCAATGGCTCCTGCTCGTATGTGGGTGGGGGGACAACTGTCAGGGGCTGATCCGACTGGTAAACCACCATCTGAGTGTCCTGAGGTGGTGGTTGCTGGTAGTATTGTTACGGCTGATGGTACGACTCCGCCTGAACATGGTGTACCTGTCTGGGCTGGCTGGAGTGTTGGGACGAGTTGTCACTACTGCTGGGATCTTCCTGCGACCTGAGACAGAGCTGAGAAGCTGTTTGTGCCTCCTGGAGACACATGATCTGGGTCTTCAGGTCACTCAGTATTTGTGCCATCTGATCTATCTGAGACATGCCCTGGCACTGTTTCTTCTCTATTAACTCAATCCGGTCCAACTTCTCGCTGATAATCCCCATATCAGCGGTTGTCGACTCTACCTATGTTGCGGTTGCTGATGATGTAGATGGACTGGCATCAACCCGTGCTATCCTCTGATAGGACACAGACGGTGGTTGGGGCTTCCACTAAGTATACAATCGTGTATGAGACATTACCGTGTAGTTCTCTTCCATCTCCTCATAGATGTCCTAGGCCTGATTCTCATCCTTGGCAATATATGAAACCCCACAGGATGCAATGACTAGCCCCTGTAGCTCCAGTGTAAGCCCGCAAAAGAAACTCTGGACGAGAATGGGCTTTGATATATCATGGTGTGGACACCAGTCTGTGAGCTCCCTGAATCTATCCCATGCCTCGTGAAACAACTAGTTGGGGAGCATGGAAAAGTTGTTGATCAGGGCCCTGGCTGCATTGGTCCAGCCGAGTGGATAGTACTTGTTTCGGAGTTGTTCTCACGTAGTGATAGATCTCCCTAGGTACTTCAGCCAGTTGGTTGCTCTGTCTATGAGGGATAAAGGAAAGGCCATCATCTGGATGGTATCCTCATCCACGAAGCGATCGTAGACAGTACTGCAGATCATCTCAAACTCCTGGAGTTGGAGATGAGGCTCTTCTATGGCGAGTCCGTGGAAGCAGGGAAGAAGCTGAATGATCTGAGGCGGGAACTTGAAATCTCCCGCAATGGCCGACAACACTATCCATCTGTGGGTAAGAGTTGCACCATGGTTGTGCAATTCCCTCCTAGGTTGTGCAGTTGTTGCTTACTGTGCTGGCTGCTCAGGGTCTCCACCCTCAGGCATATCTGGTCCTCTGCCTCCACTGGACTTGTGATCCTCTCTAGTGACTCTCATCTGCTCCATCTCTCGGTGCATGTCCACTATGAAATCCCCCTGATCTCTGATCTAATGTTGTATGGTCTCCAGAGAGGCTAAGAGGGTGGAGTTGATGGAACCCTTTTCAAGTACATACATCTGAGCTCCGCTGGGTCCATCGGTGCGCCCCTCGCTATTAGCCATGGTCTCTACAAAGGCAAAAGACCCAAACTCAGGTGTCGATAAATCATCTGTCTGCTGCGATCTCCGCTCGAGCACCTCAGGACTGATAGAAGGGTGCTCAAGGGGGAACATGGCGGAATCAAACTCGGGTTCGGAGAGCGGGTCTCGACTCTCGCGAACCAACCTAGATGAATGGGCTAGAGTGCTCGTAAGCGGTGCGATCAGTGGTTGCCTAAGGGATCTCCTTCCCATCATCTTTATGTGGCGAGTAGTGCGGATGAGATCTGGAAACACACAAGATCAGAAATCAAACCACCAATTCACCTACTCGGCGTGGAGATGATGAGCATAAAGGCTCGGTCTTTTATCTTGTCAGATTTTATTAGTTGATAAAATAGTCTTTCAAAGCGATTAAACGAGATGGTAGGAACCCAATGCTCGTAAGAGAGTGTCCCGTATAAAAGGCTGGTAGTATGCCAAGAGTTCGGGTATGGATCTAGCCTAGTGTGCGGGTCACTTTCTCGCTCATCCAAACCATACAATGAGGGTGTTACTCTCCCAAGACAAACTTTTAAGTGATGTATCTTCTTGGATCAAGTGAGTTTAACAGTCCCAATTTTGTAGTTTTTCTTTTTTAGATATTTTTCAAGCAAGCAACGCTTAATGAATTTTTCAGTTCTCCTGATTATTTTAAGTCCAAAACAGGGAGAGAAGGCGAAAAAGCCGATGCGCCATCAAACACGATGATGCATGCAGAGTAAGAAATGCGTACCTAACTCCATCTTTCTACATGCAGGGTGATCTGCGCATACAATAAAGATTGAAATTAAACTACCTATATGATGTAAGAAGAAATTGGCCTTAGACGAACCAATTTCTATACAGTAAGAATAGTATCTAGCTAATCAGACTAAGTCCGGTGTCTGATCGTGCGAACCACTCGGTGCCCGCCACAATGGGTTCAGCCAACGCTGTATGTGGTTCCTCATGGCACGTGGACTCAAGCATAATAAAACAAATTTTTTCTTTGTGAGTTAATTAATCAAGTCCATTTATCGATCTATAGGAACAGGCAGATAATTAGGGTTGGGCCTTAATTAATGACATCACACTCAGACAAAATCCTAGGTCTAAGGGCCAAAACCTTCGAAAATCCGATAAGCAGTAAATGCGGTAGAAAATAAAAAACCAGCGAAAAATCCGCGGTGAGGTCCCCCGAGCACACCAGTGCTCAATGAAACAGACCACGAAGCAATCACCAAGTCTGAGAGTGTTTGTCCAGTATTATTACAGTAATAGTGTAGAAAATACATCTAATCTAAACTACACAAAAGATCCCCACACTCCAGCTCTCTCTTGTGGCTCGATGTAGAAATGAGCTGCCTCCAAGTCATGCAGGTGCTTCAGCTCTTCGAAGATAGCCGTCCTCACTCGTCGGGCCCTCGCAAGAAATTCAGAACATAAGAGTATGTCCATAGTTATTATAAAAATATCTAAGAAATAATATGAAAGAAATCACACAGAAAAGGAAACCAACTACTAAGTCGTGCTTCCCAGCAATGGCGCCATTCTGATGAGCCAAAAAAACGAGTGACTAAGGTAAGATGGTATCAATGGTCGTTTTGACCTCAACCACCTGGACCAGACTCAACAAGAAAAAGAAGACCACCAAAATGAAAATCAAACAATCAGGCAAATGTAGCGGTCTCGCTAATTTATTTTACCTAGTATAGCTACCAGGGTCGAAGACAAGGAGCACGGTATGCGAAGAGCTACGAAGTCAAGAATCCATCAAAAAATTATTTGGTGGATTTTATATTTTTCAATTTTTTTAATTTTTAGTATTAGGAAAAAGTGTAAAAGCACTATAAACTCACAAATAAATGATTATTTAAAGCATCAAAAATACCCAAAAGATTCAAATAAAAATATTTTTGGGTTTTTAAAATACCCAGATGTTTTTGTTGATTCTCTTGAATTTTTATGATTTTTAGTTAATTTTCTAAAAATGAAATAACGTGAAAAATGTTAAATAGTGTACAACCCGAATCTAAAGGCAAGTTAAAAATACTTAAAATGCCTATAAAATTCGAGCAGCCATTTTATGATAAACTATAGACTAAAAGCTAACTACAAAAAAAGAGAACACATTTTTCTGATTTTTTATGACTTTTGAATGATTTTTATAAGTTTTTAATGTTTTTCAATTTTTATGGTTTTTATAGACGAAAATACGATAAAATTTAGATTGAAGCAAAAACAACTCAAAGGAAACAAATATGAATATTTTTGGAATTTTTCAAAGGTTTTTAATATTTTAGTGAATTTTTAAAGGCAAATAGTAACAATTTTTAAGGTTTTTGAATGTTTAAAACTACTTAATGGAAACAAAATGCAACGAAAAATTCACGTAAATTTCTACATCATCGCAGGAGCCATGTATCAAAATTTCATGAATTTTGGACAAAATTTGCTTATTATTAAAATGAAAGTCGAGCACACAGCACGTTGGGACCTATATGCAAAGAAAACATGTTTCAGGATTTAAATGATAACTCGCATAGAAAGTGCGAGGTCTTTTCTGCAATTTTTACTCGAAATCTAGCACATGTCTAAAATAAGTATGCACAAGGGTATAATTACAAATATGAAAACTATAACATCAAAGTATAACATCAAATAAGTCAAAGATAGTACATGCAAATATCCCACAATACACGTGACGACGCACGTGCAACCATGCATGAAGGATTAAAATGTAGATATAGAAAAATACAGGGGCACAGATGCAAAAACGTCCACTACGTACTTTTTATTTTACAGACTAAACTATAACAGTAAATATATGCAAGGGTGTCCGAGCAAATTACCCAAGCAGCTCGTGCGTCGTGCGTGGGGTGACAAGTGGTACGCTCTGACTGGATGACGACGTACGGCTCTGGCGCGTACAGCTGGCGAACCAACGGCTCTGACTGGGGTGTGAACGTGGGCGTACGGGGACCGTTAGATGTCAGATCTAATGGCCTGACAGGTGTAGGATCTAGACAGCAACGTTGCGATCTAGGCGACGGGCGTGATCCAACAACTGAGAAGGGTACTAGACGAACTTCTTCTTAGGAGGAGTTCACCGGAGCACCGAGGGAGATTAGAGGCTTCGATGAATGATGGGACGATGGCAATAGGGTCCTTTGGCTCCTCTGCGTCGGGTGGAAGGGTCCAATGAGGTTGTTGATGGTAGGATCTCCTAATAAGGGGAGTGATACCTGGACGAGCTCCAGCAAAGTGGGTGGAAGGCAAAAGGGGGTGTCTCCATGTGCGCCAAGACCTGCGGGGTAAATCTCTTGCTCGGAGGGGTACTCCGGCCATTTTTATTTGACTAAAACGAAAGAGAAGTGTCGGTGGATGGAGATGGGGGTTTCCGACGAGTGAGGGAGGAAATCGATGGCCTAAACTTGTCCCTACAACCAAGATTTGTGTGATCAGGTCGCGTAAGAAAGATGACAGTGAACGGGGTAGTCGATATAGGCGGGTGACGATGGCTGATGAAACTCCGACCATTGTGTCGGAGCTGGCGGAGCGATGGAGGATGGCTGATGAAACTCCGACCACTGTGTCGGAGCTGGCGGAGCGACGGAGCTAGGAATGAAATGGGAGATACCTGAAGTTCCTAACGTGATATTGAGCTCCAGGTAATGATGTCGAAGGGGGTCTTTGCCTCAACCTCGCTGCGGAAGGCGGGGGAGGCTCGTTGCAGCGGATCTCCGGCCACGAGCTTCGAGCGTCAGCTATAGTAGCCTTCTCCGACTACCGAAGGGCTCCTCCGATTGCTGTAACCAAGGGGAAATTTTCTATAGAATTAGAGAGGTGTGCGGCATGAGCTAGGGTTCTGGGAAATCGGATGAAGATCATATAGGGCATCTCAGGTGGCTAGA